>CM024791.1:16735515-16773947 GCA_014281875.1 Nibea albiflora | reverse complement strand
TGATGCTGTGGATCCTCAGCCTTGGGGCTTTGTCTAACACACATACAATTGGGCATAAATACACACACGCACGCACACACACACACACACACACACACACACACACACACACACACACACACACACACATGCATCTCCCTCGCTACACGTCCACAAGTAGCTCTAGGCACAGAGCTCTGGCAGGACCTCTGTAGCCTCACCAGCATCCCAGCTGTGTGTTTTGTCACTGCCACTCTGGAGACACACAGCGGTGGCTACAGCCGATGTCTAATAGGGTGCTGCAGTGACTTCACTTTTTCTGAGTCGCTGGAATTGTTGCATTAGATAGGTCTGGGCTTAGCTCATCTGGGTCAGCCAGTTCAGGATGGGGTATCCATTTTCAATTCATGCTTTGTCAAAGGGGATGTTTTTATATTGCCTGATGTAGAATTTCAATTTCTCAGTGTGCTCAGTTGATACAAGATGACCTCAAAAACATCTCTTAGCTCTGTAAATGCCATGTGCACTTAAGCCTCGGCTTTAGGAGTAATAGTGCTTCACTGTGAGGAGAAGAACCAAATCTGGCGGTGGGCTACCTACGGGGGTCCTTGTACTTGCTGCACACATGAGCAGATGTGATGGCTCATGAGATAATTACCCACTGAGCCGGCGTGTATGCAACTGTAAGCTGAAGCGGGGTTCCCTTCAGGTAACTCTCCTGCTCAGGTCAGTGAACAGCTAATGACATTTAGAAGCAATAGGATGAAGAGATGATGGCAGTTGTTTGTAGTCAAGCCGCCACACTACCTTTGTCTTATTGTCTGCCGTCTGTCTTAATCTCCCAGCCACTGTTTTCTCACCACAAGGAGATCATGTTATTAGATCCCCTCCCTTGGCTCATTTGTCATCCTGCAGCACCACTCCTCCAGAGAAGGACTGCAGGAGCTGAAAAAAGAAAACAATATAAACAGGCAGGAGGCCACAACATCAAATGTTCAGCATTTACTGGCCCAGAGTCTCTTGTATCATCATTACTCTTTCAGGAATCACACAAGGTTAACATGCTTTTTCTTCTCTGTGCCACCCCACCCAATTTTCAAGAGGCCGACAAACTTCAACAACCTCTCTTCTTAACGTATTGCTTTGTATTACATTGCACCCAGCGCACTGCATCCCCGCTACACGTACACTCAATCATCCCCGCCCCACTTTCACCATCACTCGCTACAGTAAAAGTATTGTCAGTTTCACAGTTTGCTGTCACCGCCTCAGTCACATCTCTTAATCTGTCCTCTTTGAGTCGGGTTGGTTTTCATGCTGCCGAGGCACACAGAAGGGAGGGAGTCAGCTAATTACAATAAACAAATATGCTCAGAGCCGCCTATGTAAGGTTCGCATAGGTTAACAACTCTGCTATAAATGTTAAATGAAGCTTAAAATAGGGTAGTATGGCATACAGTTGCCATAGTGATCTCCGCGTGATTCGTTGTTACTTTCTTGGTTGGTAAAGTTTAAATTAATCTTAGACACGAATCTGCGATACAAAGAAGAAATGAGTGATTGTTCATGCCCCCAGGCTCCTTTGATGTCTCTATATACCGTGTTTAGAGCTTTTTCTATAATAATAATGCAACTTTGCATTTGTCTGTCTTTGTTGTAATGAAGTCTAACGCACTGCTCTCCATGTTATTCTGCATTGGACACACGGTAGTCACAATTTAAACGATTCCTTCTGTACTCACATCCACTTTTTATTTCTCCGTGTCCTCTCTGTCTCTCCCCGGCTCTCCTTTCAACAGGTGGGACAGTCAAAATGATGCGTGAGATGGTGAAGCGCTGAGCCGTATTGATGGATGTGCTAACAGACAGCAGTCTCACATTGATCGTGAAGACTTCAGAACCAGAGAATGCAAATGTGGGCGGAGAACACAGGTGAAAACTATTTTCCTTTTTTTTTTCTTATATTAGTATCCTATAAATATAATATTAATAATCCAAACTCTTTTTAAATGAGAAATCACATATAAATGTAAATTTTGCCTTTTAATTCCTCGAACTCTGCTTTGAACATTTACAGATACTCGGCTGATGACCTAGAGCAGAAATTTACATTTCCCCTCGAATAATTAAGCATTTGTTAGAATACATGAAACTTATGACAACAGTTCTCTCACAACACCTTAAAACTTTGAAAAGATAATTAGTATTACAACACAGAGCATGGAAGTACGTTCTCGCATTAGCTTTTTACCCTCGGATTTAAGCTCTCTGAGAAAATATGGAGAATGTGAAACACATCCTGTCTTTTTAAATGAAAAGTGGAAAAAGAATGATTAAATGAAGCCTTTTAAGCTATTGTTAATCCTCTTTCTCAATGCTTCCACAACTCAGAAATATGACATTTACCTTTTCTCGTGAAAAGGTGCAAATGTGAAAGAGGGCGCAGCCAGTAATTCTCTCACACTCATTCACATTCGTTCAGTATAAGCAAAGAAGGAAAATGTGAGTTTATGTGTCAAATACCGTTTATTTGGATTTATTTGTGTATTTACTTTGTTTCCATCTTGTGAACTTTTGATATCGAAGTTAATTCAAGTTAATCCAGGTGCATCTGCAGTGCAGTCTTATTTTTACTGGACTATAAGCCCCACTAATGCTACGCATTTTCCAACACTCATTCAGCCACTACCTGCTGCCCCCTAAAGTTACCTCTACCAAGCACCACTGATCCTAAGATGAGGTTTATCTTAGTGTTTCAGCTCCGGTCCGGCTCAGTGGGGACTGATGGTCCCCACTGTGAGAATCACAGAGATTATCCCTAGTGCTAGCCTGTTCCTTAGGAGGGAAAAAAAAGGAGAGAGAGAGAGAGAGAGAGAGAGAGAGATGAGATGGCAAACAAGAGCAGGAAAAAGAGCGACAGAGGAAAGGGTGAAAGCAGCTCCATTGAGCAGGAATAGGGCAGCTCTCTGAGGAGGATGGCCAGGAATCATACTGCAGGTTACTCCACCACTTATTATGAACATCCTGTACTGGCTGGATTGATTTCCCCCTACCATTCACAAAAATGTCATATAGTGGAGATGGAGCAATAGGTAGCAAGCGGCTTCTGTGGCTGGCCTACCAGCTGGGATGAGTGAACGCCCCGGGTGGCTGAGCTGCAGAACGGCTAGCTCTGCATTTTACGAATGTAAAAGCCTCCATATAACGCGGATAGAGGAGCAGGGAAGTTGGAAGGGAAGGAGATAGCGAGCAGAAAGGGGAGGAAGAAGGGGATGGAAAGGGGGCGGTTGGGGGGTGGGAGTGAGGAGTGATTTCAAAAGCCAATTAAAAGGAAGAAAAGGCCATGTCAGCTGTTTTCATTTGCATTGTACTTCATATTGTGATATTTGAGCTATTTTATTCCCTCGGCCACACGGAAAGGCTGTATGAGTTTGTTTCGTGTTAATATTAGTTACAGACGGGCGGCCAAATGGAAATATTCATATATGTTTATAAAGTGACTGTAAGTGAGAGAGACAAAGCATAGGTGTGTGTGTGCATGTGTGGCCTTGTGTGCATGTGTGCATCTGACACGCTAATAGATGAGGCCACAGACGCCAACTTGTCTTTTTCCTCATGTCCATGACCATGTCCCTCGGCATGGACTCGTCTCCCCACAGAGCCGCCTGGCACAGAGCAGCTTGGGTTTACCTCAGGGTGGGTGAAGCCCTGAAACTCATGCTGGAAAAATAGACGAGACTCGAGAGCTCAGAGCGATAACTGGTCTGGTCTGGTCTGGTCTAGTTTGTGGCGGTGGTCGGGCTGTCTAGCATGGCTGGGCTTGGCAGGGCTGGAGATCAGAAGATCACCACCCTCCTGCCAGCAGCCCGGGGTCCTTCCATATGCTCAGTGGTAAATGTCCATGCCAGCTTGTGTGAACTGTGTCACATCCAGCCTCAGTTTCTATTCAAGGAGGATTTCTCCTGATAACATAATTACAAAACTACAACTGTGTTAGGGTGAACTCCGAGTGTATGAAGCTTGTTTTTTTTATTAGTATAGGAGATTTCTGCAAGCCAGATATTGAATTCTGGCAGCAGTGAGTATTTTGGATGTTTATCTTGTTTACATTTGCCAGCTCAGACGCAGTAGTAACAGTACGCTGTACCGTATCAGTGAAGGCCGCCGATCCCCCTTTGACCTCTAATGTCAAACTTGATTTGTCATCTACAGTCATCGCTGTGAGACCCTGTGTGTGCATGTGTGTGTGAGTGTGTGTGTGTGTGTGTTTGTGTACCTGTCTGTCTGACTGATCTGTGGCACATTCTGAACAGCTGAAGAGCTAATGGTCCAGCTGGAGACAGATGGCCTCTCGATAACACTATACCCCCAAGCCAATACTCACACTCTATCACTCTCCCTCTCTCTCTCTCTCTCACACACGCACACACACACACATGCATCCACGCATGCACACGCTCTCTCTGTCATCTATGCGCACACACACACACGCATCAGAAAACCACATGCACACGCACATTAGATAGGATAGATTGCTAATCCATTGTAAGCCCTGAGGAAACACATTTTTCAATATGAGTTTAATGTTTCACAGCAATTTTAAACAATCTTTTGGCAATATTAGGTGGCAGCTTAGGTTTCATGTGAGCATGGGGGGGGGGGGGGATAAAGGAAGTTAATTTCTCCCCCTTTTTTTGTAATTTTGCTTCTTTGTGGGGCTAATGAAAGAGATAAGTAATCATTTCTTTATATTTGCCTTATCTATGAGTGCTGGAAAATTACTCGGTAGATTTCAAACACTGCCGCTGTTTACATATAATTCTAAATAAATCCAAATAAATAATGTCTACGCCTCTTATGGCTTTTGCTCTTGCCATAGTGTATACTGGAATATGGCTGAAAATTGGATACTGAAATTAAAAATGCTTGTATAAAAGGATATCTGTCCTGACTCTCCACGGAGAACATGTGTCAGTAACATGCTTTTTCTCTGAGGTCATTCTGGCTCACAGATTGAAGGGAGCTGATGGCAAAACGCCTCGCTGTGATGCTTCTGCAGCCTCTGACAAGTTGCTGCTATAACAGTTCCCTGACTCCGAGAGTAAGAGAGAAGATGCATTATTTCTCTGAGGGTTTCTTCATTAGGATGACAGTAGAGCAGTTGTATGCTTTTAGTAGGCGTCGTGGTTTCTCCAACGTGTCTGCATGCCGCAGACCCAGAGAGACCAGCTCTCACAAATTTCATTACCCTCGTTAAATCACTCACAAATCATATCCATATTCAAAGATTTACTCACCATCAATACGGCCGCGTTGAATGCTGTTTGTTAAGCAGTCTTCCCCTTGAGCATTTATCACTACCTCAATAATGATTAGGCACATGCAGTCTAAAATGGGGGATGTTACTAGTTAACCTCAGTGAACACGTTAATTGCTGTGCTATGTTTTTTTTTTCTGGCACAATTTTAAAGAATTTGTGTGAGCAGCAGCTTGGGATTGTAGAGGGAGGCAGGTGTGGATGATATTGGTTATACAGTCTCCAACATATGGGCCTGTCGTGTCCCATGTGTACGTACCTGCCTCCGCTGCTGTCATCTAATTATGCAGAGCAAACAAAGCTATCTGCCTGCTGCTACAAGCCCGTTTCTGCGGGTTCTGATTGTTGCTCATCAAATGGATGTCTTCAACTGATTAAGACATTGTCACAATCGACCTGTAGAAAATCACCAAAAACCTACTTTCACTTTTGTCATTACTGCTATTGTTGCCTGCCAATCTGTGTAATTTGGTGATATCTCGTTACCTTAGGGCTGAGTTGGATTTGCGTCTCCACGTAGGAAATGCTAAAGGGGCGGGGAGGTAATGCAAGATGACTGCACTAATTAGATCTCCTATATTGCTTTTTTGGGTTGGTAAAGGAGGACATATAATACCATAGTATCGTTGTTGTATGTTATTATCTTAAAATAGATGATTCCTGAGCAAACATCATTTTCAATTAGCCAATTAGTGTTATTTTAGTGTGACTTTTCCTGCTCCCTGTCTATGAATGAAAGCTTTATTTAGCACATATAGCATATAATGAAATCGCTGAACTCATCTGACACGTTTCAGTCACTTCAAAATCGCCGCTTGACTGCTCCCATGAGTGGGCGTGGCTTCAGCACATTCAATACTCCTCATTTTTACCCTATTTTGACACCTAATTTCATTAAACATGTTGATGTTTTTAGTCTTTCAGATTTGACTGGTTTGGTGGTTAATAACACTTCCTTTGGTCTGACAAACTCATAACACATATTCTTACTTTACATGGACTTTAACATTCCTCGTCGTGTTTTTATGGCTCTGTTACTTCTTGCATTGTCTCGACTTTTACATTTGAACATCGAGCAGTAGTGGGTGAGAAGTTATCCTTACCCAGCTTGACATAGCTAATACCTCTTACTCAATCTGCTACTAAAATTGAATTATTAATGTTTAAGGCTGGCATCACAAAATGACATTTAAGGCTCTAGGGGGTTAATTGACACTAATTGCATTTCAGCAGCCCAGAAGAAATGTCATTGTAACTACAGAACAAAAACAAAGTAATTTAAGTGGGAGCTGAAATCTTTTCTTTTTTTCCCCCCTGCAGGGGTATGTGAGCCGAGTGGTGATCTGAGTCTGTGCGGGCTCGTTGATGCTGCTCTCCCTCCATCCTCACCTCCTCCTGCCGCGAGACTTCACAGCGGGCCTGCCCAACACACCAGAGGACCACGCCTACATCGCCATCCCTCCCTCTGTCCCTTGGCACTGATTCCTCTCTGGATCTGACAGCGGCTCCCTGCCCTCCCTCAGATGACGGTCCAACTGTAGTCCCCCCACATTCACCACCCGCTCCCGCTCCCACATCACTTTCCCACCCCAGCTGTAAGCTCCTGGGGCTCCACAGGAGACACTCAGAGACTTCCCTTCTGCTGCCTGTTGCCCTCCCTCTGTCAGCTACAATGATGGAGCCTGGCACTGTGTCTGCCCTGACAGAGGAGTGTCTTCTTCAGCCTACCCCGTACCTGCCTCGGCTGCTTCATTGAGACTTGTGATGCTACTGACCCCAGAATCCATCCAGAATCCACCCCCATGACCCTAACACCAATCCTGACACAGAGACTGGGCTCAATGTAAGGATAGGAGACGTGAGCCGAGAGGACTTCTCTGACATCAACAACATCAGCATTCAGTGCCTGAGCCATGCGGGGGAGGCAGTGAGTCATTATGGAGAACAGCTCCTCTCTGACCAGTTACTTAGCTTTCCTCTGCCGAAAGCCCCAGGTGAGGGCAAGAGGGTGGATGGAAACAAAACAACAGTGGACTGTGATGACCCAGAGGATGATGCAACAGCTAAGAACTTGTATGAGGGACTGTTATTGGACAAAGTGAGCGGAGAGGAGGTCCTGCTGGCTAATGCCGGGCAGGACTGGGGCTACTTTGAATCCTTCATCAGTGAGAGTAAGATGGAGCTGCTGGACCTTTGTTCTAAGAATGAACTGTCAGTCAACCTCTTCTCCGAGGAAGATGTTGACAATCTATTTGATGATGAAGACGATGATTCAACTTTAAGCAGCGACGTCTGTTCGCTGAAGATTCGATACGAGTCTTTCCAGGACAACATGAGGGAAAAGACAAATGTGCTCCAGGAGGAGACACAGTTCAACTTCTTCCCCAGTGTCCTGGCCAACTGTGCCAAGAAAGAGGAAGGAGCAGGAGTCCTGAGGAGGAGCACCGAGGAGCTTCAGCCCAAAGCTGATGAGCTCATCTTGGAGACAGGACAGGAAGGAAAGGCCGGGGACTGCAGTGGTAGGAGCCCCCTTGATGGCTCCCAAGGCTCACCCATGTCCACTCCCAAAGTCAGCTACCTAATGGACTTCAATTCCACAGAGGAGTCAGGCGAATTTAGCGATGACAGCTCCTGCACTGGCTCCTCCTCAGACACCCTGCAGGAGGGCAAGTTTAAGAAGGGCCACTCAAAGAGATTGCTCAGCCCCTCCAACCCTCTCAACTATGGTCTGCGATCCAAGAGAAAGGTTCGATACAGTGATGATTACTTGTATGACGTTGACTCGCTTGAGAGTGAGAAGAACGCAGAGAAAAAAGAGAAAGCTCCCTCTGGTCAAAAAGAGGAGGAGGACGTAGACTGGTGCCCCAAAAAACGCCGGAAATCCTGTCGTAAAGAGCCGCCAGTGGTCATCAAGTATATCATCATCAACAGGTTTAAAGGAGAGAGACTCATGTCAGTGAAACTGGGCAAGTTGGACCCTTTGGATTCTACTGTGAGCCTAAACACAGACACAGTAAGCAAATATGAGACACTGGCTCCTCTGAAGGATTTCTGGCAGGAGCGGCAAAGAGAGAGACAGGAACAGCTTAAGCTGGCTGCCAGAGATAAACAACAACGCGGTTTTCATCTAAACGGACGCCATCATCGCCCTTTTAATTCTAGTCATCCCAAAAGGAAATACAAGATTGCAAATAGGCTTAAGGTTCAGAGGATTCACACTGTGGAGCAATCAGCAACAGCACAGGGCTCCCCTCTCTCTGATCGGGGCCAGGGAGGTGTCACTAAAGAAGAGGCCACCCCTACGGTAGGGGGAATAATAGCAGCCCCAGGCCTCCCAGTGACATTAGACACAAACTCCATCATGCACACAGTCACGGCCAAGAGCCGCTCCCAGGAGAGGGAGGAGAGGGAGGGGAGGAGATTGGGAGGAAATAAAACAGTCAGGATAAGGAAATTCAAAAGCGAAGCCAGGCTGAGGAGCAAGAAAATGAAAGAGGCAGAAGGAGAGGAGGGGAGGAGCGTGACAAATGAAACGGATGCCTGTGTCGCTGCGGCACAGATTGAGGACCCTACTGCTGGGTTAGAAGAGGCAGGCGTTAGCTCGACTACAGTCAAACCCCATTTCTCTGACAATGCCACCACCACTCACACATCTGAGGAGAAATTCCCCTTTGTTTCGTCCACCTGCTCTCCTGACAAAGCTCCCTCCTCAGAGGAGGTTGAGGCGGGTGTCCCTGTCATCCCGGGGGGCTACCTGCAGACCCTGTTAGATGCTACAGACTCCTCCAGTGGAGCAGCTATCTCTTATTTCCCCCAGCAGCCCTCTAGGCAGCAGTATCCTCTGGGGCTATCCCTAGAGGAGAAACAGTTTTCTTCTCTGCAGCTCGCTCAGAGCTGTGTCCTCTCTCCTCCCTCTGAGTCAGAACTCCAGCAGTCTCCTCAAAACTGCCCCAGCTTCCCCCAGATGTGGCACCCGCAGCTCTGTGCAAGTCACAGCCAGAGCTTTGGGCCCGAGACCCCCGAGACTCCCATCTTACCCAACAACTTCCCAGCTGCTGTGCCCCTGAATGACAACCTGCCAGTGTCTAACTACAGCCAGCTGAGCCCCGAGGCTGACAGACTACTTTATGAGAAGAGTTACCTGACTGAGGCTGGGCTGCAGCCTGGGGCAGATCTGCAAGTGTGTCAGTCTGCCTGTGTGGAGGGCCAGGTGCAATACCAGAGAGGGTCCCTGTGCACAGACAATGGCAGGCTCATCAGCTATGACTCAGTGGGCTCTCTGTCAGCCTCCTCCAGCAATTACAGCTCCCTCAGCCTCAAGTCTTGTGAGCGAGAGGGTGAGGAGGAGGGCCGAGACAGCTTCTTAGCTCATTGCAGTCCTAAAGTGGTGATTCAGCAGAGTGTGGATGCCCTTACCCCACTCAGGGAGTCCTCAGACCTGCTGGACATCTCCAACTTCACCCCTGACAAGTTTAGACACTCATCACTGTCAGAGCTTTCCCCTCCTGAGACCCCCAACCTGTCCCCCCAGGTGGTGGGGCGTGAGATGAAGATGGCCGGGAATGTTGGAGAATACCAGGATGTGAATGATATGCCTATGGACTGTAATAGGGAGGTAAAGTGGAACTGTGACGTTATGCAGCAACAAGAGCACACAGCAATACATACACAGTGGAAGACAGACAGTTTCCGCTGCACAACTTTAACAGCCAGGATGTGTTAGGTTTAGATAAAAAGGAGCTGGGAGAATTTGACGAACAGACTGGGGAGATGCTGGCTGGTGCCAAAAGCATTAAGTCAAAGAGGAAAGGCAGTTGCAAACAAACAGCTGCAGGACAGAGCCCAAAGAAGGTCCGGGCTCCCAGAGCTCCTAAGTCAGAAAAAGTCAAGACGCCCAAACAGAACTCGCGTTCCACCAAAAAGATAAAGGCCATGTTGGAGGGTAAGGCAGCAAAGAACCAGGCAGGTGGTTGTGGCACAGGCCTGACTGACAGTAGTAGCACTGGGGACTGGTCTGGCACCGGCTGGTCAGAGAGCAACAGCCTGGTTGGGGACGACCAGAGAGAATTCGAGGAGCCGTCCAATATTCTGTCCAACATTGTATCTGGCATGGCTGAGGTCCAAAGGTTCATGATGGCCTCTATTGAGCCACTGTGGAATCCCATGTCTGAGGCCTGCATGCCCTCTGAGGCCAATAGTCTCAACCTAAAGACCCTTAAAATCTTGGCAGGCACAGAGGCTGACCTGAAGAAAAAAGGAGCTGTGCTAACAGGGGCTGGGAGAGGCAGAAAGGCAGGGGGCAAGGGAGGGAAAAACCAGGCCAAATTCAACCCCTCTCATCCTTTATTCCCTCAACTAGCTCTGGGCTGTAACATGTTTGATAAACCCAACTTTATTAACCCCGGGCCTGCACACAAAAAGCTGTACCGTCACAAGACCAGTGCAAAGTTTCCTCGGATTGAGACACTGAAGGGGAAGCGAGCTGAGAGAGACCCAAATAAGGACATAGCACTGATGACCTCTTTTGAGAAACTGAGGTAATATTTTGTTATCAGCTGCTGTTGCACCCCCTTCTCACTTCCCCCCACTACCTGCTCAGCCCTCCCTCCCAAGCATACCTACACTGACGCTATGCCAGAGCTGCATGAGTACTACGTTCCCCCTGACTACTCCCACTTCCTTTTAACCAACCCCAACCCCACCCCCACCCCTCCGCCCTGAAGAGGAAATTAATATCTGCATGAAAAACTTCTTGTACTTTGCAAACTACCTATTGAGTGATTGTGTCGAGCTTGATTGAGATTTGAAACGACCATGGCTGCATTTTTCTTGCTTTTGTTGTTTCTGCTTTGTTTGTTCTTCTTCTAGTCGTTTTTGTTTTACTTTTGTCTGAAAAAAAAAAAAGAATAAGCCTTGAAAACAGTTCTGTCGCCTTTTTGAGGAAGTTTGTTTTTGTATTTTCTCAGCAGAACTAGCTCCCCTGAATTATGTATTTATCCCCCTTTTCCCCTAAAGATGTAGCTATATACACACAAATGCATTGAGTGACATCTACGCACCCCTCCTCCTCATCTGTTTTTGTATGCAGAACATGGATGTCCTGTTGTTGCTGTCCTTCATACACTGCCTGGCTCATTTCAAGAGGGAAACCTACGATTAATGAGCCCTATTTAAGCCCAAGACATCTTGAAAACACAAGATGGGACCATTTTGTATTGATGACATATCAGACGTTGTCTTTTTTTCCCCTCAAAGTTGGAATGACTCCACATATCCTTTTGTTTCGTTTTCTTCTGGAGAGGAACTGGTTATCTAAATTTACATTTTTACACCTTGCAAATTCATAAAAGCTCCACCCTCAGAGTATTTTTGTCAATGTTGTTGTACAGGGACATGCAATATTTGCAAAAAAAAAGATGATTATAATCTTAAAATCAATGTGCCAAAAGTAACAATGCTGTGTAAATGACCTCTTATATATGTGTGAATATTGGCTGTTCCTCTTTTCTATCCATTGGAGTATTGGCTGCTCGGGTTGGAGACTCCGTACAGAGACTTGCCACTACAGGAATTCTTTATTTGGGACTTTTCTCTCTTCTCCGATGAAAGGCACCAACAGCTGGCAGTGGTACACCGCCACTCACTAAACCAAATCAGAAAGACTCTGAATTCTCCTCGTTTCCCCCACTTTGTTTGCCAAATTCAATTTACCTCAACATCGGCTAGCACTGAGAAGCAACAAAAGAGAGGCAAAGGGGAGATCTGCTCTGAAGGCTACTGTAGAGGAAGAAGATGAAAAGAGATGTTCAAACGAGCGTTCTCTGGACTAAGGAGGGTGTAGTGCAGATGTTTGAGGGTAAGCAAGGAAATTATTTGTCAGTTGGGGCTGTGCCTCACTGAATAGCTGTTTTGTACTGGAAATTCAAGGCAGTTTATTACTCATAGAGATTCTGATGCACGCATCAGTTGTGAATGGACATTACATTTTTGCAGTTAGGTTTAATGTGAATGTGAAAGCAGTTTTCAGTACAAATGGAATCAGTAATCTTGTAAATGAAGGAAAGCATGTCCTTGCATTAGCTCCACATGGGAATCTTACTTCTATCTTACCTGAAATGGTAATTTAAACAGTAATTTTTCTTGACATTCTCATGTAATTTATATCACTTAAGTTGCGCCACTGGTGCATTCAAGTCTCTGATTATTTTGCTTCATTTCCACATATCGTCTAAAGTTGAAGGTACTTTGTTTTATATATCATCTTTAATTTTCATCTCAGATTTGATGGGTCGATATTTTGGCAGACAATAATAATATCACCAGAGAATAAAGGCCACATAAAGGCACAAATTAAAAAATATATTCATATCGGTGCTATCTGATCCAGTGTATTCCCCGGCTACTTATATTAATTACTTTGGGCTTATTCACTGCCTCACTACCTGAAATAATTTCACCTTAAAATGAACCATACAATCATGCTTAATTGGTTAAAAAATCTTCAGATTTTATACTCTAAATGAATTTCAGGAGGAACGCAGAGCCCCTTCAGTTGTTATAAGAGTGTCTTCTACAAAAATATGAACCTGAATATTTTTCTCTCTCGTTTGAATGTTAAATCTTATTTTTAAATGTAGCAGTAATTACATGAGACTGCATGGAGATGTGCAGACAAATTGAAACTTGATATAAAAACAGGCCTTGTCACACTGGATATGATAATTCTGACGCACAGGTGATAGTAATTGATCGCTTGCATATGGCAAGAATCATAATCAATCTTTCTCTGTCTCTTTTTTCTCTCCTTTCTGCCATGATCCTTTGTTTCTTTTCTCTAGTGTATCAGGGTTAGGACCAAGACAAGCTGCTGATGGGAAGCTCCACATGGGCTGCAAGCCCATTTAGTCTGCCTTCTCTCATTTCTGCCTATTGTCAAATTGAATGTACTTCTCTGAATTCATATTTTATTTTCTTCTTCTTCTTCTTTTTGTTTTGAAAACGTGCCACTGTTGAGCTGCCTCATGTTAATGGTGCTAAGAAAGCTGACAATTGTTTTCTTTTTCTTTTGAGTTTTTGTTTTCCCAGAGTTAACAAAAAAAGAAATGCAAAATAGATTAGGTACCTAACCCTTTTTATGAATGTATATTATAATGTTATGTTTGATGTATTCACTTCATGATTCTTTGACATTGATTGGAATTACTTTTGCTCTTTTCATTAAAAGATTACCGAGCTTTATATATACTGTCTAGAGTTGTTACCAGAAGGAATCTTAATGAACTCTTGACACTACAAAATCTTGTATATTTTTTGTGTGCCAATTTGTAACATATTTTGTAAGTGTATATTTTTCTTAGAAAGTGCTGTGAAGTATTTGTGTGTGTGAGTAACCTTTTATGCGCCTCTATGGGCAGTGGAAAGGATATACAATGACAAGTTTCTGGTTTTAAAAACCAAAATATGAAAGTATCAACAGAAAACTAGAAATATTTACATTTTGTTGGGAGTTTTGTAATAAGACCATGATCTTGTTGTGAGAGTGTTGTGTTACTGTGCAAAACACAAATAAGCAAAGAAAAAAAAATGAAAACTTGGAAAAAAATATTATTTGTGAACAATTTGCTGTTTTATAGATTTTCATGTAAATTATTTGAGTATTATTTTGTTTTTTGTTTTGTTGTAACTGTTGCAAAGGTTTTAAATATTTGTGATCAAGCCTGTATGGTGATAATGTAATATTGGTAACTTGCTGAGTTTTGTAATAATGTTTATGGAGTAAATATACAAATTAAAATAAGATTTTGAATGCTGCTTTCTGAAGAGAGTTGGGTTGTGTTTTTTAACGCCCACCGGTAGCCATTAACAGTAAAAATAAATTCTCCGCACAGGTTTTCTTTTCTGTAAACAAATACATCCATCCAATTTCTGTAACCGCTTTCCCTCATCGCGGGGGGTGGAGCCTATCCCAGCTAACTGGGCAAAAGGCGGGGTACACCCTGGACAAATCACCAGTTCATCACAGGGTAGAGACAAACAACCATTCACACTCACATTCACATCTACGGGCAATTTAGAGTCACCACTTACCAATTACCTGCATGTCTTTGGACTGCGGGAGGAAGTCGGAGTACTCTGAGAGAATCAAAATCAGAATCAGATTTATTGTCAAGTAGGTTTTCACTTAGAAGGAATTTGTCTTCGTGTTATTGGTGCAAAACAAACAATGTATTTTAAAAATCGAAACAATATAAATATATATCTACAATGCGTTTTAAAATGAAAAGAGCTGTACAGGTGTGCCGGAATGTTGCAGTATTTGGCAGGTAATGTCCAAGACTTGCAAAGCAGAAATCTTCTGTGACAGTCTTAACCACCGTACTGTCCTAAACAAATTCAGTCCATTCAAAATGATAATTACAAAAGGTTACAGTTATGTAGTTTTGTGACCACTTAATAATACAAACAACTTACTGAGATGTCAGGAGTGAAGTGTAAATGACATATCTCTTAACCTCCAGCAGTACTGCAATGATAAGAGTAATAGCAAGGAATAAAATCTGCTATAGTTAATGTTTATTTAGCCACAAAATGAGCAAGTGTTAATACTAACTTAACCACTACAATTTGTCTGTCTTTATTTGTTATATTGAAAGATTGTTGGATGAAAGGCATTTTAATTTCTGCACAAGACTGGCTTTGGCTCATGTTATTTTAATGTCATATCTAATTAGCACACAGGGTCAGGCATTTCTAGAGTGACTGCTCATCCATAACTCTGAGCTGGGCTGCTGTGGTCTACACCGCAGCTCATTCTGGCATGCTTAATTGGAGCTAGAGATACTGTCTTAGACCATAAACAGATCCTGTGATGTATGCCTCCAAAATTGTCAGGTGGTATTAGCATTGTTTTTGTTCTTTAGTCACCCATAGCAGACAAGGGAGCAAGCAAATTATAAGATGGAATGTCTAATGCAATGGATCAGGTACACCTGCGGTTATTAAATGAGATCCTAGATGTTTTGTCAGTGCATGCTCACACTGCATAGACAGCCATTAGGACAATTGTCAGTCATTAGGGCAGTTGTTTGTGTGTTTTTAATCATTACGGGGAACACTAGAGTAATGTTTTACATAGTAATTAGACTAGAGTAATAGTTTGAAATAATCAACATCTCTATTTCTGCGTCTTTTCATAATATAGATATGCACTTACTGAATCACAAGAGCCCACAAACAACACAATTAAGATGGCAGATTAAGAAAGAAACTGCTAAATTCAATAAGGTGGCATAACGTTTCTGCTAGGTAAATCCTACTTTTTGTATTACAACAAGAGATTTAAGTCATTGCAGAGGTTTACAGCAACTGCCCAACTGTGGTTGCTAGCTAGTTATACAAATGTCTGTAAGATGGTACCTACTTCCAAAGGGTCACTACAGGATCTCTTCTGGCATGCTGCTGTATCTATACCATCCCACCTCCACCCACACAGAAGTCTAGGCCCTGCTGTAAGTCTGTAGTGTTTCTTCCTCAGAAAAATGTTTTTTTAAAAATGATCATTTTGAGGATAAATGGAAATGTACGTTATTCTGGTAACTATTTAGCCTTGACTTTGACTCTGCTGGACCTTTTATGGATACATTATAAGTATATTTAGTGTGGCACTGTGGCAACAGAGAGAAGTTATGACATGGAGTTTAGAAGAGGAGAAAGAGTGAAAAACACAAATAAGTTAAGATGCAATATGATATAAGATAAGATGAGATAAGATAAAATAAGATGGTCCCACCTGCCACAGCAGCTCATATATACGCAAGGTGGATGAGAAAATACTCTCTAATACTCTGAATGAAGAACCTATGGTAGCGCTCTTTCTTTCATTGTGAGAGTATATACGGGTAAAAAAGCACTAAATAGGATTTTAGTTATTGCACTTTTTCAGTGCCATTTTTTAAAATCACTATCAGCCATTCTGCATAAAACCATTTGTAGGCTATTCTCTTTGTTAAACAGGAGGACTGTAATACACTGGACTGGACTGCAAATGGTCATAATGGGATTAAAAATTACAATGATAATGACATAAAACTTTAGTAAGTATAAAATACATTATTGGCTTCAATGCATGATTAGACATAGCCTTGGCCACTGGGTGCTCTTGAGTAAAAATTATGCATGACTGTTATATATTATATATTATATACCACAAGACAGATGATTTTATTAAAAGCATTTAATGGCAGGGGGGATGAAAGTGTTCTTGAGTCTCTCCTGCTCCGCTAACATACTCAAGAACTCTTTCGTCACGCTGGCCATCAGAGTGTTAACGCCTCTCAGTCATGATATTATATATGCTGGTCATTTGTCTGCAACTCTTTGTCCTACAGCTTGAGCTCTGCAGAGAGCATTTGCATTTACACCCACGTGGTGGCGCTACAGTTGAACAGCGTTACACTGTCCAAAACAAACACAGTACGGTCAGTAGAGTTTGCTGCCCTCGGTGCGGTCTTTCAGGCAGCGTAGCTCGGCGCCTCATTGGCTACGATTCGGCGGACGTAAGCGCTAACCATTGAGCCTGCGTGCCTGGGAGGTTTGACCGAGGGGAAAACGTTTGAATCGGCTCAGTTTCCGGAAGATCATTGTAGCCTTCCTAAAAGAAAGAAAATGGAATCCTGAAATCGCACTTAGCTAAAACAGTCAGGCGATTTTCAGAGAGCATTAGAAGAACAACCGGGCTGTACGATTACATTGCTACTAACATCACTGAACAGGTAACGTAACGTGGATTCGGTGACAGACTGTGTTTTCCTTCTGATTAGCTTTATTTTCATTAGCTGGCTAATTTTAGCTGGTTGTGAACGTCACTTTGACGTCGTTTACTTCGTTAGCTTGCAGTGATGCTAACAGCTTTTTTATTTATTTTTATTTTACTAAAGCTCTCGTGTTTTTCCACGAATGTCCCAACACCAACAAGAAACATGACGAGTGTCGTGTTTTCTAGTATCGCCGTAATTTCTGTGAAATAGACATTAGCGTCAGGCTAATGTAAACGAGGACACACATCCTGAAAGTTACTGGCTAAGTTAGCCTTAGCTAAATGCTCGAAATCCCGTTGGTAGTCTATGTAGTTGGCTAGTCGGCTAATGAACATGAAAGCTAACTAGCATTCGCGTAGTGAAAGCTCAACATCCCCGGTGTTGTTTGGTCACCTGAGACGCTTGTTTTGTTTTTGACCCGACCATACAAAGGGTATCACAGCCACCCTAACACCTGACGTACATTAGCCTAACTACAAACAGCGGGCCACCTTTATGTAGCAGTGGTTGAAGTTGTCACCATTAGCGACAGTGTACAATGCTAATAGCCAGCCAGCTAGCTGGCTAACTAACGGAAGCTTAGCTAGATGATGCCATTTTGTTTTTATCTCGACTTTGACCAACAGAGTACTTTCCCGCAGGAGTTAAAAAACATACACACACAAGCCGTCCAATTATTCACACAACCTAATAACGCTATTAAACAGCCACAGTTCCCTGTATGTTAAGGGGATATACGCTGTAGGTTTACCGCTAGCCATTGTTGCGCTAATAGTAACTTAGCATGTCAGTCTGCTTTGTAACCGGTGGACGTAAACCATGCTAACAGTAGCTACTGGGTCGACGTTACTATTTTGACCTGAAGTTTTCACTTGATGCCACTAATTCGTCATAGCCAACATGTTGACAAAGAAGACATTCACATGTGCCTTTTGTAGTCACCCTGTTGCACGGTGTTAATCTAAATCTGTGTATTCTTACTACCTGGACTCAGTCAACAGGCAGTGCATATGCGTCTTTTTGTGATTATACATGTTATGTTTTTACTTGTTGCAGCAGCTGGATCTAGCTGAAGATTGGAGAACATCCCTCGACCTCCCTCCCTTCTGAATCGATGGAAGGGTCTGACAGTTTAGAGCAGAGTGGCAGTGACCAGCCGGAGTCGCAGCGCAGAAGGCAGCTGGACCGGCTGGGCAGGGAGGAGGCCTTCTATCAGTTTGTCAACAATCTCAGTGATGAGGACTATCGTCTCATGAGGGACAACAATCTTTTGGGCACCCCAGGTAATAAACCTTTTTAATCTTATCACACTAGTCATGTGCCCTTAATCTTTGACAGTGGGAAAATTCTAAGCAACTTAAACGTTTATTAGTTTTTACCAGGACAAAATGTATATCACACAAGACAGAAGCCTGTCAAAGTTACAGCAACTGATCTTACTAAAGGCGCATTCAGACAGGATCAGGCGTTGTAGAGTTGGCGGATGAGGTATGAAACAATCAGTAGCCGGCGCTGCCTCACTCTCATTTACTGTCTCTCTCAACCAACGTGTTCTCTCTCTCTCTCTCTCTCTCTCGCTCTCGCTCTCGATCTTAAAAACAAGACACTTTACAGGCTAGCCTTTGCAAACTTTGAGATCTTAATTTAGTGGATGATATCACCATTTTATCTTTTTTATTACCTTTTTTCCTCTTCAGTATTTACACATCACCTGTTTGCCCAATAGATTTAGAAGCTTATAAAGTTAAGCTTAGCTAGCGCTAGTTTTGGATTTGTCAATATGCACAATATGCAACAGCCTATGGACTACTGAAGACGTCCAATCCGTTTCTGTCCCAGGACAGTGGGAAGGGGAATGTAAGTTTGGAGCATCCTTTAGCGGGGAACCCTGCAAGGCGAGGGCATTGAATGGACAATGGCATGCCCTGGTAAGTCTGGAGGTTTTCAGTATTGTCCTGTTGCTGTGTTCAAAGAACCCAAAATGGGCTCTATGGGCCAATACAATACAAACATTAACACAGTTATTTTCTTTTTTTCCTTTTTTTTTGACACATGCGCTTCATATCTGGAGTATAGTACAATATTTTTCACTTCTAGTTGTCTATCTGCCATATATGTAGTTGTCCTCGCAATTTATTTTGGTGCTCAGACTAGAGAAGACAAAGGAAAGAAAGGAATATGTGGATTGTCAAAAATTGTTCTTTCTTTTTGATAACATTTAACATTTTCATTGTTTTGTAATGTCTTTTAGGTGAGGTCACAGAGGATGAGCTGTTTAGTAGACTTCAGCAAATTAAAGATGGTCCAGAACAGCAGAATAACACTCCCAGTGCTGAAAACGGAGAAGATCCAGTTGGTAAGTTCGTCATTTCTTTCTCTTTTGGACTTTGGGTTTGTTATTTACTGTCACATTCAGATATGATTTGAACTTTTTGACTGCTGATTTTCAGAACCACCGGAAAGCTCTGAGGATCCTGCTGGTGGGGATAGTCTCTTGGACTGGCTGAACACAGTGAGGCGTACAGGCAACACAACCAGGACTGGTCATCGTGGAAACCAGTCGTGGCGAGCTGTAAGCCAGACCAACCCAAACAGTGGTGATTTTCGCTTTAGCCTGGAAATCAGTGTGAACCGCAACCTGGCTGAGCAGCAGGCAGCTGCTGAGGGCGAGCAGGAGGTTCCAGAGGAGGTTCGAGCAGAACCTTCAGGGGAGGCTGGAGGAGAAGCATCACAGGAGGCTGGAGGAGGAGCTTCAGGGGAGGCTGGAGGAGGAGCTTCAGAGGAGGCTGGAGGAGAAGCTTCAGAGGAGGCTGGAGGAGAAGCTTCAGAGGAGGCTCGAGGAGAAGCTTCAGAGGAGACTCCAGGAGAAACTTCAGAAGAGGCTCCGGAGGTTGGCTTCAGAGGTTCAAGAATCAGTGGTAAATGCTGACCACCGGTCCCCATGGAAACGGAAGTGGTGGAAGAGCCAGTTGTAGAGGAGTTAGCTGTCATAGTGGAACCAGAGCCTGAACTCGAAGAGGTTGTTTCACAAGAGATTTTAGGGGAACCTCCCAGCCCACCTGCTGCCCTGCTGGTACAACCCCCACTTTCTCCTTCTCCACGCAGAGGTCAAAGGAGAGCTCGCAGCCGCAGTCCAGAACCACGCAGGACTAGGGCCCGTACAGCCAGGAGCCGTTCCCCTCTTAACTTGGATCAACTGGACGTCTCCATAATCCACGTCATGTTCTCAGCTCTCAAGGCCTCAACACTCTGCCAGTGCCCCCACTGTACCTCCAGTGGAGGGCAGTTCTCGGACTCGACAGCATGTTCTTTCCAGGCAAAGCATTTCTGACAGTGATGTTCAGCCATCTAGGGCTGGCGCAGAACCAGTCCCAGAGGTCCAAAATGTCGCACCTCAGGAAGGAGAAAGCCGCTGGTGGGGAAGGAGGCGCAGCAGGGCGCAGTTCCCCCTACGATTATGCTCGATCTCCAGGTGCGCCGCGTGCGTCCAGGGTGAATATCGCAAAGAAGAGACAGCATTGCTAGCCGTACCCGCTCACGGCTCCCAGAACTCAAACAACACATTTCTTTATGAGAGTGAGCGTGTGGATTTCGTAGGACTTTCTCGCGCTCTGAGCGTGCTGGTGTGAGGACCTACGTCAGCACTATTCGCATCCCTATTCGTAGGAATCTCTGATGCAGGGTTTGGGAGAGGCAACCTCAATGGCTCTCCAGTCTATGATTCGACAGATTATGACTGGTTTCGGAGAACTCGGCTACCTCATGGATTCAGGACTCTGATTCCTCAGATTCGAACCGTGGTGCCAACACACCTGCGGATCTGGCTGAAGCCCTCAACAACACAGATACTACTCCTGCTGCAGCTCCTGCTGCTGATGTCGACGTTGAACCACCTATGGCTGCTGGAGTCAGAGCAAGGACAGCTGAGACTGATGTAGACGAGAGCCATGCCACTGCGCCACCTGCCTCTGGTGGCAGGGCTCGGCCCAGACCACCTATTAGCTTAGAGGAGCCCAGCTCACTGCCCTTCCTGCGACTCGCCCACTTCTTCCTCCTAAACGATGATGACGAGGACCAGCCCCAAGGGCTGACCAAAGAGCAGATTGATAACCTCTCCATGCGTAACTTTGGTGAGAGTGATGCCTTGAAGACTTGCAGTGTCTGCATAACAGAATATGCAGAGGGTAACAAGCTACGTAAGCTGCCCTGTTCTCATGAGTACCACGTGCACTGCATTGATCGCTGGCTGTCCGAAAACTCCACTTGCCCCATCTGCCGCAGGGCTGTCTTGGTATCGGCCAACAGGGAGAGTGTGGTGTAGCTCATTAAAGACTGGAGGCCTTTTGTCTCAACCTAAGTAATCTAATATCCCAGGAGGAAATGTCTCCACTGTTCACTCTTCATACCATTTGTGAGTTGGATCATAACGCAGTCACGGGTTTGATTTGGGGTACTCCATACAGTGACATTGGGACGTATTCAACCTCTAGTAAGACATTTATTATTGCAGTCCAAAGTTAGGCACAAGCAATGCATGCTGTTTGAATCAACCTGTAGTGACCAAGCAGTTTGTTGCATTGTGTCGAGCCGTGCTCGCAAGCGGAACCGTATCTCATAAAGAATCCCCTGGTTATAAATGCTGCACAGCTGCAGGTAGTTCAGGCACATGTGCTCTTTTGTATTAGCTCCTGAACGGCGCCTTATATACCAGAAGTTGGGTATGGGACAGTTCTTAGTTACACCAGTTCAAAGTATTAGCTGTAAATAAGCTTGTAAAAAAAATAATAATTTTGACTCATACTTTGTATCAGTGAATTGGTTTTTGGATTGTAAATTATCTCATGTAATGATTAGGGTGGTGTTGGCTGCAATTACTCTCTATCAGAGCATCCCTAAATAGGTTGTGTACACATCAAAAGTATTTTGAGAATGTCATGTACGAAGGATGTAGAACATTAATTGGTTTGCCATTCATGGTGTAAATTGTACTCATTTACTCATTTATTATTTTTTGATCACCTGGGAAAAAAAACAAACTATTTTGGTTGTATATACCATGAGAAATTCAGTGTACTCAATTGTTTTTTTGTTTGTTTTTTCAAAGAAAGATCAGATGTTGAACAGGTATATGGGAAGGATTTATAAAGTTTATTTGGATTAGCATCTTTAATTTCTTGGTCATTAACAATGATTGAGTCGTATAATACCAGAAATTAGAGATGTCTCAATACTTGTAGTAGAGCTGATATCAAGTACTTGGCATGTGAATTTTTCCCACCTCAAAAATAATAGACGGGCATGACGTGTCAAAGCATTAGTTCCTTTTGCGTTTTTCCAAGATGTTACAGGTCATTTACTGTTTAATGTACAACAATGACTTCACAATCACTGTCCTGTTATCCATTAGCTACTAGTCTGATTCTTTATTTTTCCACAGACATGCTGGATATTGACAGATGAATTACATTCTCTAAGCTGGTATTGCATTGGTGAAAATGAAATGCATCTTAAGATCTCTTTACCAGTTGGGGCACCTCAGTCTACAAGTCATTAATCCAAAGGTCTGGGTGTCAAGAAAAACATTCACATCACTGTCCTGTCCTTAAGGTTCCAACAGAAAGTCAAGATGCACGCCCACTGTACCCTCCTGCCTCATGAGCAGATGCTCCATATCAGTGTGCAATACATGCTAAAATGAAAGTAGGGAAATGCAAACCATGATATTAATGTATGCTGTTGTTTAAAAAACTGTTAATGGCTAAAATCTTAAATGAAGACTTATTACCTTTTTAAAATGTGTTGAAGTTAATTTTATTTTATTAGAAGTTCTGTAGATTTTAATAGCACTGTTGGTGAACAGGAACACTGGCTAAAAGAAAGAAAAAGGGGCATCACTATCAATGCCATTGTCATGTTTCTTGTTTCACTGTTTGATGTCTTTGCCACAATTATTAATTCCCTTTGTGGGACATAAAGGTTTGAATGCAAGACGTTGACATTGTTTGAATACCATAAACATGTAAATTAAATGTATGTTCCCTCTTAGGCCATGCTTTAGTTTTGGCCTTGTTCTGTGACCCACCCAGTGCAGTATGTTAACTGGGTGTTAAATGAAAACTAACCGCTGAATTAAACAAGTTGATATGCTTCAAAATGCATTGCAGGTATGCAGTCTGTACAGTCACTGTGCTTTTGGGGGGTAATTTTATTCTGCATCCAGGTGCACACATGATTAGTGATTCTATCTTTATATATTAAACATGACAAATATAATTTTATTTCAAGTTTGCATTGATCTGATTGTTCATTGATCTATTGTCATGTGTTACATGGTGGTCCTCCTTGGTCTCAAAGCTGATGTGATAAGCAGGATGATCGTTTTAAGTGTACATATATCACTTAATACAAAATATATGTAATTATTTATGATGCATTTGGCCACTGACACTTGCACTTATGAGAGAAGAAGTGAAGAAGCACCTCTACTGGCCAAACATTTCTGCCTGTCAGATAAATAACCTTCATGAATAGGAGATTTGCTAGAATAGGTCCTAAAGCTCCAGTGTGTAAGATTTAGTGGCATCTAGTGCTGAACCTGCAGATTGCACCCTACTGATCACCCCTCACCTCACCCCCACTCCTTCCAGTCTAGAGGGCGAACCTAAAGTGGGTATGAAACTGTCTAGAGCTTGTGTTTGGTTTGTCCATTCTGGGCTACTGTAAAAACAGTCCATAAGTCCATAAAAGAGGACCCCACTCTCTCTGTAGCTCCAAAAATCTCATTCTGAGATAAAAAAATTTTAAAAAAATTCAGATGATTATGAAATATGAAAACATACATTTGACTAGTATATTCTATATTTAGCCAGATTCCTCTAAATCTTACACACCAGGTCTTTAAACAATATGAGTCATCAAATAATCATACAGTCAATAAACCATGAAGGACTGTAATTCATTGGATGTAAGTGACCCACGATATTTAGATTAGGTATTTAGATTGTTTAACAACTGTCCTTAATGTTGGAGCTCCAGGTACAGACATCATCAGTGATGTCTTGTCGACAGGGGATTTTGGTTTTAGTTTTAGTTTAGTTTAGTCATATGTAAGTTAACACAAGATCAACAATACAATGAAATGTGTTGGACGAGGAACCGGTCAGTTCAGCAATAAAAGCACTAAAACAGTGTAACAGCATTGCACAAGAATAAAATAAGCTGAAGGGTAAAGTACAAAAAATGTTAGGCAAAGAACAATATAGAAATACAAAATATATTAAAATATACAGGCATTGAAGTGCATTTGATTGTACTTATTTGAACTATTGTTTTATTCAGTGCTATGGCCAGTGTAGTGTTGCACGGTCCACAGCACGGAGGTAAACAAGGAAGTACCGCAGTCAGACCGAGGCAAGCATGGCACTCCGGACGGTTGGGAACCGTTTATGGCTCCTTCAGAGGAACTCTTTGACGGTAAATTAACTAACCGTTAACGCTAACGGTACAATATTTGGGGGGGCTAATATTCGCATTTTACTTTGTAAGGGCTGAAATATTAGTGATACTTCAAACTTAACATTAGAGACATCGGTACTACGGCAGATAAACGAGTAACTTGCTTGGAAAAATTGGCCAATTTGTCAATCGCTAAGTGTTAAGAACGTTAGTTAGCTAACTCGTTGCTAGGTTACGTCAACGTTTTTACTAATCAGCGTAACTACACGTAGCACACCTTTCAGGCGCTACCAGGAAGCGGTCGCTTTAACCGCTCAGCGGCGCTGTTTATTCTAAATGATCAACTATCATGAAGTGTTTTTATATCCTTATTATTCATTTGTTTTATCTCTTGTAGCCCGTCTCAATCCAAACACTCGGGCTTGTCAAATACAAAAGCACCTGTCCAGTTGAAGTGAGTCATTTGGATCATTTGGTTCTGACAGTGAAAAGTGTGCCGGACACTGTCAGCTTTTATACTTCAGTCCTCGGCATGGAGGTCATCACTTTTAAGGTATGCAAGCTGCTTTCTACAGTAAGTATAACTGATGATTGGTAGTAGTAAGATTAATTATTTCATGTCAGCAATATAATCAAACTAGGAGTGTTTACACTAGGATGAGGAAAAGCAAAACATTCCTGTGCTTTTGGTTTGAGAGACCATCCACTAGATGGCAGGCTTAGATTGTATGTCAGACACTGTTCAACACTCACACATGCCATCTCTGCTTTGTTTATTTAGGGAAACCGTAAAGCTCTGGGATTTGGGCAACAGAAGTTTAACCTTCACCAGCTGGGTCAAGAGTTTGAGCCCAAAGCCAAGCGTCCAACCTCAGGCTCTGCAGACTTGTGCCTCATCACCAAAACCCCTCTGGCCACAGTAGCTGCACATCTCAAGGTCTTTCATCCATTTCCTCCAGATTGTCCTGAATTACTAATGTCAGTCTCAGTCCTGTAAAATGGCTCTGCTGCCATTTTGGGATTAAGGCGCTGTTGAAATGCTCAGTGTCAGTCTTCTCTGCAGGTCTGTGGAGTCGAGATAGAGGAGGGTCCAGTGGAGAGGAGTGGAGCTGTGGGGGCCATCACCTCTCTTTACTTCAGAGATCCAGACCACAATCTCATTGAAGTGTCAAATTATAACCAGTGAACATCAGAGGGATCTTCATGACTGAAGATAGATCATCACTGTCTGTTAGACCCATTTTGCACAATATCCAGCTATGAAGTTTTGAGACCAAAATCACTGTAATTCAAATAACACATGTATTTTTTCCACACTGGGATAACATCTATTGTCATCTAAACTACAGTTTAGCTGTGAAGTTTATGTGTAGGAAAGGCTGCTTTTTGATTTTATTTACTTTGTAAAAAAATAAAATGTTCCTCTGTATCAGTATTTTAAAGTATGATTACATTAGGTTTATCATTGTGGCTGCTTAAGTCATTTATTGTTGCAATATCATAGTTTTATGGTAGTTTTCTTACATCAACTAATATATACAGTATAGCTAATTTTAGTAGAAAAATAGCCATAAATGTAAGTCAATTTTGAAGATAGACATACTTTTCTGAATCTATGTTACACATAGAGTTTAAAAGTATTAGGTTATGTCGTTATAAAGCCATTGAAATGATTGTTTTATATACAACACCCAGACTACAAGGATAGATGATGCTTAATGGATCATAAATTGTACCCTAAAAGAATAATTAATTATATACAGTACCTGTAGCTATACAATGTGATCTAACAATTTAAGTTCTAGGGTGCAACTACGCAGTCATCCATACTTCTGTTAAATATATACAGTATATTTGCCTTTTCATACATCACTGGTTCCATAGTTTTATGGTACCAGATGATCAGAAATTTGTGTCCGTGTCCTCCTGGATCAGACCAAACCCTGGACAGCCAAAAATTGTTTAATAAGTGTATTTCTTTCCTAATGATAAAACACAGCAATGCAGGAAGTGTCTACAGGACAGGCATGTAATGTTCCCAGTATTGCAGCATATCACTTGTGTAAATAATGACACTAACATTAACATTAACATTAAACTAAAAGTTATATAACACAGCAGTCTCCCTGCTGGAGCTATCTCATTAATTCAGAAAAAACAGCAGCTTTTTAGAGGAAAACACAAGTTATCAATTTCATGAGAAGCTGTCAGAATTATGAAATTAAAAGTCTTGATTTGGGAAAACAGCATATATAATACACAGGTTTGGATCATCAATGGTGTCAGTGCTCTCACAGATCGCAAACAAAGTATGGCTGTACTTTGGGTGAGAATCCATAGAGGACACTGAAACATATCTCTAGCTTTTGTCTATCTGACCTTTCCTTGCATTCACATATAATACATACATAAGTATATCCTATACACATAGCTGTAGTGTAAATGGAGTTTCCATACAATAATGGCTAAACAAGTTTGTTTTGATGGGTGCCACTAAGCCACAGCGAAACACTGACACAGCATGAATAGACCACCAACACAGTATAGCTGTACTTTGGGTGAGAATTCCTAGATCTGTACTATTTTTTCTGTAAGACAACACAATAGTAATACAACCTCAGACATCTATACTCTTTGTGCTTTCACTAGAGCTGCAAGAGTTGGGGTTTCGCAACTTGTTCAAACATTGTTGTATGGAAACTCCATCTACGTTGCACTTACCCTATAGGCGCAATGTAAATGGAGTTTCCATACAACAATGTTTAAACAAGTTGCTTTTGATGGGTGCCAGTAAGAACTGGTGTTATATGATCCATATAGGTCCAGGGAAGTGAAATCCCACTCCCAGGCATGTATGTGGATCCAAACATCATCCGAATACACAAATTTTGCACAATATATAAAATATTTTTATACAGCTATCTGCTTAAAAAATGAGACAGGTTAAAGTAACTAAACATGGCTGCGCTTTTTGCTATAAAACATATATAAACAGGAAGTAAGACAAAAGACCCCAAGCAGCTAATAATGTCCCCTGAGATGTATATCGTAACCAGGAGACATTTATAATGTGACAGGCTCTATAACAATGAAGGGCCCACCACAATAACGACCACAATAAAGATGAATTACAGGTGCACAGTTTTCATATTCTCTTCACACACAGCAAACAATACAACACAACAATGAGGCAACCTCAGATGTATAATCTGTCCTCTCTGCGCTTGCACTATACAGTAGCGGTCACGTAGATGGAGTTTCCATACGACAAAGGCTGAACACGTTGCTTTTGATGGGTGTCACAATAACAATGCAACCTGAGTTGTGTAGACTATCCTCTGTACGTGCAGGGATGCTGGAAGACACAGTTAGATGTAGGTGAGAGATATGATCCACACTGGTTCGTCATAGTTTATACTAATGCATTGCAGTGAGGACACAGATGTCTCGTCTGGGCATAATGTGACCCAGCCAGAACTTTTAAGAAACACTGAATACAGCAGAAATGAAGATTTTATTTAGGCAAGCTTGATTCTCAGCTGGAGAATATTAGACCAGGTATTTACTCAGATCTAAATACCCCTGTGTATAGTTCACATATCCCCATTCTCAACTTTTCCTGAAACTTGACTATGAGACAGACAGATCTTCAGTTCACAACAGCTAATCATTATTATTGTTCCTGAAATAAGACCCATAAAATATCTAGCGATATGTTTAACTGTCCAATATGAATTCTCATTCTCTGTTATCTATCCATATGCCAGTGGCAGGACATCGCCGATGACCCAGTTTTACCCACTCTGTGTCCTGTGTATGAGAATATTGTACCGCATCAATAGCAATCCTATTCAGCTATCACTGTGTGGAAACTCATGAACATAGCAGTGATAGAGAGTGAAAACAAGAACTCTACACCTTATTGTGGAAATCCGTCCATTGTTGTTGAGGGTATCCAAATACTACTACTCTTTGATAAGATCTCAGGAGGTATTTTTTTATCTGCCCCAGGTGTTTCTTTCTGAATCTACTGAATTCTGTATCTACAAAAAAGTGTTGCAACATATTAGTGAGCCCCTCCTTCTATTTCTAAGTCTTTCTTACTTGTTCCTGTATTTCCTTACTCGTCAAACTATTACCACGCAGTGACATTGTTCCTTAATAATTGAACAGCTTTTGCAGCTGTTGCTTTGTTTAGTCAAGAGGGAAGTATCAACCACAGCAGGAACTGTTTTTTTTTACAGTTAAGATGGACATTTCACCATTTGAGTCATTCAGTGAAACTGATGCCATTTTTTACTTTTCTGAACACATAACACATTTTGGAATTAAATTAGCATCAGATGTCACACGAATTCAATAATTGCAAATAAAGAAATTACATAAAATCTCACATTTTTGTTACTTTTTGCTAAAACTAAATTAGGCACGTCTTTAACAGTGACCGCATCATTGTTTTTATCAAAGACGTAGCTTAGGTGAGTTGGGATTGACTGTATATAGTTGAAACCAGAACTTTACATACACTATATAAAAAGACACATGCTTTTTTTCAATGTCTAACATCTGACAATCATTTTTTCCTGTTGTAGGTCTGTTAGGATAATTTTCTTCAAAGTCAGAAGTTTACCTACACTAAGATTACTATGCCTTTAAACAATTTGGGAAAGGCCAGATGATAATGTCATATCTTTGGAAGCTTCTGAGATTGACAATGACAATATTGTTTACATCATTTGAGTTAATTAGAGACACACCTGTGGATGTATGTTAAGGCACACCTGAAACACACGGCTTCTTTGTGTAACATCATGCGGAAGTCAAAAGAAATCAGCCAAGGTATCAGGAAGAGAAGTGTGGACTTGCACAAGTCTGGTTCATCCTTGGTTGCAATTTCCAGATGCCTGAAGGTGCCATGTTCATCTGTTCAAACAATTATACGAGTGTATGAACACCATGGGAATGTCCAGCCATCATACCGCTCAGGAAGGAGATGGGTTTTGTGCTTTGGTCCAAGAATATAAGCAAAAGACCTTGTGAAGCTGCTGGCTGAAGCTGGTAAGAGTGTGTTATCATCCACAGTGAAACGAGTACTGTACCGACATGGGCTGAAAGGCCCTCTGCCAAGAACCATTACTCCAAAAGAAAAAAAGCCAGATTACAGTTTGCAAAAGCACACAGGAACAAAGACCTTCATTTTTGGAGACATGTCCTGTGGTCTGTCGAAACTACAATCAAAACGTTTGGCCGTAATGATCATCATTACGTTTGGAGGAAAAAGGGGGAAGCTTGCAAGCCTGAGAACACCATCCTAGCTGTGATATACGGGGGTGGCATCGTCATGTTGTGGGGTTGTTTTGTTGCAGGAGGGACTGGTGCACTTCACAAAATAGATTTCATGAGGAAAGAAGAATTTGTAGAAATACTGAAGCAACAGCTCAAGACATCAGCCAGAAAGTTGAAGCTTGGGCGCAAATGGATTTTCCAAATGGACAAAGACCCGAACTATTGTGAGAAGCTTGTGGAAGGATATCCAAAAAGTACTTCTTTGCTGAGACATGTTGGTGCTCCTGTGGCCCTTGCTTTTCCACTTCATCCTGCGCAGACTTCTTTCCACACATTGACATAAGTCAATATACTGGAATGAGGAAGAAAACTCTTTTTCCCATCATTGCTTCACATTTAAAACTCATTTGATGTTTGCACCTTTGTGGGGCACAAGAATGTTTGTCCTTTATCGTGAAAACAGGACATCCATCCATGAATGATTAACCTACTCACAGAGTGTGGCATCATTAGGCACTACGTATTTCTACTGAATAGTTTCCTTTAGGGGAAACACAGCATGTTGTATTTTCTTTCTATATTCATTCTTTTCTTTTTATACCTTGTGGCGCTTTCACAGTGTGTTGAAATGAGTGTGGTTAAGTAGAAGACATATATTTCTATTTCCATTTTTTCATCAATTGACTTTCTGAGAATGTTTGTTTTCGATTCATTTTATTAAAAGAAAATCACACAAACAAATGTGCAACATTTGTGTAATGTAATGTTAGAATGCCAAAGAGGAAATACAGTTGCATTAGAATCATCAAGCATTTACATGAACATTTTAACAATCCATTAACAGACATGTTTTTATTATTTTCTCTTTAGATCACATTTTACAATTCATATTTATTTCTAAGATACTTAAAGTTACAGTCATTTTTTTTCTTTTTTTCTCTTTTCTTTTTTAAAAATTTGTGATATTCTTCAGGATTGATTATGACAAATATTTACATAGTTTTTACTCTAAGTAATTAGGTAAAATGTATTTTAATGTATTTATATACAATAATGTTTGCTTTGCTGTTATAGTGTCCATTCATTGCAGCTGGGAGAGAAGGTCCCTGCAGTCCCTGAGTCTGTCCAGCTCCTCCACCACATCGATCAGCCTCTCAACCTTCTCTGAGGGAAGCACCGCCCCCGCGTTGTTCCTGAACTTCTTCCTCAGGCTCTCATTGGTCAGTGGGTTGCGCCAGTGACCGTAGAAGGTGTCACAGCGTCCCTTCAGAATGTCTCCACCAGCAAGCGTCACCTGGACTTCGCCATACATGAGGTTGAAATTAGCTGTGTTGTCCTGAGGATGCTCCACGCGCACACGGCTCAGCAGAGCGAGAAGGTCAGGGCGCATCATGGCAGCGGGTGTGAAGGACTGCACAGTCACCTCGCCATCCAGGAGAGCGCTGCAAGCATTGAACTGGAAGGAATGGCGTGCCTCATGCTCAGAGTCAGGGAAAGGCCTGTTTATGTACTTTGATTTGGGGACTCTGAGCAGGATGTCTTTGACTTGAGCTGGAGAGACAGTGCCAGGGCCAAACCCAACAAGAAGCTTATGGACTGAGGCTGCAGCATCTGCCACCCAGTGCATCCCCAGATGGGCAGGGAAGCGTTTAAAGCCTATGTCCTGCCTCCTCTAGCAGAACATATGGCCGTCCTTATTGGGTGATTTAAAGGCTGTGGCACATAGTCTTCATAAAATGCATTGAAGCCAGCCACCCCAGCAACAGCATCCAGGACCAGAGGACTCGCTTCTAGGCCTCGGAGGCCAGCAGAGCAGCCTCAAGTCCCAAACGTGAGGCATTACCAATATGGAGGGGTTTAGACTGAGTGGCAGCATTAGCCATAGGGGCCCCAGATAGAGAAGCAGCTATAGCCAAGGCATGACTGCACTTGGAGTGATCCAAAGACAAGAGGCGAGCACAGGCGGCTGCACTTCCATGGTGCCCACCACACTGGGAGGGTGAAACCTGGTGACGAAGAAGACAGAAAGGAGTGAGACAGAGCGACATTGGTCAGGTGTTTTGGAACAAGTTACTCTTGTGGCTCTATCCTTATGGTTATAGCAAAGCCGTTTCCTAGAACAAACATCTACTCTTTTACGTGACTCTCCACATGTAGAGACAGCCTTCAAATAGTTGGATAAATATTTCAGTATTTGATAAACAAGCAAATAATATGGCTGGTCATTTGACTTGGTGTAAACACTGGCCAAGTCCTGTGTGATATTTACTCCTACATGACTAATTGTGCTAATACGACTCACACGGCCTCTGCTGTCTCTGAGACAGACATAATAACACGCCTTTCACGGCTCACTGACACCTCTGAGAGACTGCACACTATAGTGCACCGACCTCATTTTAAACCACAAAGCAGAGATCAGCAGTCCAATGTGGATCTCTATAGGCTCATACTTGTTCTCCATGCAGAGTACAAATAAAGACCTTTTGGCAAAGAGCTGGCTTTATATCTGTTATGTGGTCAAAGTGCAAAACCGACTGCAGTTTTGCTATCAGTCTACGTACGGCTGTATCCATGTACAATTTAAGTCACGCTCGGAGGTGCTCACCTCTTGGGGATGTTGTGGGCCTCATTAGAGAACCTCATCAATCGGCCCTGGATCTCAATCCCAACGTTGAATGCCAGCAGGAAGTCCAGGCCACTGGGTTTATTGCTAGCAGGCATCATGTCGCTGAGTGCTAGCACAGCAGGAAGGACTGCTCCTGAGGGATGAGTGGCAGGGTGCCATGTATCATCAAAGTCCATGGAGTGAGTCTGCAGCAAATAAAACAGACACATAGAGAAATGTTTATTAATCAAATGATTGTGAATAATATATATAAAACACAACTAGCTCTAAACTAATTTTAAAATTAGCTGCAATTCAGCTTTCTACAACCATCTCATCTTTCTGTGAAATGGAAAATCCCCTTTTGCAATAACAGGCTTCAGTGGGCAATCGCAGGCTACAGAAATGAGACAGACGTCTTCAGGAAATTGAAGCCAAGCAATGTTTGTTGGCAAAATGTTGGAAATTTCTGCAGAGGGGTAATGTGAGGTCAGTATTTTCATCAAACCCTCCTTTTGTTGGTTGCCCAGACAGAGTATAAAATAGCTATAGTTTGGTTAATGGGTGTACTGCGTCTGACATTGTCTAGTGTACTAGCGACAATGGTGAGCCATCGGTTCCAGCTAATAATACTCACGGCCACTCCATTGACGAAAGCCGCCAGTGTCGGGGACAGCCTTGTGCCCATGCGTCCGTAGACAGAGCTGATGTTGTCAGGAGCATACATGTGCTGAAGAGGAAAAGATGAAGACAGGTAAACACAGGGCATTGTTACAACATTATACAGTCACGGTGTGTGTCATCCCATATAAAAAGTGAACTTTACTTTAAAATTACTCTTCGTTTGTAAGCTGAAAGTTTCTTTCTTCTGTAAGTCATATGTCATTCATGTAGGAGAAAAAGGTCATCAGATGGAAAACAAAAATCTTCCTGTTACATGAAGAAATCATCTGTCCACACACAGCTATTGCCCTGACTTACGGCTACTGTTTAAGGTCAAGCAATTGCATCATCTGTCTCATATCAGATAAGTCTTTTTTCCCCCTTATGCCTCACCTGGCAGTGCTGAAGGGCCAGTTCAAACACGTCTGTTGTGCTGCCAATCATACCAACTCCAATGCTGTCCAGCACCATCCTTTTACTGCGGTGGAGCACCACTGAGGACAAGTGCTGGGGCTTTATCTCACTGATGAACTTCCCATAGCTGGCTGTGACTGTGTCCCCGGGGGCCTGGTACTTTAAGGCTGCAGGGGGAAAGAGCAAGGAAAAGGTCAAGAATAAGTGGAGGAAAAAAGGAGAGAGACAAATAGATCTTTGTGTGTTTCTGAAATTGGATGGAGTAAAGTTGAGTTTACCTTCCACTGCAGAGTTATGCAGCCCTCTGCTAGCCCAGACTGGTCTAATGGCTCTCTGCAGAAAAATGAGTACAGAACATCTTTACGGACACCTGTAAACCACTGAGTGTAACATTTCATTTAACATAGTTGCTTTTCATCTCAGATCTGTGAACACACACACAATGATTTTCTGCCCTAAAAGATATATCTTTTAGGTTTATTAAAAAACAAACAAACAAACAAACAATAAAGTTAAAAACAGTGCCAGTTGACAGTTATAGGAGCATCTCCTGCCACCACACAAGGAATTCTCCCGGCACTCCCGATGGCCAGTGTGATAATGATTATTACTCAGCCTTTGTGTCTCTTTTGAAAGAGCTATTGTGCTGCTGAGGTGTTGCTCTAACAGCTCTGATACACCGTTTGCAATGTGCTCGGTATTTAACAAGAGCTGTGTTAAACTATGCAAACTTTGTTTAACTTTGTTAAACTTTGTTTGTTTAATTCTGCACGAGACTGCATGAAGTCAAACAGTTTTCAATATATTCAGCAAGATTTCTGTACTTTATTACAGTGTGGGGTGGCATATAGTCCTATGAATGTATCATCTCTTAAAAAATCTTTAACTCTTTACCTGTAATGTGGAGATCATGGCTTCAGTCAGTTGTTTCTCTTGTTGCTCGTCTTGCAGCAGGTTTGCAGTCAACAGGTTGCGAGTGATGCTGATGCTTTTTAGACTGAAAGTATACCTGCCTTATATAGTCCAGATACTGACCTGGGAGGAACAGGGAAACATAAATGCCCATAACAAAACCATATCAGATTAAGTGAAGGAATTTCCACAGTGGACATCATCACCGTCCTCAGAATAGGAGGAGTGAGGAGTGGCAGTATATTATCTTAGGAGAGCAGTGATGTCACTTCTCAGGTTACAGGTGTTGCAGTGTCGTGTGGGGAAATTTTCATGAACTCCTCCTACACCCACCACTCAAGCCTTATTTATGACAAACTTTCATCCCCGCTTCAGAACAGCACAGCTGTTTTTGTCTGAGCGTCTTCACCAGGTAAGACTATTATTTTCACTTGCTTTATTACTAACCAACTAAGCAAAGACTTTTATTATTCTATTCCGTGATCTAACCTTTAAAATGCCACATAATAAACTGATGGTGATAACATGCTTAGACATGATCAGTTAGTTGAAAGATGTTCAATGGCAGAACAGAAAATATTACAATTGAAAGCTATGTTTGAGAATAACAGAGAACACCAAAAACAGTGCCTGTCTTTTTGAGAAATGAGTCTGATCAGTCTGTTAGTTATGGATGAAATGCTCATGAAAACACCTGCTGCTTATTAGTCATAGAACAGGAAAGTACTGCGTCTCTTGATACTGCAGCTTCTATATATATCTACCAATCTCTACCATTATGACAATGCTTCCTGTTATATATAGACATATTTGTGCATCTTATTGTTATAATACTATACAGTGCATCCTTCTAAATCCATATAGAAGAAAGGTGTATATACTGAATAAAACTTTAATTTATATTTTACGTTACGTTTTTTTTTTTCCAATTTCTAGTATAACTTTATAGGTTTTTGTATTCATTTGAATTTATGAGTGATTTCTTTTCTACCTTGTGTACTGTGGTCTGCTGTAACAAGGGAATGTTAGTGTGACTTCATTGTAGTGTGGGAACAATAAAGTCTATCTTATCTATTTTTCTTATCTGATATTATCTAATCTTACTTTATCTTATCTTATCTTATTGTATCTTATCTTATTTGACCGTGACAAATAAAGTGTTACAATAAATCAACCAAGATTAAAACGGAATTCCAAATTTTTCCTCTGGGTGACTTGTAATTGCACATTATGCTTAATTTCCTGAAATGTATATGCATTTGTACAGTCATATATTATATGATATGCTCTCTGTGTTATTTCAGTGAAAGTGCGGTCTGACGACAAAGACACTATGGCAACATTAGATGGGTTTCCAGCCAGTTTCTATGGTGAACCAGGAGTGTTAGGGATATTAGCCAATGGGATCAGTGCATTCATCGTGCTTCTACAGAACTTTAATACAGCACACACTGGCAAAGCACCAGTGGGAGTGGAGAACATACTTGCAGGTAAAACTTTAGAAAACTGATAATATATGATAAATATAATGTGCAATTGTCTTAGTAATTTAAATTCCATGTTTTTTTTTATAGGTGTTCATCTCATCCTGATTGGTGGTCTAAGCCAACTGGTGGCTGGACTGCTGTCCTTTAGAAAATATGATCATCTGAGTGCCACTTCCTTTATTGGCTATGCTGCTCTGTGGGGCAGTTATGGTGCCACCCGAATCTACTTTGGTGCCTTAGATGATACTCCTTCAGCAGCGATGAACAATTTGACCACTGAGATAATAAGCAACATATTTTCAAATGCCACTGAGATTCCAGTTTGCTATTTATGCCTTTCTGTAAGCGAGTCAGCGATCGCCGGTCTGGTTCCCTATATCCTTCTGTCCTTCCTCCTAGCCTTCTGCTCTGCCACAGTCAACTATATCATGCCTTTTGTCTTTGGGGCCATCACAGCCACCTTAGTTTTTGAAGCAGTGGCTCTGGCGGCAAGCAACTGGGCTCGTGTAGTTTCTGGTATTCTGGAGCTGCTCATTCTGATTTTTGCCATCTACGGTTCAGCTACACTGCTCGTCAAAGGTCTGACTCAACGTCTAGTCCTCAAAGGCTTTGGTACACCCATGTTTAATGTTCTCCTGCTAGGAACCACCAACACAACAAATGCCCAAAGCATTGGCCAAGAAAAGAAGAAAAACACAAAATATGCAGAGCCCATGGCCTTGGGTTTCTTCTGTGACACTATTGCCTCCTTCATCTTTGCTTTCTACAGCTTTGGCTACATGAAGTCCTTTGGGTTAGGATCTGCATGGGTTTCAATCATCATATCTGCCCAGTTGCTCTCGAGCTACTATGCCTTACTGCGCCAAGATTGCTACTACAGCACAAAGTTTGGTCTTCATGCCACATACTGGCTGATCAAGACTTGGGATGAGTTTGTGCTATCTACTCTAGTTGTGGGAGATGTTAGAGTCACCTCAGGGAGGGAAGCAATGGTGGGAGATTGGTTCTTTGTTGCAGCAGGCCTAGTGCTCTGTGTGGGAAGCCTGAACACCGATGTCCTGGAACTGATCCACAACATGCTGTTTGTACTGCTCACAGTGGCAACATCCCCCAGATCCCTCTCCACGGATACTACATCTTCTTTGGTATAGCTTGCTCCCTGTTCACAGCAGTCTCCTGTATGGTACCTTCAACGTCTTATTAACACCATAGGAGAAGTCTCTAATCCCTGTAGGACCACAGCCCATCTCCACAGACCAGTTGAAAAAGGCTTTAAGCTGCAACAGGACCAAGGAGGGAGATCAAGAATTGCCCCAAACTGACCGGGCTTCAGATGCCCTGTTCTACCTTTCAAATGGGGTTGCAGCTCTTTCAGCTCTTCATACAAGTTTATCCAATACAAATCCTGCGTTCCTTCATTGGACTGTCCCTTGGGTCCTTATCGCTGGAGCCATCATCCAGGCCTATGTCAGTCGGCTACAAGTGATGGAAGGTGGCCGTTTTGGGTCTGTCATCTCATCCATCTATGTAGTAGTATGGGCAACCTGGACCTGGTTTAGGTTTGCAGGTATGTTAGTACACATTGTGTTTAAATAGGAGCATATTTCTGACTGAATTATGCAGAATTCTGATCTGAAGTTTATTTTTTCTAGGTGACCTGCTTCAGTTTTCCACAGAGGCAACCTACGGTTTTACAGCAGGAGCCATTGCTTTCCTGGTCATTAATGGTTTCCTTATACTGATTGGTAAGGTTCACAAAATTAGACAAAAACAATCCTTGAATTTTTGAGTGTGTTTTCATCTTCTGTTGTTTTTTGTCAGCTGCCTACAGGAACCTGGTTTTGCTGTGTCTAACAGTAGTCATGGAAGTCGTTCTGGTCTGTTTCCTGCTTTCCACTCTGCAGCGACTGCCGTATCAATTAGAAAGTAAGTGCAGAGAAAGACTCATTGTGAGCACATTCGTTAAATGTAAATTGAAATCAAATGTGTCAAACAAAAATCCATCTTCTTACTGAACATTGTGAACACATTTTTCTACAGTGGCCATGCTTGCACTAGTTTCAATATTTGCATATACGGATTTCTTGCATCATTGGTGAACTGCAGCTTCTCACAGAGACTCCTACCTATGGGCCCTCCGTTAATAAAGGTAACCAATTAATAGATTCTCCTTTGCATTACTCTGTCAATTCTACAGGGGTCTTTCATATTCATATTCATTTCATGCAAACTTCCCTTCCTCTGTGGTCTGTTTCAGGAGAAAATTAAGCAGGACTTGCTGCGGAGCTACCCTGTCCTGTGGCTAATTCACGAGTCACCAGTGGACTCATGAAAATCGCGAAACTTCTGGAGGAAGGAGGAGTATGTGGTGTTCCAACAGACACTGTGTATGCCCTGGCTGCCTCCTGCAAGAATCCACAGGCTATAGAGAAATCTACAATATTAAAGTAAGAATTGAAAATAAGTTGGAAGTGCAACATAACAATGTTAATCCA
>CM024791.1:14910401-15247461 GCA_014281875.1 Nibea albiflora | reverse complement strand
AATCCAGAATTGTTATTGTAATGTTTGTAATGAAGTCAGCAATCAAAATGAGTCACAGACAAACAACATAGCACAAAGTATGCTCCAAGATCAGAATTAAACAGAATCGATTCAATTATGTCGTTCCAAACAGCAGAAATAACCCAGGTGTTTTCCAAAACCATAGAAAACCCATACAAACGCTATTCACCAGTCACTGTATTGCCTTCCTGTCATCTTCCCTAATAACCATTTACGTTTTTTTTCAACAGGTTATCGTCCAGTTCCTCCCACCACCACAGAGGAGTGACACACCATCAAACTAAGATCAACCTTTTGAAGAATTATCCTACAATAACTAAACACTGCTTTTCCTGCAGCACACCTAACCTGTTTAAGAGACTTGTCACAATTCTGTTACAGTATATGACACGTGAAGATTACACCACCTAGAGGCAGCAGGCCTGTAGGCCAGCCACAGCTTTTGTTTACCTAAATCTGCAGTACGTGTAACTGCAGTAAAAATGCAATGCTAAAACACATTTATTTTACATGCACTTATAAGAGAATATCATAACCACTAAGCTCTCTACCAAGGCTTATGTGCACTGTTTTATGGGTCAGTAAAACATAGCTACGTTACATTACTGTCTGTTAAAGCTTCACGGAATTTTAGTTGACACCGGTGGAGTCGACATGCTTCAATATTCACATTAAACTAAATCAGTTACACAGTATTTAATAAATATTTTGTTAGCCTTCGACCCTTCAACATGTCTGATCATTAACTACGTTATCTGCATTAATGTGGCATCATGTGCAGTCTAGTTTAGACTCTACTTGAAGCCTTTGATAATCCATGTGAACCCCTGTATGCGGTTAGCTAAAGGCATTTTACAGTATGACTTTCAAAGCATTTATTTCAAAGCTTATGACTTGATGTATGTTTATATCGTTCAGGATATTCATTGACTTGACTGTGATATGAAGAGCCTGCTTGGAAGCCTGTGAATGTGTTAAAAACAGATTTTATGTCTTTGTAAAGGCAGCGCCTGGGCTGGGACCACTTTAAGGATACAGCTTTAGTTTTTAGCTTTTTCGGTTTGAATAAATATGATGTATATTTGTTGTCACAAGAAAGTTACATAAAATGATGCACAGATTGATGTCCTATCACACACCAAACCTACATAGAGCACTGTATTTTGAATCTGAATTTGTTTGTTGTTTACTACAAAATACCAAGTTAAAGGTTTTGGCTCATGTTGGGGGATTAAAAAGACCTGAGAGAAATTTGGTCATGCAACGTCTGTGTTAAATTTCAATGGTTTGAGCAACATTCATTTTAATGACTGGGCGTCTTTAAATGTTTTCACTATTTTCCCCATTACTGCTGTGCACAAAACCACAAAAAACTGCAATGATACCACAACATTTTGGTCATTTAATTTATTTCTATTCATTTCATTTTGAGTAAACAAACAGGTAGTCAAGGGAGGAGGGAAATCCAGCGGAGGCGTTTGTCACAGTCATATTTGGTCCAAGTGTATTTTAACGTTCATAGTATTTAATAGACGTAGCTGGCAGTGTACAGAGACTGCATAGAGGCCTGGTCAGCTGAGCCGGAGGGCTTGTACTCTCCTTTGGAAGCCAGGCTATTGATCTGAAGGGAGGGGGAGAGTTAGAGCAAAGTCAAAGCTGAGTGTTAATAATCAGCTAGGTTACCTAAACTAGATTAGTGGAACAATAGACAAAAAGCTTTTTATTAATCATTTACCAGTTAGTATAAAACTAAGTAATGGAAGATAAGAGTGATTTAATCATCAGTTTTGTGCACAGTCCACTATACATTGATAAGTAAATTATTAGTGTCTCTTCATGAGTAGTGATAGCTGTTCATGCTTTCTGAGACTTACCTTGGCCCTGGTGCAAAAGGCTTCCTGTGCAGCTGCCTTGTTGGCTGCTTTGCCCTGCCAGGCTGCAAGAGCAGAGGCCTGGAGTGCACGGCCATAGGAGAAGGTCAGCTTCCAAGGGCGATGGATGGGCACCTGGTTGATGGCATTCAGATTGAGGGAGGCCTCCTCCTCACTCTGGCCTCCAGACAGGAAGCAAATTCCTGAAAAGACACAGAGCAGCTTTCTACTTGTACTTTTACATGAACAAGAACCTTAACTCCCCTTTATTCCTTTAACTGGTTCTCTTAAGTGGGAAAGTCGGCCTTATGACACTCACCAGGTACAGCAGCGGGGACGGTGCGCCTCAAAGCAGTCACTGTGGCCATGGCAACCTCCTGAGGGGTGAACTTCTTTGGGCAGGAGTGTCCGGCAGTGACCATGTTGGGCTTCAGCAGAGTGCCCTCCAGGTACACATGGTGGTCAGACAGAGCCTTGTACACAGCAGCCAGAACCTAAAGATAGACAGACAGAGTTATTACTACATATGCTTTAAAATAATTTCTGATTAGGAAGTCATTTCTTGCTGGTGGTTGGCTGACAAAGCCATAAAAGATAAGAAACCAACCTTTTCTGTGACATACTGGCAGCGCTGCAGGTCATGCTCGCCATCAGGCAGGATCTCTGGCTCCACAATAGGCACCAGGCCGTTCTGGTGGATTACATAAATGTTTATATATTTTTAGTAACCCACAGCAAATATTTTTAATATCACAATGATTCTCGTGATTACTGCAAAGTATATGTGGCCACACAAACCTGTTGGCAGATGCTGGCGTATCTGGCAAGGACATTGGCGTTCTCTGCAATAGCAAGAGCTGATGGGCAACCATCTGAGATCTTGAGGACACACCTCCACTTGGCAAAGTCACAACCGTCCTTCTTGTACTGGGCGCAGCGCTCTGAGAGGCCATCAAGACCTATAGAGAGACAAACAGAACTTTATGGCTGCACTATGTTAATGAAACAAATTAAAAAGACTTGCACTTCAAATTGTACTTGAAGGCACAAACAGGATACAATCCATTCTCACCTTGTGTGGTGGTCTCGCCGTCTGTTCCATTTAGACCAGCTGTGCCTTTGTCCACCTGAAGCAAGGGACCCAAACTCATACATTAACCTCAGAGGATCAACATGGGGAAGACATGAAGGTATGTACATTCAACTGGGCTCAAATTCCATTTTAGAGGCCGCTCACCTTGATGCCGACAACAACGCCCTTATCCTTGATGACCTGGGGGAAGAGCTTGCCGCTGTCTGACTTCTGGTAGAGAGCGTCTCGTGGAAGAAGATGACCCCACCCACACCGTTGAGATCGGTGGAGAAGAGGAGGTCGCGGAAGCAGCGACGGTTGTCCTCGTTGTTCTCCACGTTGATTTTCTGGAGACGCTTTCCCATGGTTCCTTGACAGAAGAGGGTCAGGGAATCAGCTGAGCTGCACACTCTGCAGTCATGGCTCACCATAGATCAATATTTAGGAACTTGAGGCTCACCTGTTGATTCATCTGCAGCCAGGATTCCCTTTCCTGGAGCCACAATCCTCTGAGCAATGTCAGAGAGCTCCTTCTTCTGCTCAGGTGACAGGGATGGGAACTGATGAGTCATCCTGAAAAGGACAGAAACACATCATTCCACAGCCAACCAAAAACTATTCAAGACTCTAGCAAGTATGAGGAAGACTTGAACTTTTCCCATATCAAAGACAATGAACCTCTGCCTCTGGCTTCCTGCCTCTCTTGCACCACCTCTGTAAATGTTTGTCCTGCATCGTTGAACTTTGGCCTTCAAAACAGATAAGTTTTCTTTGGATGTGCAACACAAGTTCATAGTTCGCTCAAAATCATTGGGCACATGCGGATTTCCCAATACTTTCTGCAGAAGTGTCAACAGCATAATAATACGAAGGATACAAATTAAAGTCATGCGCATAATATAAGTGATCAGAAACTTGTTGAACGCGGATGTACACTATCAAATATTTGCACAAACCCAAAGAAGCCTACTGCAGAGGACACACGTCGACATACAACCCCTTCTAAGTAAAATCATCACCAATCTATGGCGCAAAAATGAATACATTTGAACACCCTTGTTTGTCAACGCCAGCATAAAGACATGATGACTTTCTGCAAAGTTTAAACTGTTGAGAACGTGCAGCTTAAACCCACAAATACAACCTTATGCAGCGCCAGCTCAAACACGAGGACTCACGAAAACACCTGGACATCGTGAATATGCAAAAGCTAAACACTAGAAAGCAGGGCTTACTTGAGAGTTTGTCAAACAGCGACGGCGACAGAGGTGACAGGCGGCCTCCAAACAGTTAATTGGACTGATTGAGAAGGCAGAACACGGTTCACAAAGCTGTATTTATTGCCTGTTTGACGGTGAGGAGGAGGTGCTCGTGATGTGGCGGGGCGTGTGTCTCCCCGGTAACGCAATTGGCCCGGTGAGGCAGACAGGGGCGGTGTTTGCGCAGTTTAAGGCATCAGTGCGCTCTTGTGGACTTTGGGCTTATATCAGAAACTTTCAAAAAAAAAAGAGAGAGAGAGAGAGAGAAGGGAACACTGTGTGTCTGAAGTGTGCATGCATGCACGCATCACACAGTCCTCACACAGACCCGCCTTCCACTGTTTTGTTCAGCTTCACTTTGACAAAGTGATGATCTGTAACATGAGAGGCCTGCTGCAATGCTGCAATTCAGGTTTCTTTGTCTGGTAAATGTGGAGATAACACCACCATATGATATGTCTTTTTGTTGCACTTGGGTTTATGCAGAGGGAAGTCATAGTTTAAAGTTCATGTCCAAAGCTCCCTATGTGATGTGTGGAATAAATTTAATTACATTACATTTCTTAGGTGATAGATCATCCTCTTAGCACCTTTTGCACGTGCAGTTTCATAGTTGTTAAATTATCACCTGTGTCATTTTAAGGCCTCTCAACATGAAATGTTATTATTTACTCCAGCAAAACCTGCTTTTTCATGCTTGTGTATCTTCCTCATGCGTCACATTACTTATCAAGCACGTCATGCATAAACAGTTTATGTATCGATTGGTGACAAATGGCCCAAAAAGAACTTGAAGTGGTGTTTGTAATGCTCTCATCAGTCCATGAATGACCTCAGCAGATAAGGAGGTTTGAACTGATAGGTCTGGAGTAGATCTGTAACTCACAAAACATGACAAGCCAGGTTTTACACAACCTGGACTCTGCACTCTGAGCAATGTACACCTTAATAGTGCTTATCAGAGTTCAGCCTCTGTCCATAAGTCAGTTTTTGCATAAGGACTGACTGACTGAGAAAAAGAGGGTAGGGGGAGTGAAATATGCTGCCCAGACATGTTATGTTTCTTTACATGTTTAACTACAGTAAAGAAATATACTACCTGAGGAATGCTGATTTTGTGGTTTTTGTTGCCGGACACTTGCTACAATAACCCCAAACAGTGCAACTATAATACATCCATGAATCTGTGGGAAATGTGCAACAACACAAAGTATCTCTACAGGGAGGCCAGCTTGTTTAGATAGGACATGTCTGGAAAGCATCCAAGGACACTGACATGACTATATATCTATCATTTCTAGTCACACATTCAGTTACATTTCCAGGGTACATTTATTTGCCTTTCATATCCCAGTATATTTTAACTGTGACATTGACACCATCTCAGAAAGAGCTTGACATAGGGCATACCCAGAAAATATGTGCATGGTTAGCTTATTTGCTCCCACATGTCTGCCAACATGGCTGTTTGTTCTGAGCACTTTTTTGGATCTAGTAAATGTATATTATTAAACTGCACTGTATAGTTACACGCAGGATTACTTACTTATTGGTAACTTGTTTGTACATTTGTAAAGCCAGATTCTGCATTGTTATGTAACACTGTGACCCTCAATAAATCACACACAAACTAACATAGCAGTGCACCTGGGCACCTGAGCCATAGCCACAACCCTAACTCTATATATATAGAATCTGCCTGCCTTATATAATGAACCCACTGACAGTATGGGCTGTGTCCATTAGTGTGTCGATCATGAACAAGCCGGTTCAAAGAGCCAGCTCTTTTAAATGAAGGAGAGTCGGCCCCTGTCTGCAAGCTGTTAAGTGCTGTAAATGCAATGAATGAATTGTATAAAGCAATTTATTGACATTAGAAAATGTTTTGTTTTGTTTTTACTTTTGAATACTTCAGTACCAAGGATGTATTGAATAATTTAAGTGATATATGTGCACACATACAAATCATAAGTCAAAACAGTGCTACATTTGGCTGAATTACTAAAGGTATAAGTGGTAAAATGAAGACCTCTTGGGGAGCCGAAAGAGCCGAGTCAAATGATCTGACTCCCTAATAAGAACCGAACTTCCCATCACTAGTGCACATTCCTGTTTGCTTGCCACGGGGCAGCACCGGGCTGACTTGCGCTCTTCCTCCGAGCCGGTAGGCGGCGGCGCAGTGTCCGCAGAGGACGCTCCCTCCCACTTAGACCGCTAACACTTCCGTTTCCGAGAGGCAAGGAGCCGCAACAACAACAGCCACAGACAGATTTAGTTCATTAGAAAACTCTTTAACATTTGAAGCGGTAAGGCTCCTGATGGGTGTGATAGATACAGACGACAGTTCAGAGTGAACGCGTTGATTTGTCGGGTGAAGAGTGGAGCTCCTCTGAGCGCCAACGGCTTCTAACTGGCGTTAGCAAGCGGCTAACGCTAGCCTGCCGCTGCTCTGACTGATCGATCAGCTTGTTCGGGTTTAAAATGAGATAAATCGTTTTGTGTGTGTTTGTATCGGCTGCTCATCATTTAACTAGACAGACAAGGCTTCAGAGTAAACGTTAAGACACCTATCTTGGACAGCTTAGCGCTATATCTGCAACGTATCGTAGCTTTGTCGCCCATTCAGCCAAACCATCTGGATCAGTCCTCGGTTTTTTTCATATTCTGTATTTTGTTTTTTTTCTGTCTCTCGGTTTGTTTCAGCAGTCTGAGGATGTCGGGACAGAAGCGTCCTGCTGACCCCAGCAGTTCCTTGTCCTCCGGTGCGCCCCCCGAGAAGCGGAGGGAGAGGGAAGGAGAGGACGGAGGAGGACCCGGTGTCAGCGCCGCAGCCGGGGGGAGCACCGCGGTGGAGACTGTCATCAAACTGGGAGGAGTGTCCAACTCAGTGAGGGCCCCCCACTTTATTTTTCCACTTTAGTCACCTCGGTAGTCTGTCTGTTTGTGCTCACATTTGAATGTTTTTTTCCAGGAAGAACAAGACATCAAAGCGCTCCAGGCTAAGAACCGAAAGTTGGGAGAAGCTCTTGATCAAAGACAGGTGAATGAATCCTCCGACACTCGCTTGTAACTCTTTGATAAAAGGAAGATGTTGTTGTTTGGAGGAAGGTTCATCTCTTGGCTTGTTGCTTTGCAGGTGATTGAGGATGAATTGCGAGAGCGAATTGAGAGACTGGAGACCCGCCAGGCCACCGATGATGCCAGTCTGCTCATCCTCAATAGATACTGGAATCAGGTAAACAAAGACTGTTCGGCAACACCCGCCTTCCCTCCTTTAGTGATCAAAGAGTCAAAACGTGATGCCCGTTCTCTCTCCTTCAGTTTGATGAATGAAACATTCGATCTGACCATCAGGCGTTACGACCAAGCAAGCAGCGAACCTGAGAAATCTCAGGCAGGTGAGGGACGGAGCCTCAAGCCGGAGACACCAGAGCCTGATGGCGACCTCCAACCAGGAGAGGAGAGAGCAAGGACAGAGGTAAGACTGAGCTTGTGCAGGATCATCCACAATAACATGTAGATGTTTGGTCAGCGAAATCAGAGATCACAGCCAAAACCTTTCTTCGTTGCTGTTGTCAACTCAGGCCAACAGGGAGAGGCGGCACAACTCCTTCCTGGCCACACTGGCGAGCAGCAGCAGCAGCTGAGGAGATGGAGGCTGAGCTTCAGGAGAGAGTGGAGTCCAGCCAGAAGAAGCAGGCCAACATGTGGTGGAGATATACGAGTGTCTGAAGAGCACCGTTGGACCAACTGAAGTCAGAGCTGGGACTCTGGAGCCGGTGAGATTAAACATCAACAAACACATGATGAATCTGGGGAGAATTCATCAAATCAGTTTCTGTGTTTATATCCATAAATGTGATAAATATGACATATACTATCCTACTAGAGCAGGGACGTCTCTCTCTACCTTCAAAAAACTCCTTCGACTACCTTCTCTCCTACTAAATCTAACCCCCCCTCTATAGCTCTTTGTCGCACTGTACCTTGTTTGTTTCCCTGTTTGTAAGTCCCTTTGGATAAAAAAATCAGCTAAATGTAAATGTGAAATATAATATTATTATTGTGGCTTTTCTTTCCAGAGGGCAGGTCTATGGCAGGCAGCTTCCAGACTGAACTCCCTCTGTCGAGTGAAAACGAGCGGTTGCAGCAGCTGACTGAGGACCTCAAGCAGAAGCACAGTCACATGACAAGCGAGGGTACAAATCATCCTTCCTTCTTCACACTCAGGTGATGAAAATCGGTGACGCCCTGCACACCTACTTCGTACCGCAAAACTTTAATAGTGACAATGTTTCAATCTCACATGGAAACCATAGCCATAAATATAGATGCACGTGTGTCTTACTGTGTAAAATAACTTTTCGAGTGTGTTCATTTCATCGTCTAGACTTTGTTGCATGGTAATATTTCAGGAAGGGTGATGTTTCTATTGACTCTTATGTCTGTGTGGTGTCTCCGTATTCCTGTCTTGTCCAGTCCCGGCCTCTGGGTCGTGCAGCTAACAAAGCAGACCAGCGTGTCAGCGAGCTGCAGGTTCTGATCGAGGAGCTCCAGTGGGACATGGAGAAGATCCGGCGCCGAGAGAACAGACTGAATGCACACCTGATCGAGATACTGGAGCGGGTGAGGATGTGTTCGCGCTGTGACAGCGTTATTGCGCAAATGTTCTGATGTTTGTGTTAAAGTGTGTTGTAACACTCCCTGTAATGTATTGCAGGTGAACAGCAAAGGATATAAGGTGTGTGGGGAGGCCAGCAGCGTTTGTGGGACCATCACCATAACAAGAGAAGGTGGGCGTTTTATTTCAGTTTTTCCAATTAAGACGGAGCTGTGAAGTGAGGGATGCCCTTAAAATTCTTTTTATTTCCACACCTGGCCTTTCATCCGGGTTATTCATTTTCCTTCTCTCCATTCAAGTTTGAAGAAATGAACAGTGAGATGGAGGAGAACAAGGAGCTGGCAGACAACCGCCTCACTGAGCTGCAGAAGCTCCAGCAGGACCTGCAGACCGTGCACCAGGAGAACAACAACATGAAGGTGGACTTGTGTTTCTTTCTCTTGACTTTCATTTGCAAACTCCTCATTAACAGATTATTGTATGCTCTATGAATTATTGCAACATCATAGTATTAAAGCTTCTCTCTCTCTCTCTCTCTCTCTCTGTTCCTCTCAGACGGAGCTGCTGAGTCGAGCAGAGGGCATGGTAAAAGAGACTTCAGAGTATCGCTGTCTGCAGTCACAGTTTTCTGTGCTCTACAATGAGTCTCTGATCCTCAAGGGTCAGTTAGATGAGACCCGCGCTCGGCTCAACACTACCAGGACGGCGAGGCTTCGACAGCTGGAGCACATGGAGGTAAGTGTGCGTGTGTGTCTTGTCTTTCTGTGTGACCTTTAGTCCTTTTCTTACTTTAATTCTCTGTGCGTGCAGAATGATGAGGTGGCTCTCCAGAGGAAAGTTCGCACAGAGGTGTTTCAGCTAGAAGACACGCTGGCTCAGGTCAGGAAGGAGTACGAGATGTTGCGCAATCGAATTTGAACAGGACTCTGGCTGCCAACGAGCACGCAGGTAACAAACCGTAAATAATAACTGCATTGAAAAGGCAGTCGGACTAAGATCCCCGTCTTTCTTTTTTGTCTGTTTCACTCTGGCTGCTTCTTTTCTTTCAAGGTCCCATCAACAGGGAGATGCGTCACCTGATCAGCACACTGCAAACACACAACCAGCAGATGAAGGGAGAGGTGGTGAAAATACAAGATCAGATTAAGAGAGACACAAGCTGAGCTCAACCAGGTAGGTTGTTAAGAGAGAGAGAGAGAGAGATGCTGCTGTCTCCTCGTCGTTTAGATAGTGAAACACATTCATCTCTTGTCTCTCTAGGTCCGTGCCTCAAAGGCAAACGCCATCCTCCAATCCCAGTCGAGCACAGAAATAGATGTGAAGGATGAGACACCTCTCCTTCGACCCCAGCCGTCTCTGGAGAACCTGTGATCAGACAGAGCCTGACAACGGCTCCTCCACGCCCAGCAGCACAGGTAACCAAAGTCTGTTTGACTGATTATGAAATGTTTGTTACTTTGAATTAGAAATGTAAACAATGAAACTAGCTTTTCTTATTGATTTTGTGATGAACACTGTTTGACAGCCTCTCCTTCACTTTGTTTTGTTTTTTCTTAGGAGCGGACGGTGAAAACAGAGCCTGGAGTTGAACCAGAGGCGGCGGTAAAAGAGGAGGAGAAGGAGGAGAAGAAAGAGAAGGAGGAAAAGAAAGAAAAAAGACATTGTTAAAAAAGAGGAGAAGGATAGATGAGCGTGAAAAGGAGAAGGAAAAGGAAAAGAGAGAGGCCGACCCGCAGCAGTGGAAGCGGCAGCGTGATAAAGGATGAGAAGGAGAAGCCGGGGAGCAGCAGCCAACCCGAGGAGTCAGCCGGAGGAGCGCCTTTCTATGGTCGGAGGGTCAAAGAGGAGAAGGAGATGGAGCAGCTGAAGATTGTCAGAGCAGAACTCAAGTGAGACGCATCCCTAAAATAAAGTTGGCTTTTATTTTGGTCAATGATACAGTCAGCAAGCACTTATCACGCTGGATCATTACAATTTTTTAAAGACCTAAACACCTCCATAGATACTTAAGGGCCAAGTGTCGAGGATTTAGTGGCATCTAGAAGTTTAGATGCAGGTTGCATACTCCTCCACACACATACTATATTATACATGCAACCACAGTTGGAGATGACTTGAACATGATCGACATCCCCTTGATTGTTCCATGTAATTTATTTGATGCTGTGAGTCAGCTTCAGACTGCAGAGTCCATCAAATGCACACCATTCATATAACTAACAAATGTGAAGGAATATTAACCAGTCTCATGATGGTGTGAATCACCAGCAGTGGCTCACATGGAATAGTAGTCTCTTGTCTTAATGTATGGTAAATAAACAGAAAGTGTCAGGATGATTCCAGTCATCATTTCAAGTTATTTTCTAAACCAAAGTGCAGAGCCTTTGATTTCTGACCCGGGTGATGGTTTTTATGAGATTGGATGAAGGTGGATTTGTTTGTTTAAGCCTCTCACTTTGACTTTGCAGGAAAGCTCAGGAGTCCCAGAGGGAGATGAAGCTGCTGCTGGGACATGTACCGCTCAGCACCAAAGGAGCAGAGGGGACAAAGTACAGCTCATGGCTGCAGAGAAGAAGTCCAAGTCAGAGGTGAACAACACACAATAGAACCAAACTATCTACACACACAACACACACTCCTGTGGAAGTTTGTGTTTCATATGTAGAAACCCTGTGCTGCAGTCGTGATTGTTAAAGGTCTTGTGTTGGGGAAGTCTCATATTAAAAATGCTGATTCCAGGGAGAGGAGCTGCGGCAGAGGCTGAGGGAGCTGGAGGGAAAGGGAAAGGGGCAGGGGGAAGGCAAGAAAATGGCGGATGAAGAGGCTCTGAGGAAGATCCGCTCTGTGGAGGAGCAAATCGACATCCTCAACAAGAAGCTCTCTATAGCAAAAACAGGTGTGTGAGCCGATCGTGTTGTCTTTATACACAAACAAAGCCACCTCCTACTCTCTGACACCATGTCGCATCTCTGCTCCCCACCCCCCCTGCAGGAGGAGGACGCGCTGCTGAGCGAGATGGACGTGACGGGGCAGGCCTTTGAGGACATGCAGGAACAGAACATCCGTCTGATGCAGCAGCTCAGAGAAAAAGACGATGCCAATTTCAAGCTCATGAGCGAGCGGATCAAGTCCAACCAGATCCACAAGCTGCTAAAAGAGGAGAAGGAGGAGCTGCAGACCAACTGCTCACTTTTAAAAACACAGTGAGGCACCAGGAGACGCCATAAAGGAATCAACTATATAAAAGCTTTAAATGTCACCTTTTTGTATCTAACTCTAAAGCTCTCTTTGGTTTTGTCTTTGAATCGATGCTTACGTCATGTTTTCTTTGGGACTGTGCCCATTTGTCAGGTCGATGCCCCAGCTGCAGGTAGTGAGAAAGCTTGAGGAAAAGGAGCGCCTCCTGAGGGCACCATCAGCACCGCAGAGAGAGAGCTGGCACTTCGAACACAAGCTTTGGACATGCCACAAACGCCAAGGTAACGCGTCATATAAAGCTCTAGTGAGGAAACTCAACCGTAATGGAGTGTAAAGGACTGTACAGTATAAGAAGCAGTAACGTTCTTATCCCCTTTTGTCCGTCATTCAGGCTCAAGACTTGAGTTTGCTGTCAGAGGAGGTGCGGAATCAACTGGAGCAGGTTCAGCGAAGGCTCAAACCTGGTCAGAGAGGAAGTCGTCGAGAACAGCATCTCCAGGGAGAAAGAGTCCTTTAATGCCCGGCGAGCACAGGTAACAACACATCCGCACAAAAACACGTTACGGCAAGACGTGTTTCAAGCACACAATTACGTCCACTCAGGCCGTTTTTTGAAGAGTTAAAAACATCAAATTAGCTGTGATATACAAAACCAGTATCAGACTGACAAAACAATTACTAATGGCAGTAGTAGTGAAAGAGTATCACAATCATATCATCTGTTGTCAAATTGTAAAGTAAAACGTGGAATACGGACCTGTTTTTCTGACAGCTGTTAACTGACTGTGTTTTTTTAGGAGGACATCTCCAAACTCAGGAGGAAGATCGAGAAGGCAAGAAACCAGCTGAGAAGATCAGCAACGGAGACGACATCCTAAATGAAGAAATCAATGACTATAGGTTTGTTCCCGTGATGAACAAAACATGTTGAAAACTTCCTGTTTTCACTTATCCTGCTCATCCTCATACTTTGACTGGCTCACTCTGGACTGTTTTCCAAAAGAGTCAGGTGTCATTATTCAGGTTTCACCGTTTTTTGCCAGACTGTTTGCACGTACAGCAACACTTGCATCCACATTTTGTGAAATGCAATCGTTTGATTTCATGCTAAGAGTTAGATGGGATGCTACTCTCATGTCTGTATGCTGAATATGAAGCTACACCTAGCAACTAGTTAGCTTAGCTTAGCACAAAGACTGAAAGCAGGGGGAAACAGCTAGCCTGGTGCAGTCTGAAGGTGATAAAATCCACCTAGCAGCTCCTCTAGCACTAAATATCACATTGTCTTTTTGTTAAATCAGTGTAACAAGCAGAGACTCTAGAAACTACAAGAAATAAACCCTGCAAACCATTTTTTCTTGTTTTTACACTAGCCAGGCTAGCTCTTTCCTCTGGTTCTACTGTTTTTGTGTTAAGCTAACCATCTGCTGGTTGTGTATTCACTGTAAAGACAAAATGGTGGACAAAACTAACAAGGCAAAAAAATGAGCGCATGTAAGTCAAACCGCAGTCTGAACTCCTCTCATTCCCTGATACGAACACCCGAGGTGAGAAATTACAGCATGCTTCTACAGTTATACCTGACTACAATCACGGGAACTGAACTCGATGGCCTTCTGGCAAAAGCCCCGAACAAACATGTTGACAGAACTCTGTTGATGTTTTGTGAGTAAATATAAGTTATGTCTCTTGTTTCCACCAAATGAGACCAGCTGTCAACACGCTCGCACTGTTTTCGACGGGAACACAGAACACTGACCGAAAAAAAAATTGAACATCACATTTGGTGACAGTCGTAGTGTGTGGAGTCGATGCTCGAGCACAGAAATCTGAAGAGCCTGTGCCCCCTTGTAAGTGGTTTGATGTAATGACGAGGGATTGTACACCCTGACATACTACCAGATCTGTCTTGAGACTCAGTCGTGGCCACATCAGGGTTATAATCGGCCTTCATATCACGTGCTGTGTTCCTGACATCAGTGTTACCATTTAAGGACGGCTGAGCTTGTAGATATTTGTGTCCCCTCTTTACAGAACCATTCAGCTCAGGACAAAAATGACTTCTAATGTTATTATTCATCCTCCCCCTCCTCCTCCTCCTCCTCCTCCTCCTCGCCTCTCTCTTTCTTCCCCAGGCACGTTTAACATGTCCGTGCTGCAACTCTCGGGTAAAGGACGCGGTGCTGACAAAGTGCTTCCACGTCTTCTGCTTCGAGTGCGTTAAGACGCGCTACGACACCCGCCAGAGGAAGTGCCCCAAGTGCAACGCCGCCTTCGGAGCGAACGACTTCCACCGCATATACATCGGCTGAAGCTGCGCGTTCCCCTACGCGTACTTGCGAGAGAAGACAACAAAAAAAGGGGGTCAACGAGATGAGCAGTAGTGCGAATACTGCCGGGAGCAAGACTCACCACTCTGAACATGTCCACCACCTACCTCCTCCTCCTCCTCCAGCGCCGCCTCCTCCTGTGTGCACAGGACACTATCAGTGTGATATCTAGATGATTCCAGCCTCAGAGGGCCGCAGTGATGCTCTGAACTGAATGTTTTAATGTTTTTTTTTCTCTCTCTCTCTCTCTTTTAAACCATGACTGAATTCAGCTCCTAGTATCCACTACTTTAGCGTATGTTTCCAGATACTGATGCGAGAGGAATGAGGAGTGTGAGTTTGCGACACATTTTTGTGTGCGTGCGTGCACGTGTGCGTTGAAAACAGCCTACAAACCAGAAGAAGATAAACGATTAGTCCAGTGAAAAAACTAAATTCCAGCGTAGTGTATGTTTGTATGTCGTCGGTGTGATTGTACATAAACTGTCTGTCATTTGTTTCTTTTTTTAAATCTGAAAACCGCCTCTTCTCTAAAAAAAAAAACAAAAACAATCTGACTTGATGCTGTGTACTTGCTGTCCTACTAGTTATTAAACTGACCAAAAGTGTCCAGCTTCTGCTTCCATGCCACCAGTTTATCAACCCTGTGAACAATCTCAACATTTGACCTGCAACATTAAACCACAAAGTCCCAGTGTGCAAATCTCTGTTTATCCGTGCGCAGAGCCGCCTTCCTCCTCCTCCTCCACCACCACCACCCCTCCCCCTCCTCCACCCTCCCCCCCTTTCATGAAGGATGTAGACGTGTTTGCATATTGAAAACTGTCGTTAGAAACGCTGGAAGGAAGGGAGCGTCATGCGGGAGCAGCGACACGGGGAGGGTTATTTTTTTCTTTTAAAGGTTGTGCAACATAATCCATCGCAGCAGTGCGTCTGATGTACGCTCAGACACAAAGGAGAACCAAACTTGACTGATCTGGAGCTGGAAATAAGAGGCTTTGGGAGGCTCGTGGTCGGCTCAGCTTCACCCACCGCGTTTTTTTTCTTTTTTTAAAACCGTTTTACGCGCAAAGCTTCAACGTTCATTAAAACTTTTGGGGATATTTATATAATATATATTTTTCTTTTTTTTTTTTTTAAATGAAATACATCTTCACTGATGATCTCATATCTCGACCTCTGCTGGATCTAAGCCTGTAACGGCGTCTTACCAAATATAGCCACCGTTCGTGCGTCTTGACGGAGCGGAGCGATCCTAGATTGGATATTTGCAGCGCTGCCAAAGTTTATAATTAAATCTTCAGCTCGCTTTGAGTTATTACGGGTTTTTTTCACTACCGTGTCATCTTTTTAAATTTGTTTATTGAGCACTTGAATCAGTCTCTGTGGTATTTTAAACACAGCTGTGGTTTTTATTGATATTCTTCTGCCCATTGTGAATGCTCGCTGACTTAAACTCGCTCTGCAGCCTCAACAGAAGCCATTTTTAAGTCTTCGGTTTACAAGCCAGTCTTGAGTCACTGAACACGCTGCTCAACCTGCTCTGGGCTGCAGCTTTTACTCCGTGCACAACCATTCTTAGCGGCCGTTTGTTTTGCTTTCACAAATCCGCGGCAATGAGTTTTTTGTGCGTCAGGCTCTGGGCGCGGTGGGTGGATGTGCCATGGCTCAGGTTTTCCTCACCATCTGTTTGTTGGTGCTCGGGTTGACGGTGGGTTGGACTGGAGCCGAAGCTGAGCAGGCCGAGCCGGCCGAGGAGAGCCCACCGGCGGTCACCCTCCGTACGCTGATAACAGGAACCTGCCAGGAGGTCCAGCGATACGCGGAGTCTCTGGTGGGGAGCGGCGTGATCCGGTCAGCTGCTGAGGTACAGAGAGGAGGCGCATCACCGGCTCATAGCCTGCTGCTTCTCTCCATGCACCAGGAAGTGGATCTCCACTCCTCTTTTCTTAATTTCCTATTTCTACTGAGCGCTTGCTCTAACTTCACTGTTTTGCTCTTTGAATAACTGATCACTAATTTTCAACTCCAACCCTGTCACCTCTCTCCATCCATTTCCTCACCCTTCACACACATTCCTCTCCCCATGTCCCTCAACTTGTTAATCCTCTCCCCTGATCCCCTCATCTTCTCTGTCCTCATTTCATGTCTTCTTATATGTCCTCGCGTCCCCCCTCTCACCTACACTTCTCTGTCTCCCTGCCTCCACCCTCACTGTGGCTCCCTCTTCCCCAGAGTGCAGTGTTGTTTCTTGAGTCAATGCTTGGTAAGGAGAACATCTATACGGTGGCCATGGTAAGAACCCTTCTGGGTGTCTCCATCTAGCCTGCCCTGAGTCCTCCCCGGTTAGCTTGTGTCACAACATAGTTGGTGCAGAGAGTAGGAGCATGACTGTAGTGAAGCTGTGTGTTTACAGTGATATTTGCATGGAGAGGCCATAATATACAGTAGTCCAGTTGTTGTGAGTTTAATGGGATAAGGGATCTGTGTTGATAAGTGGGCTGAAATTATTCACCATGATTCATTTAGTATCTCTAAATGCAAAACACAGGCTGTGCACATGATCCTTGGATGAGAAAGATTACAAAAATTATGAGCCCTGTAACTAAAATAGGGTCTGCGTTTGGTTTCCTGCGAGATAACCAAGTTCAAAAGGAGGAAACTGATGTAATTCAGTGCTCAAATTTAACCCTCAAGGCAAAAGTTAAACAAAAGATCTGCATGCCACACTGACAGATCCCAGTAACTTGGAGAAATGTCGCTCTGTCACATTTAAGATCCGTCAGGCGCCATCTGATAATGTTGCTCTTTAAGATACACTGGGAGTTATCAGCACATGTGCAGATATTTTCCTCTAACTTCTTTGTTCGTTTTGATCCGACACCTGTAAAACCTTTCCTCCGTACTGCTTGTCTTCATAGTTTAATCCTCAAGTGAGCTTAAAAGCACAAATCAAATCTAAAAGGAAGTATAGTTAAGGCCTTTTTACGGGCTACATCACACCTTCTAAAAAAGTCTGTGGCCTACAGCAGCCTGCCTATTGGCATTAACTGATCGCTGAGACATTTTAATGCGTGTTTGACTGTGAAACTGAGCCTCGCAGCAGTAAATTATTAAGTGTTTTTTCAAGCGACGCAAACGAGCTGACACGGAAGTGACAGATGCTCGACAGTCCTCACTGTCTGTGTGTAGCACGACAGGTGCAGATAAGATACTTGTCCAACTTACTGGGCTACCCTTGACCCTGTCTGTGACAAGGCTACACAGTGTTTATGTGTGTTGTGTGAGAGGGACTCTTTCCAGCTGTCACTTGCATGCACAGCTGCTTGTCCAAGTCAACAATACAGTACTTCTCCTATCTTGAGGTGCAACTCAGCAGCGTGTACAGTCCGCAATTAGCAAGTTTGAACAAGTAGCTGCTGTAAATATCATGAAGAAGTGTGAATTATACTGCACATCGGAGCCGCTGCTGCGTTTCTGTATCTCTCCTCTGCATGATTATCGCTGTAATCAGAATGCTGCCTGTCTTCATTGTTGCCATGCCTAACATCAAAGTAAAACATGTCTCCACCTTGCTTCCACACCGCCACAGTTCTTTCAGATGGTGATCCGATTCCTGGCTGAAGGAGCTGCCAGCGGCCTGAACGTCATCGCTGTTTATGTCACAGAGATCCTCAGGGTCACAGGATTCGATGGTGGGTACCAGGATGGCCCATGATTATGTGTTTGTTTGGCTTTGCAGCGCGCTCTACTTTTATCTCTCTGCCGGAGAGAGGATAGGTGGCAATGAAAGTTTGAAGTGAAAGTATGCAGACGTGCCTCTCCCTCAGGCAATTTGTCTTTCGGCCACTCCTGTTTAAGTGTGTTTACTCCTGTTATTTCCCGTGTTACAGTCTGGTATTTTCAAACTGTTTCCCTTCATGAAAGTATGCCTAAGCTTTTTTTCCTCCCTCCGCAGAGACATTAACGTTGCCCCGCTTCACTCCAGAGGGCGTGACTGCCATCGCCCAGTGGGGTCTGGTGGCCCTCATTGGCTACTGGGTGCTGACCATTGTCCTCCGTCTGATGATTTGCGTGGTGAGACGGGTGTTCTGGGTGGTGAAAACCGTCTTGGCACTCTGGCTTTTTGGACTCATTGTGACTGATAAGACTGCCACTGCAGACACCACGGCGGTTCGATTGGGTGGCCTGGTGCTGGGATGCGTCTTGTTAACTCTGCTCACTTCGGGCTCTGAAAAGACTTGTAGTGTGGACAACCGGCTGAGCTCCCTGGAAGGCCGGCTGAAGGCCGTAGAGAAGAGGAAAGGGGAATAGTGAGCGGAGAGGGTGGAGGGGCAAGGAGTTAAGATGGACACAGGTGATGGCGATGCCAGCTAAGAAGATAGATACATTGATGGCTTCTGTATGCGTGTCAAACTGTTATGGGAAATAAAATCTCTGGGACTTTTAATCAGAAATGATCTTCTTGTTTGAAAAATGATTTCATCACAATAATGTAATCATACACAAAGGCCTTAAAATGTGCACACAATTTTTAAAAAGTAGAGCCTGTGAGCTATTTGCTGATGTCAGCATGCAAATGTCCTGAATGACAATGCAAACATCAGCAGCTACAATATTTACCATGTGTACCATCTTTAGTTTTGCATGTCAGCATGATAACATTTGCTCATTGGCACTAAACGCTGGTTACTGGTTATAAACTTCACTTTAGTTAAATGAGTTTCTGGGTCAAGCAAATGCACGGGGACAGTTTCCTCCGTGAAATGTGGTGACTTTAATGTCTGCTCCAAGCGTTGGACAACTCATCACTGACAAACAATGTGATACATCACATCCAGATTTTTCCTTAGATCACGCCACCAAACTTAACAGTCACTTATATTAAAGGCAAGGTGTACTATAAAACATAGATCCTGTTGTGAATTAAGGAATAGAATACAAATAGTTATCATTAATTCAATTATATCAATTATCTAAATAAACTTGGTGGTGCTACAGGAAAAACTGGGACCATTAAAGCCATGTGTGTTCAGGCTCTGGCCACCATTCACCAAATTTCCCAGCAATCGTCCATTCAGGTGATTTATTATGAACCAACGTGGAAGATTATATAGAAAACTATCTCTTTTTAAATTAGGCTTTATCAAGAAACTGAAATATCAAAGAGCCATTTTAGTATCTTCAACCCAGGCTGACCTGTGGTCTGTTGACAGTCTCTTAAGACCCTGTGCCTGATTGGTTCCCGGCTGCTCACTCAGCCGGAAGCTTTTTTGATGTTATGGGTTCACACTAACTATTTTCACCCCCACTGCCACTCCAGCTGAGTGGAACAACCTGACCTCTGTGCCAGAATTATCATTCCTGCTATAGCTCACCCCGAGCTCACTTCCATGCTACACTTGTGTGGTGGAGAAACAAGAGGCCCAGATATGAATCCACAGTGAAACTAAGTGTGTCACCATCGCTCTGCATCATCACAGAGGCAAAGATAGAGAGTGACGATGATGTAACTCAAGATCTAAATGCATTCACAGAATAATTATTTTGATAAGAAGATCTGAGCCACACAAGAAGTGAGTAAATGGAGCTTCTGACTTTAAAGCTGCTATGATCAATATTTCTATAACAACAATGGATAAAATGAGTGTACAAAGTTAAAGGTTTAGTTTGTATCACTAATATCACAAAAATATCACCTGCCTGCAATTCCACACACCTTTTTGCACCTTTAAGCTCATTGTTTTGGTTTTCCAGCATGCAGTTTTACTGTCTTTCAGCGGCAGCAAACAGAGACAGCTAGCAACGAGCTAGTGAACATGTGGTGTGCTGAAAGATTTAGCACCTTCAGGAGCTGGTGGGGAGCAAAAGAAAAAAAAAGAAACATAACTCCCAAAAATGTTGCTGATGGTCTGTTAAATGTAGCATAACAACTTCACGAAGATGTGTGATCTCGTTCTTGTTACAGATGACCAATTATGTGATTAAAAGTGAGCTCCATCATGAGACTTTAACTCCTCTAGAACTGATACCTTGATGTAACTACCAGGTATGTGTCGAGCCTTTTTCAATATTAATTTAAATATGTTGCTACAGCAACCTGAACCCGGATAGGAAGGTGATGAAGATGATTTTATAGGCAGGGTGACAGGAGTCAGTTTATATTTTGTTTCTATTTACAAAGGCATCTGTAGTGCATGTTACAGTACATTAATCCACTGTAGCCAGTGGGCGACTGGAGGGACGGATACCATGCCCCTTGCTAGCAAAATGACCAAAATGCAAACACCTTGTTAACTCAGTCCACTGCTTAAAGTTAAAGGGTAAAAACAACATTTGTAGTATAACTAGAAAAACTGGAATTGCCAATTATGGTGCACCCATTGGACCATTGATCAACGTAGAGAGAGATTTTCTGGATCACCGAGGGTAATAAATGTGTCTACAAAGAATTGTCGCACCCAACAAACAGATTTATGGCTCTGCAGTTTTTCTTTACAAAGCCCAAACGGCACAGTCGTAATTTAACTTGTGCTCCGTTGAGTCACTCCTGTGAAGCAGTTGGTATGGATGGTGTGAAAGAATGTATATGCTCGGCTGAGCTTTTGGCTGCGTGGTGACACGTTGGGTGGGTGGTGCTTGTAGTGGTGTCACAGCCAGTAAATTATGTTGTATGTGACAGCATGGAGACGGTGAAAGAAGGACAGGCACAGACCATTCACAGTTATATTAGTTTTAACACAGCTGACATGAAGTCCAAATACACTATGATCCAAACAGTTAGCACCACAGAAAAAGAATATTTAGCATCATATCATCATGCATAAATAATAAAAAACTGACAGATTAAATTTAATAAACTTCCAAATACAGCTCTCGTGTTGTGTTTAAGTGTCTGACATGGAAAGGAGCACGCTTCTGCTGTAGTCAACTTTATGTTGGTTGTGCGTGTAAAAGTCACAAATGTATTTACAGATTAACGTTAACTTTTATTAGAATGTATTTTATGCCACTGTGTCACTCGCCTTTTAAAATATGCACAAAAAAAGGCAACTGGTGCTTGTGATGTTCTTACACAATCACTGCAATGTGACAAAAACATAACACTATCACTACAATAAACGTTAAGATGTGTGTGTGTGACACGCCTGAGCAAAGGAATAACTGCAGTGCAGTAGCTATATGTCGATATGAGTTATTTCATTCTAATTCAGAATACACAGTAGACTGTATAACGCAATCATCTGATACAACAAGAAGGCTTTATATAAGATGAATCCCAATACGATAGGAAAACAGCAATAAAGCTAGTTCATTTTTGTGTCTTTCCCTCAAAAGTCAACCTGGTCTGCAATAAATGTTGCATCCCTGACAGGAGTGCAGGGACGAGAAAGCTATTCACTCAGTAAAACTAACGAGACTCTTTAAGAGAGACTAACGAGGTAGAAGGCAGAAGGTAATGCAGCGACTCAAGATTGAGTTTTTTTAATGAACGTCTCCCCTTTCTCGTATGGCTTTGAACCTGTGATCCTTGAGCTGTCTTGCGCTTTGCTCGTACACATGCGGCTTTTGAAGGCTGTATGTTCATAGTAAAACTAAAATAAAGTTATGACTGAATCAGATGCAAAATAAGGTCTCCCTGTTATAAAATAAGGCACAACGAAACACAGTGAAATGTGGAAGAACAGACTTGTCGATGTGTGAGGAGTCAACACGTCTTTCTGCGTGTAAAAATGGTGTTAATGTGAAAAGAATAGTTAGGAAATACCCTTATCCACTGCTGTGAACCACTGTAATGTCCACACGAGGCCACAGCCAGCAGCTGATAGCATAAACACTAGAAACGGGGGGCAGCTAGCTTGGCTCACTACAGAGGTAACTAAATTTGACGTCCAGCACCTAAAGCTCACTAATATTACATATAATATTACATATAATACTCTACTATAATACTTGTAACTATTTGTTTACTATTTGTAAAAACATCAATTTGCTGTTTTACAAGGGACACAAGGGACTATTTCTTGGCTGGGACCAGTTGCCAGGCAACCAGTGTCCAGTCTAACCGGTGAGTAAGTGTATTTCGCAAAATGAAAAACTACAAATCTGAGTGCACTTTTAAGGCTTTCAGAGAAAGTTGAGTTTGTCTGACGTATAGACATCAGAGCCAGTTGAATCTGAGCTGAGCGGGGGAGCAGAGGGAAAGGTCAGCCCCTTCACTTCAAATCGTGGCTCAGGGTCAGAGGGAACAGGGACAGTTGGCACGTCTTCCTGCTGCGCTGAAGGGGAAACCTGGAGAGACAAAGACACGTCACTGAGTATCACAAGCAGGCTCTCAATTTATTCAAAACTTGACTTCAGTTTGAAATATAGATATAAGCTTGTTTTATACATGCTCCATCATGAATATTTACGTCACATTATTAACACAGATATTTTAATGCACACTTATTTACTTGTCAAAGAGACGTGGATTCAACTCTGTGATAAATCGATACCTTTCTGAAGGATCGTATACTGGGCTGTATTAGACTAACATGGGTGACTTGATATGAGCAGCAATAGTAGAATAAACTTTACATATTTAGCTACCATCCTTCTATACGAAACAAATGACAAAACTAGAAAACAAAGGTACTATCCACTGTGACGCATTTAAATCCAAACATCCAGTCCCGTAATAAGGTGAAACCATAATCACTGTGCCAACCACCGGAAGTTAACGTGATCCAGAAAACGTGTGTGCGTACAGCAGTTCATACCTCGTAAAAAGCCGGCGGGTCATACGTAGGAGGAGGATTGTGTATCTGCAGAGTGAGGCGACGTGTAACACGTTAGTAGTGGAGAATAAACAAGAGAGGACAAGTCATCTCTCAAAACGTGTGTGATCTAAACAAACAGACAACTAAACATATGTTTTTGGCTCCTACAGGGGGTGTTGATTGACCACATCATGAGAAATGTGGTTTTAAAGTCACCCTGTGGAGCACTGCTTTTACAAGTGAGTCTACACTTTGTTATTCTTTGTGCGTAAAGATTTATTCCACTGATCCACAAGCAAAAGCAGCTAGTAAACATGGCTTTCTTTGCACATTTTTTTGGAGGAAGGAAACATTGAAAAATACTATTGCACTTTTATTTATCAGGTGTGAGTCTGTGTGTGTGTGTGTGTGTGTGCATGCAGCAGGTCATACCTCAGAAAAAGCCGGCGGGTCATCCGTAGTAGGGGGATTGTGTATCTGCAGAATGAGGCAGCACGTAACACGTTAGTAGTGGAAAATAACAATACAAAAAAAGTTAACTCTACGACCTGAAACAAACACTAACCAGCGGGACAGTGGGAGTATAAGAGGGTGGACTGAGTTGTTCCGGCCTCGGTCCAACAGGCTCATTTTCATACTGTAGTTTGAATTAAACAGAAACACCATGTGTACACACAATATTAACAGCAGGACTTTTAACTTTACACCACTGTACACATACAGCCGTAATATGTGCATTCACCTCATGGTAATACACAGCGGGTTCATCAGCGTTGGGAGTCTCTGATTGGTCTTTCTTGGAACTCTTCCGACAGCAGGTGCGCTTCAAGCAGCAACAGCAGGAAAGTACAGCGGATATAATACCAACACCAATACCAATGTATAATATATTGAAGGGTGGCGCTGAAAGAATGAGATGATTAGTCGATGGGCTAAAATGACAGCAATTTTGTAACTGTATTTGTATTTGTGTAATCTGAAATAACGTTAAATATTTCAAATGGGAGAGTATCCTGCTTTACTCTGATGTGTATCATGTAAAAAAATCTTGCACGTAGGAAATATACATGAGATAAAAGAAAAACAAAGAACAAACAAACACACAGGTTACTTACACTCCATTATCAGTGTCACCACAAGGGCTTTGTTGCCATTCAGATCTCTGAACTCAAAGCGCCCGCTGCATGACATTTCGAGATCATTGTTTTCAAGCCCACATGGCTCAAACAGCGTTAGCCCTTGGCAATAATGCGTTTCCAAATGCACGCCACGACGAGCTACAGTGTGTTCCTCATCATCTTCTTCTGGGAAGAAGTAAATGTTGCAGGAGTTTGGTTCCAGATCGAAACTCGCAGTGAAATCTTCTCCAATGCTCCGTTCAAGGGTCATCTTTTTTTCTGGAACAGACGACACACAAGACAGAAAATATCAAAGTGATTCTCCACCCAAAATTTTTTTAGTACAGAAATATTATCATCTGTGTAATCTTAGTTCTGCAAGTTGGTTGATCGATCTCTCACATGTCATGGCAGCAAGATTAGTCTGAGAGTTACATGAGGAATTCAATATCACTCATGTTTGTATCGTGAATATATACTGATGCATTAGAAATCTTTATGAGGGCTGGTAGGCAAATTAGCTAATAGCGTGTTGAGTATAAACACTGAAAGAAAACTAAACACAATCTTTGTTTTGGCTTGACTATGATGGATTTTTGAGTTGTTACTGAGGCTGGTTTCAAGATTGTAATTCATTAATTTATTTCATAACACTACTGATATACAATTGATTTTTGGACTGTCGTCTCACAGCAAGAAGGTTCCTGGGTCGACCCCCATTTAGTATGGAGTTTGCATGTTGTCTGCATCGATTTTCACCCAAACCCTATGATGAACTGGAGCCCTGTCCAGGATGTACTGTAACTTTTCACTGCAGGGCTGCTGCGTTTTTGTCCAGCATCCTGTGATTGTCGCAGCCTAAATGCACCACCCACATTCGACGAATGGCGATTTTGCCCTCAACCCCTGATTTTCAACTTCAACTTCACACGGCTATGCAACAATAATACATTTTTTTTTTTTAAACAGTGATATTGACATTTTTAGTGGATGTAAGAAAAACATGTGACAAAGTGTCTTGACAAAAAGAATTTGGATAAATTGAGAACTAAAAAGGATCCTCACCATGAACCTTAAGGGACTTTGAGTATAATATGATGCCTCTTTTGTCTTTCACTTCGTAGAGTCCACTGTCAAGCTGGGTTACTTGTTTTATCACATAGTAGTAGCCCTCCACCTTCCGCCTACTGTCCGGGGGGTCACCACGTTCCCACACGGTCACGGTATGAAAGCTGTCCATATGTTCAAACTCGATGTATTGAGCCTTACTCTGCAGCGGTATTTTGAATTCCGCCCCATACTCCCTCTCAAACGTGAAAGCTAGAAGTTTAACAGAGAAAAAAAAGAACAAAATGAATGTCAGCATTTCCATGGCATATTTGTACATCTTTTGCCAAGTTTTCCAATAAGTAATAACTCTGGTATAAGTTTTAAATGGACACACATATACAGTACTGGTCAAAAGTTTCTCATTTAATGTTTTTTCTTTATTTTTACTATTTTCTACATTGTAGATTAACACTGACGACACTAAAACTATGAAATAACATTTCATGTCTTCTCTACATATTTGAGACCATCGGTTGTGTTGTTTAGAGGTAGTGTTGCATACAGTAAATAGCTCTGTTCAACCAGTATAGTCATTTATATTATGGCAACAACTACTCAGCTAAGTAAAGAGAATCTGCAGTTCATCATTATTTTAAGGCATGAAGGTCAGTCCAGAAAATATCAAGAATTTTGAATGTATCTTCATGTGCACTCACAAAAAACATCAAACAAATTGATGAAACTGACTCAGTCTGCTTCCAGGAAAGGAAGATCAAGAGTTGGTTGGTTACCAGCCTCAGAAATCACCATAGGCAACAATTCAGATTAGAGCCCATATAAATGCCAAAACTTTGAGGGGTTGGGACAAAGTCAAGACCAGACCAAGGCAGGACAAGACTGAGTCAAGACCAAGACCAGACAGGATATAGCCTACTTAGATAATAGCTAATATTCACCAGATCTCATTGTTTTTTTTTAGATCTTAAGAGATATTTGGACATTTAGTTATTCAGTGTTTCCCACGGGATTTTGTAAGAATGTGGTGGGTGGACCTCAGGCGTTTAGGGGGTCCATGGGCTTGCTCACCTCTAAGAAAATGTTGTAACATGTAAAGTTAGATCCTATTTATGACACGGCAAAAAGATCCCCCAAATTTCCTTTCATACATTTTCAGATATAAAATACTATGTACACAAAGGCTTGGCTGAATACTTGATGGTTCATATTAAAGGTGATCACTAATTGCTGGCGGCTGTATTGGCTTGTACCGATCAGTGATCACTGGGCCTATTTAAAGCATAGTAATAATTGTGTGGCATTATTTCTGTAACTTTTCTTAACAACATACTAATTATTAAAATGAATGAAGTGATAACATGATAATTGGCAGTTTATTTCTCAGCAGGTCAGTCCCAAAACTGAACTAATTCACACTGATTTTAAGAATGACTGAACTATATTTGTTGGAGGAACTTTGCACCTGTTGGCTCATGGTTTTGTGGTTAGACCTTGCCCTGACATTTCCTGTCCTCTTTTTAGTGTTTTATGTTGTGCTGGTGTTTGCTCGATAACCACAGACCACAGAACTATTATTTGAATGGTTTCCGCCATCATTTGCTTGACTCTTACTTCCTCCCCTAAATTCACCATAAAATTGTCACTTAATAAATAAAGTTATTAGGTGAAAACTGGAAACGCTGGTGATATCCCTGCACTTGTGGTCTTGAAATAAAATGTCCTCTTTGTCCAAGACCAAGTTTTGATGTCTTTAATATTAATCTATAATAGTAGAAAATAATACAAATTCAAAAAGCATTGAATGAGAATGACAGTGTGTCCAAACCTTTGACTGGTACTGTATATTGCGTCATACAATTACCATAACTTTACACTTTACACTGCAGATGCTCATCGTGACTACAGAGGTGGAAAAAGCATTCAAATATTTTACTTACGCAAACGTTGCAATAATACCAATGCAAAATGTGTTGTTACAAGTTGGCCATAACGTTGGAATATAATATGTTTACCTCTTGTCGTGAAATCCAAGCATACAATGATTATGCTAAAGTGGATATGTAGCGCATTTAATCTATAGTAATAAAAATGGATAACCATAGTTGTTAAACAAATATTGTGTAGTATCCTACATAGTGCAATGATATCCTTGTAATGTAGTCGAGTGTAAAGTAACATACACTGCAAATACTCAGGTATAAAAGATTGTACTTCGCTGCAGAGTACTTGTACTGGGACCATTAAGGTTTATCGTAGAAATAGCGTTAATTACTTACAGCTGAGTAAACAGACTTTATTCTGACGTGCAGCTCTGCTGAAGGAAACATTACACATTTTTACACTTTACATTACTCACCCGCAGAAACACAAGAAGCTAAAAACAGCAGCAGTATCATCATGTGTTTGTGTGATTGAAAACCCGAGTCCAGCACCCGTCGTTAAAGCGTAAAGCGTGCGATTTGCTTCAACACGTCACTAACCACACTTTAATAAATGCACACGGTTAATGCACGAGCTGTGTACTACACATAATAAAACGCAATTAACCGTATGTACCACAATTAGTTGGTAATATTCCGTTTGAAGCAGCTTGGTCTGGTCCCACCCATTGAGCAGGGAGGTCATGGATGTGCATGGAGGTATTCGTGAGGCGTTTAAGTGCTGTCGGAAATTAGCAAGCCCTCAATATGACCTTTTTTCTCCATTCTCTCAAAATTGGTACAATGGTACAAGCTTAATGGTACAAGCAATTATTGCAAAGTTTTTATTTATTTTAGTCTTTAACAAAGTCAGGAAGCAACAGCAGGAACCCAACATGAAAGAAATCAAACACTGACTGCACTGCAATCAAAATGCTCCACACTTGACTAACCTGTAAGCAGCCGATACAAAATGAAGACTTCATACAATGTTTTTTTTAATGTTTCTTTTTATTATATGATAAATAACAATGGGTTATGAAAACATTACAGAGATAAAGCTGCTTCATTTTTGTGTCCTCCCTGAAAAGTCAACCTGGACTGCAATAACTGTATCCCTGACAAAGAAAGCTATCCTCTCAGTAAACTAAGACTTTAAAAGAGACTTGCGAGGTACAGTAGAAGGTAAAAGGTAATGCAAGTCAACTCAAGTTCTTTATTAAATGTTTCCCTTTCACGTATGGCTTTGAACCTGTGATCCTTGAGTTGTCTTACGCCCTGTTCATACACATGTGGCTTTTGAAGTCAAACTAAAATAAAAATATGACAGATGAATCAGATGCAAAATAAGATCTCTCTGTTATAAAATATGGCACAATAAAACATTGTGAAATGTGGATGAACAGATATGTTGATATGTGAGGCGATATGTGAGGTCAACACGTCTTTCTGTGTGTAAAAATGGTGTTAATGTGAAAAGAATAGAAAAAAATCCAAATATTCCTGTTGAAAAATACATTTGTAAACTGCTCCCGAGGCCACAAATTTCACTTTACAGAAATGATTTATACATAGAAACGATGGAAAATGTATCTTCTCTATATTTATCTACTACAGCTGTCAGATTTATAGTTTTGGTGTGAGACACACTGACACTGCCAGCAACACCCGTCTACTCCCTACTTGGAGAGGAGAAATTTCCAAGAGGACTTTTCTAAACCCCCGAGGTCACATTATACAACTTTAGCCACTGAAACTCGGGATTCAAATGGTCAACAAGATGAGGATGCTCACAGTCATTTCGGCTTTTTGATATGCCCTACTGTTTGGCATTTGTGGCCACTAGTTCGGGGGGTTACTTTTGAGATTTTCTGTGTCTCTCAGCCAGGGAAGGAATTTCAGTAGTTAGTTAGTTAAATACTAAGTACGTTAAATTGCGTGTACAGTAACGTTATATCACTACAACGGTGACCCAGTTTTAACGTGCCGACCACAGCCTGTAACATTAACCTCAACAAATGCTTGCTAGCTCACTGTCAAGTTTTTTCCTCAGTCGAGCTGCTGGTTCCAGTCGTAACGTGTCATTTTTATGTATTTATGATCTTGGTGTTGCTGCTTGGTTAAGTTACAGTTGGCTGATGTGTGCTGGCTGTTCATAGTTGCTTTACATAATCTGTTTGCAATAGTGACATTCAGTAGAAAAGGGCAGGAAAGTTGGAGAAAGGATGTAATAATGTTACATAGGCTGGAATGATTGTAATTAAGCTTCCAGTTTATCAAAGTATGAAGAACTAATTATTTACTTTTTTAAAGTATTGCAGAGCCAACATGTGACAACAACACGAGATGCTGATGGGTTTGGAGGCCAGAATGCAAAAGTGCAGAAAACGACCTAAATCTGAGTGACAGCAACAGCAGCTGATGGAGCAGCTTTCAACTTTGGAAGGACACATGGTGTCAATGTGTTTCACTGTTTTTTAAACTGACTCACTCTTAACATGACAGATATATAATATTTCAGATCTCCTTGACACGAGAGTGCTATTCTTAAAAATAAAAAGTCAAATGTTTTCTTTATTGTCTATTTAGTTAATTTTATCTCCTCCATAATTTTTCTTGATGGAGAAATCGGTCTGTGCTCTCACGGCTTAATCAGTAGCCTATATGCTAGTATCTGTTTTACAGTTTTTGAAGTGAGTGTTGGACTTCATAGTTTCCTATATACTTCAGACCAGTTCAGTTGCTTTTATTGTCGCCTAAGGGAAACTTGGCTTGCAGACAAGTTAAAAAACATATAATAGAAACATAATTGCATTAAATTCATTATGGATGTGGACTTAAAATCATTGTTTTATTTTATGGCCTTGGTGCCCCGGGTTTTGGCCTTTGTGCTGTGTCCTGGTTCTGACATAAGATGATGACCCCAGGTGACCCCTGGTAGCAGGCTCAAGCCTGCCTTTGACTAACTATATTGAAGTCTCTGTGCTACTCCACTGTCAATAATGATGTATGGGTGCAACGAGGCCAGAGTCAGGCACATTCAAAATTTCATCTTTTTTTTTTGATCCATAAAAAACAAAGTGTAAAATTGACCAGTTGCCAGGCAACCAGTGTCCAGTCTAACCGGTGAGTAAGTGTATTCCGCAAAATGAAAAACTACAAATCTGAGTGCACTTTTAAGGCTTTCAGAGAAAGTTGAGTTTGTCTGACGTATAGACATCAGAGCCAGTTGAATCTGAGCTGAGTGGGGGAGCAGAGGGAAAGGTCAGCCCCTTCACTTCAAATCGTGGCTCAGGGTCAGAGGGAACAGGGACAGTTGGCACGTTTTCCTGCTGCGCTGAAGGGTAAACCTGGAGAGACAAAGACACGTCACTGAGTATCACAAGCAGGCTCTCAATTTATTCAAAACTTGACTTCAGTTTAAAATATAGATATAAGCTTGTTTTATACATGCTCCATCATGAATATTTACGTCACATTATTAACACAGATATTTTGATGCGCACTTATTTACTTGTCAAAGAGACGTGGATTCAACTCTATTTCTGAAGGATCGTATACTGGGCTGTATTAGACTAACATGGGTGACTTGTATGAGCAGCAATAGTAGAATAAACTTTATATATTTAGCTACCATGGACAAGAAATCCTTTAATTGCTCTAGATAATTGACTAGATAGATTTCAACATGCTTATCCTTCAACACAAAACAAATGACAAAACTAGAAAACAAAGGTACAGGTGGTGTAGCGGCTTAAATCCAAAGAAAACATCCAGTCGCATTGAGTAGGTTTCATGATTTTATTAAGTAAAGAGTAACAGAAAACTTAAATCGGCATTACATGATGAAACTGAACTAGACGAAACGGTAGATGTAATATGAGATGATACGTTCAACAGAAAATATTGGAACCTAGAAGTTAGGTTAAGGTGACCCAGAAAACGTGTGTGGTCTAAGCAAATAGAGAACTACACACACGTTTTGGCTTCTGGCGGGGGTGTTGACTGACCGCATCACGAGGGATGTGGTTTTAAACTTACTCTGTTATGAGTGAGTTTAGGCTTTGTCATTCCTTGTGCGTAAAGATTTATTCCACTGATCCACAAGCCATGTTTACTAGCTCCAAAAGTGTGTGTGTGTGTGTGTGTGTGTGTGTGTGCGCGCGCATGCAGCAGTCCATACCTCATAAAAACCCGGCGGGTCATACGTAGGAGGAAGATTGTGTATCTGCAGAGTGAGGCGACACGTAACACGTTAGTAGTGGAGAATAAACAAGAGAGGACAAGTCATCTCTATGGCATGCAACCAACACTAACCAGCGGGACAGTCGGAGTATAAGAGGGTGGACTGAGTTGTTAAGTTAAAGTGAGTCCAGAAAACGTGTGTGATCTAAACAAACAGACAACTAAACATATGTTTTTGGCTCCTACAGGGGGTGTTGATTGACCACATCATGAGAAATGTTGTTTTAAAGTCACCCTGTGGAGCACTGCTTTTACAAGTGAGTCTACACTTTGTTATTCTTTGTGCGTAAAGATTTATTCCACTGATCCACACACTTTGCACATTTTTCTGGAGGAAGAAAACATTGAAAAACTACTATTGCACTTTTATTTATCAGGTGTGAGTCTGTGTCTGTGTGTGTGTGTGTGTGTGTGTGTGTGTGTGTGTGTGTGTGTGTGCATGCAGCAGGTCATACCTCAGAAAAAGCCGGCGGGTCATCCGTAGTAGGGGGATTGTGTATCTGCAGAATGAGGCAGCACGTAACACGTTAGTAGTGGAAAATAACAATACAAAAAAAGTTAACTCTACGACCTGAAACAAACACTAACCAGCGGGACAGTGGGAGTATAAGAGGGTGGACTGAGTTGTTCCGGCCTCGGTCCAACAGGCTCATTTTCATACTGTAGTTTGAATTAAACAGAAACACCATGTGTACACACAATATTAACAGCAGGACTTTTAACTTTATACCACTGTACACATACAGCCGTAATATGTGCATTCACCTCATGGTAATACACAGCGGGTTCATCAGCGTTGGGAGTCTCTGATTGGTCTTTCTTGGAACTCTTGCGCCTCAAGCAGCAACAGCAGCAACAGCAGGAAAGTACAGCGGATATAATACCAATAATAGTAGCAATGTAGGATGCATCAAAGGGTGGTACTGAAAGAACAAGATGATTAGTCGATGGGCAGAAAATGCCAACAATTTTGTGGCAACAAAATTGATTATTATATTGATTATCATATTTCAAATGTGAAAATAAACTGCTTTACTCTGGTATGTATGATTGTAAAGATTACATATATTTAAAAAACTTGCATGTAGGAAATATACATTAGTTCTAGACCTATTACCTATTGAGATAATAATACAAATAGTACAGTATGTTTAAAGCTGGAAAAAATAAAATAAAATTAGACAATAATTCTGACATTTGTTTTAAACACACAGGTTACTTACACTCCATTATTAGTGTCACCACAAGGGCTTTGTTGCCATTCAGATCTCTGAACTCAAAGCGCCCGCTGCATGACATTTCGAGATCACTGTTTTCAAGCCCACATGGCTCAAACAGCGTTAGCCCTTGGCAATAATGCGTTTCCAAATGCACGCCACGACGAGCTACAGTGTGTTCCTCATCATCTTCTTCTGGGAAGAAGTAAATGTTGCAGGAGTTTGGTTCCAGATCGAAACCCACACTGAAATCTTCTGCAACGCTCCGTTTAAGGGTCATCTTTTTTTCTGGAACAGACGACACACAAGACAGAAAATATCGTGTGATTCTCTTCCCTGTGTAATCTTGGTTCTGCAAGTTTCTAGACTGATCCTTCACATGTCATGGCAGCAAAATTAGTCTCAGAGTTACATGAGGAACTCAATATCACTCGTGTTTGTATGGTGAATATGTACTGATGCATTAGAAAGCTCTATGAGGGCTGATTTTGGTGTCTTTGGATTGGTTAGTGGCTTCCTTGTTTCGAGTCTTTGTGCTAAGCTAGGCTCCTCTCTACAGGCTAGAATGGAGTGTGGCTGGCAACCAAAGACTTGCCCCTTCATGTACACTCCAAGAAGTTGGCTCCCAGGTTTCTGGGCCCATTTCCCACATGAAAAGTCATTAACCCTGTTTCTATGCGTCTGCATCTACCCAGGTCATTAAAAGGTCCACTCCGTGTTCCATGTCAACAAGATTAAGCCGATCAACAAAAGTGTTCTGGTGCCAGCCTCTAAAAATGTAATTAAAAAAAATAATAATTATAAATGGTGCAGTGCTGACTGAACGCCCAACTCTTAACTAACTGCTACTTGGTTGATCGCAACCAATGGTACAGCTGTGGAAAGGTCATCCGGCGGTGATCAGTCTCTCCTTCATGTCACATGGTAACTGATTGCCAGCCCACGTGATTAGCCACCGCAGTGTGGTGTTGGGTTGCGTTCTTCAAAAGTTAACTTAACCTTTCGCCACTGGGCTGCTGCGTTTTGTCCTGCATCCCTCGACTGTCGCAGCCTAAATGCAACACCCACATTGAGATGAATGGGACGAATGCCTGTCTTTACCCTCAACACCTGATTTGGTGTAAACAAAGCCTTAGTTGGTTTGTTTTTAGAAACCTTGTATCAACTTCACACATAAGGCCATGCAACAATAATAATAATTTTTTTAAAAACAGTGATATTGACATTTTTAGTGGATGTAAGAGAAAAATGTGACAAAGTGTCTTGACAAAAAGAATTTGGATAGATTGAGAACTAAAAAGGATCCTCACCATGAACCTTAAGGGACTCTGAGGATAATCTGTGGCCTTTTTTGTCTTTTACCACGTAGAGTCCACTGTCAAGCTGGGTTAATTGTTTTATCACAAAGTAGATGCCCTCCACCTTCCGCCTACTGTCCAGGGGGTCATCACGATTCCACACGATCAAGGCCTCGCCTGAGCTGTCCATATGTTCGAACTCGATGTATTGAGCCGTACTGAGCAGCAGTATTTTGAATTCCTTCCCATACTCCCTCTTAGATGAGAAACCTAGAAGTTTAACAGAGAAAAACAAAGAACAAACCTTGTGAATGAATGTCAGCATTTCCATGGCATGCTTGTACATCTTTTGCCTAGTTTTACAAAATGATTTCAACACGCATCTATATTTTAGCATACAAAATCTTCAAAAGTCCAAACTTTTGACTGGTACTCTATATCAAGTCATACTATTACTACTTTACACTATAGCAGATGCTCATTGTGATTACAGAGGTGGAAAAAGGATCGAGATATTTTACTTAAGTAAAAGTAGCAATAATACTTTTAATATTTTTACCTCTTGTCATGAAACGATAGTGACAATGTGATTTATTCTTGACAGATAAAGTGTATCTTCTTGAAACTTTATTGATCAATCTCAACCAAACATATCACAGTGAACCACGATCGACCTGGTGTGTATAATCTGGAATAAAAAGAGGAATGTGTCTGAAAGCGAAATGATGATCAACTTTATGGGCAACAAATGCTGTGAGGTAGGACTTGTAAATGTAAAATGAAAGTGTTAAATTATGGGGGCCACATGCATTGTGCAACATAACAATGCATATGAAATCATATAGTAATAAAAAATGTTTTTTTTTTTACAGGCAGTACCAACGCATCATAATTATTAGTACATAAATCCAAGCATACATAATTCTGCTAAAGTGGATATGTAGTGCATTTAATCTATAGTAACAAAACAACTAATAACCATAGCTGTTAAACATATATTCTCTTGTTATGTAGTTGAGTGTAAAGTAAGTACTTGTTTCACCGCTGGGTGGCTGCTGTAGAAGAGGATTTCCCGGTGTGGGATCATTCAAGTCCATTTTAGAAATAGCGTTAATTACTTACAGCTGAGTAAACAGACTTTATTCGTGCAGCTCTGCTGAAGGAAACATTACACATTTTTACACTTTACATTACTCACCCGCAGAAACACAAGAAGCTAAAAACAGCAGCAGTATCATCATGTGTTTGTGTGATTGAAAACCCGAGTCCAGCAGCCGTCGTTAAAGCGTAAAGCGTGCGATTTGCTTCAACACGTCACTAACCACACTTTAATAAATGCACACGGTTAATGCACGAGCTGTGTACTACACATAATAAAACGCAATTAACCGTATGTACCACAATTAGTTGGTCAAATGCCTACGAAAGGTAATGTTGTCTGGTCCCACCCATGAGACCGGGCTGTGTTTATGGAGGTAGTCGTGAGGCGTTCAAGTGCTGTCGGAAATTACTGTTGCTGAACCACCCCTGAACTGACCCAATCCTTATGTCATTTGGCCCTACTCTAAACATAAGGAAATACATCCTTGTGGGAAAAGTGGAAACTGTTTATCCTTAGCATTATTCTCGGTCTCTTGGTGACCTGGGCTACAACGAAGCGTACGCCATTTTGTTTCAAAGTTGGCATTTTCGTGTTTTTGGGGTCGTTTCCAGGGGTCGTATTTGAACGAAGTCCTCCGAGGGCTTTCATCCTATCTGTGTTCTCAAGGCCTTGACAATGAAAAGTTATCAAAATCGTGAGTTTTGAATTTACTGTGTGGGAGGGGCGGGGCCACAAAATTTGCCGTGCTATAACTTACAAAAAATACTCCAATCCTGTCCACACCTCTGATATATAATGGCAGTCTGGCCTAGAACACTTTCACATTCACAGCGCCTCCCACTCCCAACACTTTTTCAAGATAACGTCCAGCTCAGACAATATTGACTGTACAGTGCTTAAACTGAGGGAAAATATCAGAAAGAACCTTGGGAAGAACCCCTCCAAAAATGGTGAGTTTTTTTTAGAAATGATGTAGACACGACGGCCCATCAATGTCAAAAGTGCTGATTTTAAAAAAGTAACGATTTAAATAAAGTAAAGATTTAAGTAAAGTTTTAAGTACAGTTTTAAGTAAAGTAAAGATTTAAGTTAAGTAAAGTTTAAAAAAGTAAGTAAAGTAAACTTTACTTAAATTATACTTAAGTATTTTTAAGTAAATATAAGTTTACTAAAGTTTTCAGTTTTACAGTTTTTTTTAGTTTTACTTAAACTTTAGTAAACTTTACTAAGTAAAGTTGTAAGTAAAGATTTAAGTAAAGTAAATTTTTAAGTAAAGTTTTATTTTCCCCCTTGAATTATCATAACAATACAAAAGAGCATTTAATGGAGGTTTTAAAAAACGATTTGATGGGAATGCTTTGCCAAGCCTCACCCACTGACAGTTGGTTTTGTTAATAAGAACTATAAAACTATAAAAGTGCAGGTCACTACACTTTAAATGATTGTATGTACTATACTTATTGACAGTTGATCAAAAACAAAATCTTTAGAGTAGAAAATAAGCAAGTCGTCAATCTGACCTTATTTCTCTATTCTTTCAAATTCTTGAACTCTGTCAATTAAAACCTTTTGCTTAAAGGTGCAAGCAATTATTTATAATTTCACTGCAGATTCCTCCAAGTGTTTAATAATTTTCATGGTTCACCATCTTGAAAGAAGCAAAACACCAACTCATGGAAAATTGTCTTACAAAATGTTTAAGTCAAAATATCCTTACATACAATGCAGACAAATATTTGTCATTATTTTACACTTATTTAATGGAATAGTGACTCCAACAGTTTCTCCAAACCACACACAGAGCATATGGAAAACTACAACCTACAAACACACAAAAAAAACCCCAGACAATCTTACAAAGTATAAAACAAATAAAAATATCTCATGACTCAGATAAAAATGTAGAAATACAACCATACAAAATAGTATCTATAGATAGCAGAGGTTTAAAGTTTTTGATCTCCATGTAGTCAGTCCGACTCCGATTTGATTTAAAAATCTTTTACACAGACTCACTTTCAGCCCTCAATGTAACATCATCCCTGGACAACAAACATGTATGACACACATATTTGAGATTCATATTATACAGATAAGATATTATGACTCTTGAAACAAACCATGGCTGTTCCAGTCAGTCACAAACCACAATACTGAATTTGATACAGAACAGCTTACAAAAAAGTAAACAATCAAAGTACAGGTGAATAAAAGTGATCCTTATAGAAAGTTGAGTTTATCAGAGTTATAAACATCACTGAGATGAGATGTGTCTGAACCAAGGGGAGAAGCAGATGGAAAGCTCACCCCTTTCAGCTCAAACCTTGGTCCAGGGTCAGAAGAGGGAAAATCAGAGCCGACTGAAGGAGCTGAAGTGACTCCTTGCCCTCCTGAAGCTACAGCCTGGAGAGACAGAGGTGAAGAAGCAACAAAGCACAAAGTAAATGTGTGTGTTCATAACAGTGTTCGTAAGTTTGATGTGTGAAAAGAGAGAGACTTAGGATGAGGACTTGCTTGTTTCTAAAGTTTCTCAATAAATTAAATAGGTGCATATATAGGTACATATAGGGTCATATATGCTCACCTATATGTGTACCCATCTATGTAAGTTTATTAATCACATTTACACGTAAAATTACTCTTCCGCCTTTAACCCATCCAGTTGGCATGTGTCAGAACCCACCTCAGCTGTGGCAAGGACTTTCCAGTCTTCGAGCAGTCAGAGTGGGAGTCAAACCACCAACCTTTGGGTTACTGGACGACCCGCTCTACCACTGATCCATGACCGTCCCTATAGGGTCACCTATATAAGTACCTAGGTAACACTTTACCATAGCCATCATTTATATAGGAGACATACCTTGTATGGATATATAGGGCTTGTATGTGGATATAAAGAAGCAATATAGGAGATCTATATGTCCCGTATATGCACATATATCCACCTGAATTTGGACTATATGCAGCATATATGTGGCATATATATTATCATATATACACATATATGCTGTATATATGCAGCATATAAGCACAGATATTCTGCATATAGGTTTCATATATGCACATATATCCTCATATAGGTTCTTTCCATGTGGGGATATTTAGACTCAGATTTATGCGTTTTCACAGGCTATCGCACGAGACCTAAAGACTTTTCCAGATCTTTCTTGAAACTATATACAGTACAATAAATAATATTTCATGAACTATGAAACAGCAGTGATTCTTGCATTCCTCCTTTTTTTTTAACTTACTTTTTTTTTACTTTTTTACTTACTTTTACAAGACTTTCCATCTTAATGTGATGAGGCCCACAATCATTATATGCAAAAATGCAAAGGTATCTCATGGCTCAGCAAAAAAAAAACATTGTCAAGATAACCATAATAATAGAATTTAGTCCTTAAAATGCAGTAACTTTGTGAGATAACTACCTCAAGTTTAACTGCTGACCATGTCAGTGAATGGTTCAAATCAAAAGGCCAGACTACAATAACTAACTCTTCACTGTCCATAACATTGGCACGTGTCTACTTTGTCCCTCATACTGTCAGCCCTTTGGTCCGTAACCTTGGAGCTTCTATCTCTCTTTGTCTTTGTGTATGTCCTTGATTGAGTGGCGTTGGGTGAGAACCAGGCACACCGCTCAATTCTGGAGCTTCTGGAGAGGTTTCACTGTGCAAGCTAGGAGGCCTGTCAGGAAGGCATTACAGTAATTGAGTCGTGAGATGACCACAGCCTCTATCAGTAGTTGGTTAGCGGAGTCAAGTAAGGCCTGATTTTTTTCCCACTATTATTGTAATTACCTCTGTTACTCCTGCATCCGGTTTCTTGTGTTTGTGTGCTGCATTTCATTCCATTAGTCTTGTACAACAAACACAGTATCTTTGCCTCACGTCTCTCCCTCCGACAACTCCATCCCTGCCTCAGAGCATGCCCCACAGTTTTAAACTCTTTTAACACCTACCGATGGCCCAGAGGAGGTAGTTGCAGGTGCAGGAGAAACAACGGGCTGATCAGAGTAATTTCTAGAAGGTGCAGCATAGAAAACTCCAGGTTGATCCACATTCTGCAATTGGAACAAGGAGAATGAAGTAAAAATTGCAACACATAATATTACAGTTGGTCTGAATGCTGACTTGACCAAGTACTCACATGGTAATACACAGCAGTTGCCGCTGCAGTCTGAGGAGCAGACTCGTCCCTTTTGGTAGAGCTCTTTTTACAACAGCACTTTTTCACGCAGCAACAGCAGACAATCACCACAAGGATAATCCCGACAGTGATACCAACATAAACAAATGTTGAAGCAATTCCTGTAAGAGCAGAAGAAGGGGGCAGAGGCAATGACAGTTTGAATTGTCAGTTACAGTTTGTTCATACATCTTTTTTTTTCCTATAAGAAAAATATTTAAGCTGTAGCTCACCATAATTTACATCCACCCACACAGTCTTGGCCACGTTGCCTTGCGAGTCTATTAAATTGTATTTGCCAGAATCTGCGGTTTCGACATGGTCGATCTCAATGCCATCAGGGTACACCTGAATTCTAACTAAACGATGTCTTAGGGTCGATTTCCCTTTGGCCAGATTGCCTGCTTTTACCAATGTTATTGCGTCGTTATACTTAAAAGAGGTAAAAGTCAGCGTCCACGAGTCACCAGATCCAGGATATTCGATGAAGAGGCGACCGTTCACAGTTACATCCTGTTGTTTTTCGTGCCCTGCGTGTCATAAAGAGTAGGTTGTATTAAAAGACTGAATCAAATACACAGCAGTCCAAAAGGTTCCATGCAACTTCTATCAAGTTCTTTACAGCACCTTCTACTGACAGCTGTACCGTTTGGAGCACAGTGCCATCTTGTTTCCTGAAGTAGTAGAAGCCGTTGTCTGACTGAGTGACGTGTAACATCTCCCAGACGTTATGCCTCATCCTTCCTCTGCCTCCCTTATTAGACAGAGGGTTTGTGCGATTCCACAGGATCTTTGATTGGTTTCTAAAATCAGGACTAAAATCCAGAAGTTCAGACTGTTCAGGACCATCATGGTACCAATCATTCCCATAATATTTCTGAACACCTTCAGAACAAGCTGAAAAAAAAAAAAAAAATCATAGGAATGCTGCACAAAGCTAATAGATACGTGTATTTACACAAATGTTTTCTGATAGACTAGAGGCTTTCAATATGCAACATAATGTAATGTTCTTACGCAAAAATTTCAGTATGACAACATCAAAGAGTCCTTCATCAGGATATCCGATGGAAAATCTTCCACCATACTTTTCTTTCACATCTAAGAAAGACACTTTGTTAGAGGAAACTTTGACGCGTGGATCCTTTGCCTGAATCAGTGAACACAAATACATTTAGTCAGGACAGTGTAGATTCTGTTCAGTCTCATTCAAAACCTTGTTTGCTCCAATATGAACAGAAACCAGACATTTGTCATGTAAAATTATACCACCAGAAGCTGCTCACCTCTCCGCTTTCCATCAGTAGCGTCGAGGATCCCCCGTTATTCGGAGTGAAGTAGAGTTTACCCTGGAAAACACGTGGTCTATATCGAAATGGTAAGTCATAAGTCGTGCCATAGCAGATCTCTTGGAGTTCAAGACCGGTGGATGAACCTTTTCAAAGAAGGACACAGGTGCAGAATAGATAGATAGGAGGAACACTTCAGGTGTGTCAGACACAAAACATCTGAGGACATGTGGAAAACATACTCTAGGCAGCTTCTACAAATTTGATATCACAGACAACACTGAAAATGTTGCGAGTTATAAAAAGTGACACGATAGGCTACTCTTATATACACTGCCTGGCCAAAAAAAAAAGTCACACACTCACAATGATTCACAATGGGGTTAAGGTCTTGACTCTGTGGTGGCCAATCCATATGTTAAAAGGGTGTCTCCCTGAACCACTCATTTATAATGTGACCCAGATGAATCCTGGCATTGTCATCTTGGAATATGCCCGTGCCATCAGTGAATAAAGACCCGGTCATTCACTATATCCATGTAGTCAGCTGACCTCATTCTTTGGTGACATAACGTTGCAGAACCTAGACCTGACCAACTACAGCGACCCCAGGTCATAAAACCGGCCCCCACAGTCTTGTAGTAGCACTAGGGATGATGGGTGCATCACTTCCTCCACCTCTCTTCTCACCCTGATGTGCCCAAGATGATGTTTCACCACTATCCTTCCAGGTATTAATAAAGTGTCAGATAGTTCTTAATCAGATTTGACTGTTTTCAGCGAACGCCTTAGTTGTTTTCTTTGCTTGATGCAGGCCAATAATTTGACCCTTCTGAGAAAAGATTAACATCCTGCCCATGAGCACAGGATGTGTCTTCTGATGTGGTTGTTTAAGAAAGGAGATGCTACTCACAGCACCAGCTAGGGTTAAATAACTTGTTGCTAGCTGAAACATATTAATCACTGCAGCAATTATCCAATGGAAGGCTTTTACAGATTTGCTTATAAATCCAGGTGGCGACTTTTTTTTTTTTGGACGAGCAGTGTATTTACCTTACATGAGCCTATAGTGTTTGCACATATTCACTTAACCTCTGCTGCTTGACTTCAGGGATGAATGATCATTCTGAAATGAACATGACCCACAGAAGAGGGCAAATCTTTGAAACACTGCAGCCTGTAGTGAACTTCACTCTCATGCTGAAAGTAAATTGCTGTTTTTGCATCGCATTCCAAAAAAAAATGTTCAAACAAGTTTCATATGAGAAGGCGAGCATCGTTTTCACATAACACCTGGACTTTAAACTAAGTGGATGAATAGAAAGATCAAATAGGCAGAGAAGTAAATAAATACATACACACAGAAAGAAAAAGCTAATAAAGCCCTAAGGACCCTTATCATCTGTAAACCTGTGTGTTCATTTTAATTAAATTAACGTTTCTTTTCATTAGACTCGTTTACACCAAGTAGAAAGTCTGCATATGTAGTGAAAGTGACGGTGGTGGCTGTTGTTTTCTGCTTGACTTGATCTGATTGCAAAAAGTTGATTCAGCGGTCCACGAACGTGTCCCACACTGAAGTTACTCCAACACACAGCTGGGCATATCCGGCATGTTTGTTAAAACGCGCACAACAGAGTCCACAGATATGTCCACAGATATCGGATCAGTGGGTTTGCAAAGTAAAAAGTGAAAACCTGTGACGTCGAACGTCAAATGTGTGCGGTTGCATTTGTTCTATGGTAGTACTCACCAAATAATAAGAAGATAACAATCGCGTAGAACAGTGGCATCGCGCGCAGAGATAGTAGTGGAAAACACAACAGATTAGTTTTAGATTAGAATGAGATTGTTTAACTCGCTGCTAAACAATTTCCTCCAATCTTACGTCGAGTGTGTGTGTTTTAGTAACAAGCTAAAAACTAAAATGGGCAGGGTCTCCTTCACATGTTCTTTACGTCATGACTGCGCCATTTGTGCACAAACTGCGCATGTACCGTGTGGCGTGCAGGCGGCGACGGTAGTGGAAGTTCAAAGTTATAGTTATATACTAAAAACTAGGACTAAAAATCCTCCCCAAAATGCCACAACCTGTGATTAGGAATAATTAGATATTATTAGTTATAAGGTATCACAGGCCAAAAAGGTTGGGAACCACTGCCCTGTGCTGTATAGCCACTGTAAATACTGCAGCCTGCAGGTTAGATTGCATGAAAACACTTATATCTCTCTAGAATATGTTTATTTTATAGATATTAGTGTAAACAGACTTGTTGACCAGCTAAATATAACTTTCTTTCTTTTCGGTGACCATGCATTACATTCATTTTCCAACTATTTGTTCATTTATACTGATCATATCATGAGTGAATCACATTTATGCAGTGTATGTTTATAACAACACACCACACTTTGTTTGCTGTATACCGTCTTGCGCAAGCATCGTATTCACGCCGAGGAGATGGCGAGTATGACTCAACATGTGACGCAACTTGCGTAACAGTCAGATGAGAATAAGCCTACCGTCGTCATAAATTAAAGAAGGGGACCAATGCCCATGCGCGCTCCGCAGAGAACGTTGTTGTCCCCTCATCCCCATTCACATAACATTTTCTCAATATTCAGCGGTGGATTCGTCCTCCACACATCCTGCAGGTGAGTTCAGGCGAGATGTGTCACACAGTATTTGATCAGTTTGCACATTGTCAATGATTGACGGCCTATTGGTCCGCTGTATCGTTAGAAACGTTGTTAATCTGATGGGATACATGTTGGACACAGGGCGTCATGGATCGATCTCTGGCTATGCAGACTCTTTGTGGATGCAGGCATGTTTTTAGAGGAGGGTGGGGATGAACGATGAGTAAATGTCTCTGGTCTGTCTTTACAGGAGAGGATGTCCTCCTCTGTCTTCCCCACTGCCCTATTTATTCTCTCCTTTGCTGCGGGTAGGTTCTACCTTTGGTTTTTATTTGTGTGCAATACATTTATATAGATGAAAACACATTTATGAGGTGCATGCTTAAATAATAAAACAGTTATGGGCACTGAAAACTTACCACTCAAGTATTTCGTCATTTACTAATGGCATATATATTAGTTATCTACCAGGAAAATAATAATACTAATTACACCACTAATGATAATAACGTTCATTGGATTCTTTATGTTTTAAATAGTTTTCATCATAATGTGTTTTTACAGTTCAAAGAGTTGATTTGTTGGAAATAAATAATGGTTCAAATGAACGGAGGCTCTTTTACAGTAAATCAGAAGCCAAATAATCCATTTGAGGGTCTCTTTTTCCCAAACACAGGGCTTAAAAAGTCGAAACATTGAAGAACATGAAATTAAATATTCTTATGGCTCTATCCATACTGCAGAAAAGAGCCATAAGAATAATTCATAATACCAGTTATAGAGACGGTTCACTAACCTGGTTCATTTCCAAACAGCACAAATCGTGTACAAAGCAATAAACAATCTACTTCTTGGAAACATTCAAACATTCAATTGATTTTTTTTCTAGCCTTGGGGGTCATAATAAGTTCAACTTAAAACATCAGCGGGCACGTACAACATTAAAACGTTTTTTGTCCTGACTGGGTGCGGAGCTCAAGCAATGCCCAAGCATGATCCAGTGTAAAAAGCAATACAAACACATGGTATTCACAAGGTACAGGGAGGAAGAAGGGCTTTAACACTTTGGTGTTTTCATCAGAAAGTGGTACGGTGAATTCCTCAGCGACACTTTAAGCATTGTTCTGGAGATGTTAACCATGTTTTAATTCTGCTCCCTCCACAGGATGGGCCTCGTTTGGTGAGTCAAATGCCGCGTTTCATCACATCACATCTTAGATAGTATCTAATGGGATTGCTAACTTTCTTTTCCACTTTGACAGGTGAGAATGACGTCACCACGGTGTGCACCGGGAAAGAATTTCGTCTGCCTGTGTACTCGACATCCAGGATGGTGACTTTTACACCAAACTTTAAAGGAAGGAGACACGTGCTGCTGGACAAAACCACTGTGAGTGAAAGTGTGCGGCTGCCTGTGCTTTTGTTTCTTTGCCTGCTGTACACATTTCTAAAAGATATTTACCGTACAACTGTAGGTAACAGACCCACGGTTTGAGTTTACCAGAGATAGGATGTTAGTCCTGAAAGAAGTGACTCATGCTGATGAGGGACTTTATGCCATCAAACTGTCATCTGGATTCACCTACGAGACGTACCGTTTGACTGTTTCAGGTACGATAGTTTCTATTCTTTGTGAAATTCACCCGTTTTCTCTTAATTATCAGTAAAATGTACTTAAAGTAACTGACACAGTACATAACTATATTTTGCGTTTTTAATATAAATAATTTATGTTAATACTGATGCATTATGTAAGTAGCATTTTACTGCTGTGGAGCTACACAGTTAGTTTAGTTCAGTGGTTCCCACTTTAGGAGACAGGCCCTCTCCAAAGGGTAGATTATAAGACTGAGAGGAAAATCAAAAGATAAAAGTTCTGCTACATAAATGATCTGAGAAGATTAAGTGAGAAATGGTTGAAATTCTGACAATTCATGGACTTTTCTGGGGGTTTTTTTAAATAAGGGATCACAGGGCATGTTGAGAACCCCTGATTTAATCTGTAATCTAATGTAGTATCAGGCCCAACATCACTCCTTCTTCACTCCTTCTTCAGAGTGCATTAAGCCCTACCACAGAAAGTACGGCCAGAACTTTGGGAACGACATCACTGAAAATTCCACCATACTTGAGTTTATTCCCCGGGGTGCTCCACCTGAGGCCATGCCAGTCGTGTTGTGGAACAGGACAGACCCTACAACCAGCAATGCGGGCAGGGGGCGACTGATGCATGGGAAGACCTGGGTGGCAGAGAGAGTGACACAAGCAGATCAAGGCAACTATACTGTGAGAGACGACATGGGGAAGATCGTATCCCGCAGCACCCTCACTGTCCACGGTGAGCAGAGCCCAGAGTTTTAAGAAGCTGACTGGTAATTTTATTCTTGACTTCATGTTCTTATTGACAGTATGTTTCATATTTTATCTTGTCCTTTTCCAACACCCTCTCATACCTTTCATCCACTACTCTTCCCTTTTTGCTCATGATCCTGCATGTTGTTCAAGGCCACTCATTCAATGTCACCCGCTTCACCAAGGAGTCTTTAAACCTCCGCCTCTTTCTTCCTATCCCTCATGCCAACCTCATTTTTACCCCCACCCGTTACCCTGATGAATCCTCCCTGGGCCCTTTTGACCCCAAGCCCCCCCGTGGTCCTGTGCAGCTGATCCGTGAGGGCCAGATAACAGACCATGACCTGCGCTACAGGGGCCTCATCTCTCTGGACAGGGATGGCACCACCAATGCGGTCGTCATATCAAGCCTGACCTTAAGGCATGGTGGGCTGTATGAAATTAGAGATCAGGATGGCAATCTGGTGTCCTCCACCTTGTTGCAGGTGATTGGTGAGTACGAGCATGCATTTAAATGTGTTCCTTTGTTTATCTAAATCTTTTCTTCCTCACAGTCGCCATCCATTCTGATGTCCATCCTTCCTCTGTGTGTCTACTCTCCTTAGAAAAGGGAGGCAAATGGCGAGCGCATCTCAAGTCCATCACCGTCCCTTCTGGCATGTTTGTATCACTGGTTGGTGTCATCCTGTTCTTGAAGCGATACCCACGCTGGAGCCTCAGACAGATCATCACTGGCTTTAGAAGAAACCGTACGCCACCAGCCAACCCGCCGAGGGTAAACATCCAGGTGAGGAAATTTAAGTTTTGATATGTTGTGCCCAATGGACATGCTGTCCAGTTTAAAGACTGGACAGAGCAAGAGTAATGTCACCCGCAGCCATCTGTATTAGCACGTACTTGTCAGTCAAACAATCACACTGTTAATTATGCGCATGTGCGCAAGTTCTTCCTTGTATCCTCCATGACTGTTAAACAAGTGGCTGCACTGAGTTTTTATGCATCTCTGTGTGTTTATCTGTGTGCAGGACTACAGCCAGCCCAGTCCTCAGCCCTCAGGCGTCTACAGTCGCTCACCAAAAAAATGGACCCCAAGACCGAGTCCTACACACACTGTAAGGCCGATTAAACGGTTTAAATGCAGGATTTCTCCTTTTTTGCTTAAAATTGTGTCCTCGCGCATAAACCATGTGTGATTGTGTGCTGCTGTTTCTATTTCCAGGGTTACCGGCCTGTCACTGTCAGAAGTCCACAGACAGCAGAGAGCTCCCCAAATCGTAATACAACTACTGAGGTGATACTACACTCAAGCCATGGGTATTAGTATGTCATAAAGTCAGATATTTTTTAAACATATGTCTTCATTCCTTCCTAGCGGGAAACAACTGACGAGGATGATAGAAAGATTTCCTTTCCTGTGCCTGGGGCTTCAGACTGCCTACACTCGTCTGACGACTGCGTTCAATTCCAGATCAAGAAAGACAAAAACAAAGAAAGAGAGAACAGATCACAGGAATACTTTTCCACACTGCCACTAGATGCAGAGACCTTTGAGTCCAGCAGTGTTTACACTTCGGAGAAACTGAACTTCTCATGAGGGGCGAAGACGTAAGGCATGGAGAAACTACAAACTACAGTAAAGAAAGACCTCACCTGTGCCTTTTGCATCTTAGCCTAGTTTTAATTGATCAGTATATGTACTGCATGTTTTATTTTTTTTCATGTAAAAGAGCATGAGTTGAGCATTGTGTCTTAATATCTCATGCATTTCTTGACACTGTTGATGGTGCTGTCGCCCGCTGTTACCTACCTCCAGCCCTCAGGACCAATATGATCTGCACTGGATTTGCTGATGTACCATGACTGATGGTACGTGTATTTTTGTGAGAGTAATGTGATTTCCAGGGCTATGTATACATTAAAAGAGTACAGTTTGAAAAAAGGGAATTCTCAATACTATACATTACACAGCAATATATATACATACATAGACATATATATGACTAAATATACAGTAATAGTGAGTTAGATTAAGTGTTTTTTTTTCATCCATCTTGTTAACCACTCCTAACTGCACCAACATTTCATTATCATAGTAAATGACAGTTCTGCAGTTCAATGACTTTTGCTATGAAATTGTGTTTTTACTGTTGAGGTAATTGTTGTATTAGTTATGTGAAGCGTAACATGTTCCACCAAATATTGCAAAAGCCTATTAATCTGTACATTTAATCTTTCTAATCTAGTGACAAGAGGTTAGACTGCTGCTTGTGATATTTTTGATTTTTCAAAATGTCATCTCTCAGATTAAAATAAAATGTATCTTTAACCCACACATTTGAGATGCGTTTTCGCAAAGAATATTGTGTGATTAGGTTACATTTAATTATTGATTTATTCATGGATTTTTTAAAATAAATACTTTGTATATAAAATGTCAAGAAAAGGGGACAAAAATAAGAAATAGAAGCACTGGCTGCTGCCATGTTGGATGTACTGTTTCTTCTGTCCCAGTTGGTCCAAATCATGGCAAAGACTTGGATCATTGGCAGACCTGAGGTGGGCCAAATGATGCCTGGGTGATCTAATAAGCCACCTGTAACAGCACATACCTGTCAATTAAGTGGCCATTAATTAATTAATTAATTTATTTATTATTAAAAACGTTAAGCCTCCGTATTAGTTTTTTTTAAACCAGGCTTTAAACATTTTTATTTCTGCTGTGAAGTTGGACATTTTAATATGGCCGCTTTGACTCACCTCTGCATTTCCCAGCACCGGAGGTTTCAGCTTGCTGTACATAGACCACTGTAGTTTAGGGGGGTTGCAACTTCACTGCCACTTAATTTTACACACCAGACCTTTAACTGAATTTTAGATTGTTCAAATTTAGATGTGCAAAGTTGATATTTTGTATATTTATTAATTTGATAATAACTATTATTTAATACGGTAATAAACTACCAAAATTAATCAGTCAATCAATTTTCTGTCTGTCAACTCATCATTTCAGTTTCTCATTTCTCATTTCACCATTGCTCTGCATTTCATTAAACGTTTGCGGAGAAATTAAAACATTTGCATAGGATTAAAAATATACATAAAATGTGCAGGAGAAATAAACATCTGTATAGAAGATAAATTTATAACTGTGTTAACACGAAGTTGAAGAAGTTAACTCGTACTAAACATCTAAAACTATATAAAAAATAGAAATTGATTATAGAAATAAAAATGTTTCATAAAAATATGAGAAAGAACTACAAATGGGTATAAAGGACTGTGTACCATTAAATTATTAAATAAGTCAGTACGTATTTTTGGCGGTAGGGGGCAGTGTAGCAGCGGTGAGGCTTGGACGCTCAGCCGCTGGAAGAGAGCGTAGAAGAAGAAAGAGGCTCCGTGTGTAGCGGCAATGAAAGGACAGCGTGCTGCTAACAATCTGACTAAAACATAAGTTAAGTGTAAGTTAGCGGCTACAACTGTCAAACTACAGGACGAGCGTAATCCCATCTTTAGAAGAGACTCTGAGGACTGCGTCGGGAAAATGTCTTTGGTTTGTGCAAGTAGGTGAAGCTGAATTAATTCATGTGACGGAGGCTAATGCTACGAGCTAATGCAGCTAACGTTAGCGGCCATGCACTGCCGCCTTCTGCTTAAATGAGACTTCACTGGACTTCTCTGTGGTTATTTCACGAGTTTCTTTTAAGCTGTTGTTGTATTTTTTTTAATTCTAGTCTCCAACGAGGTGCCGGAGCACCCATGCGTGTCCCCGGTGTCCAACCAGGTGTTTGAGCGCAGGCTGATCGAGAAGTACATCGCAGAGAATGGGACGGACCCGATGAACGGACAGCCCTTGTCGGAGGAGCAGCTCGTAGATATCAAAGGTGAACTACAAGGAGCATCTGCACATCTACAACCAGTCAGACTTAGTTAAACTAACCAAACAGGCCCGTAGTTAATCCTCATGAGGGTTATAATGCTCATTTATGTTGATTATAGGTGTTGATTGATCTTCATGTTCAGCCCGGAGGCTAATGGGGTGATAAATTGTGCTGCGTTATACTCGGAAGATATCCTAAATATTATAAAATCACAGTGCTATTTAAATGTGACACAAATTATCACCTCTGAAATCTCTAAAACAAGGTGTACCTGATAAAGAGCGGGCTTTTGAAAAGTTTAATGAGTTAGTATTTGTGACCTAGTGCTGTGTATGCAGTGTTGCGACTAATGATTTTCATTGTTAATTAATGAGGTCTAATGAAATTATTTTGTTCTTTCATACAATTGCGTCTTTTCTCCAACCCGGCTTCGTAAAACTTGAAAATATTCAGTTTACTATCATAAGACAGAGAAAAGCAGCAAATCTCCACAGCTGAGAAGCTGTAATCAGGCAATGCTTGCCATTTTTGCTTAAAAAATATGAAGTAATTATAAAAATAGTTGAAGATAGTTGATCAGCTGTAGTGATGTTTTTAAATGTTTGCTTGCTAGAGTACTGTATGACTTTGTCCCCTTTCCTGCAGCAAGTATACCTGAGACCTCAAAAATTTGCTACGAATGACAAAAACTGACCTGAGCGAGAAACTCTGTATGTCTGAACATGAGCGACTTTTTTTTTTTCTCCCAGTGTCCCATCCCATTAGACCAAAGGCACCATCCGCAACAAGCATTCCTGCTATCCTCAAGTCCCTTCAAGATGAGTGGGTAAGTAGCGTAAAGCTTGAGGAGGTGGCAAAGGAGAAATACAAGAAAACACCTTCATACTGTAAATGTTACTCAGAATGCTGCAATTTGACAACTAAAGGGGGAAAAAAAGTAGTTTTTGACAGCCACTCTATGAATTGTGCATCAATCTGATGCAATTTCAAACAATAAAGAGTTCTTTTAATCTTATTTTCTCTCCTCTGTTCTAGGATGCTGTTATGCTTCACAGTTTCACGCTGAGGCAGCAGCTGCAGACAACTCGCCAAGAACTGTCGCACGCACTCTACCAACATGATGCCGCCTGCAGAGTCATCGCTCGACTCACCAAAGAGGTCACTGCTGCAAGAGAAGGTGAGTTGGCAGCAGATTGTGTGTCCTCTGTTGGAGGGCATAAATCGAGCTGTAAAGCACATCAACTCTCACCTGAATGTGCCCCGCACCCAGCATGAGCTCTTAGATTGTATTATGAGAGCAAGTTTATCTTATGAGGTCTTTTTCCTCTGTGCAGCTCTTGCCACACTCAAGCCCCAGGCTGGATTGGTTGCCCCTCAGGCGGTCCCCGCCTCTCAGCCGGCTGCAGCAGTGAGTGATGAACTTTGAATTCCAGTCAATTAAAATATTGATCAGAAGTGCTCGTCGTAATCTTTTGCAATTCCTCCTCCTAACAATCTGTTATTTCTGCCCTCTGTATCTCAGGGTGCTGGTGGAGAGCCTATGGAGATTAGTGAACAGGTCGGAATGACCCCAGAGATCATCCAGAAGGTAATTTATTTCTTTTACCTACATAAATTATTCTTTGGTAATAATCTATCACTTTTCTTTAGCGGGTAAAAGATGTGTTTCAATGTGTATTTTATTTCATTTTGCAGCTTCAAGACAAAGCTACTATCCTCACCACAGAAAGAAAGAAGGTATTATTTTGCTCTTCATGTGCTCTTTTTCTTTACATCATCTCTAACTATTATGGTGCTATATCCTATACTGTCACACTCCTTTAACTGCTAAACTGTGTTTCTCCAGAGAGGAAAAACCGTCCCAGAGGAGCTGGTTAGAGCTGAGGATCTCAGCAAATACCGCCAAGTGGCCTCTCATGCTGTAAGTATACATTTCTGCCTAACAGAACTAAAGAGTTACATTTTTTTTCTCATTTAATCAGAAGGCTAAAACAGTGTTTGGATTGACTTGATATACGTAGTGTTAACGTCTTCACTTTCTACGCTGCCTTCAGGGTCTTCATAGTGCCAGTGTTCCTGGTATTCTGGCTCTGGATCTGTGTCCCTCAGACACCAGCAAAGTTCTCACCGGTACATTGATTTCATCCAGTCCTGCATCTTTCAAGTTTAAATGTCTTTTTGAGCCATTTGAAGACTTTTTATTTGATGTTAACCCTCCTGTGATCCTCAGGTGGAGCTGATAAGAACGTGGTGGTGTTTGACAAGAACGAGGAGCAGATTGTGGCAACACTTAAGGGCCACACCAAGAAGGTCACCTCTGTCATTTATCATCCATCCCAGGTAACATTTTCTTTGTTTCAAACATCAACTAGTCAAATCTTTCTCTAGTGAACCAAAGACCTGCCGTGTGTGATCTGTTATTCTTACTTATTGTTTCCCTCACTCCCTTGCTGTCTTTCTCCCTCTAGTCTGTGGTCTTCTCTGCATCTCCAGACAACACCATCCGTGTGTGGTCTGTCACCGGGGGCAACTGTGTCCAGGTGGTGCGTGCCCACGAGGCAGGTGTGACTGGACTGTCCCTACACGCTACCGGGGACTACCTGCTTAGTTCATCTGAGGATCAGGTGTGTGTGTGCAGAGTGACAAAAATACAAACAGACCTCATGTTATATCTAACGGGTACACGTGCTTTTTCCTCTCATATTAACTGTGGCATCATGCTAACTTTGCTTCACTGTTCTGCAGTACTGGGCCTTTTCTGATATCCAGACTGGTAGAGTCCTCACCAAAGTCACTGATGAAAGTGCTGGCTGTGGTAAGTGCCGTTATGTTAACATGTGTTTATTAGTCTGAATAGGTGCCCTCTTGTTCCAGGTGGTAACGCTTCTGTCTGCCCCTACAGCTCTCACCTGTGCTCAGTTCCACCCTGATGGTCTCATTTTTGGCACTGGGACGGCTGACTCTCAGATCAAGATCTGGGATCTGAAGGAGCGCACCAACGTGGCCAACTTCCCAGGCCACTCTGGCCCAGTCACCTCCATCGCTTTCTCTGAGAACGGATACTATCTGGCCACAGGTTGGAACTACTAACAGCATTTTACACAGTGTAGCTGCTCGTCTTCCATGTGCCAGTGTTCTACATCAAGTTGCAAAGTTGGTTTAGAGCACTGGAGATATCAAAAGTTTCATATCAGTATCAAATTAATCTGTACACAAGGTTTGGTTTGGCACTAAAGGGATGTGTATTTACTTGCATTTGTTGTAAATACCCTAACGTCCTTGTCTGGTGCTGTGCTCCAGGTGCCCAGGATAGCTCTCTGAAACTGTGGGATTTGAGGAAACTGAAGAACTTCAAGACCATCACCCTGGACAACAACTATGAGGTACGAAGTTGAAGCTACCCAAAATTGGATGAAAGGGCTGTTAGTGTGATTATGTCTGTACAGTAAAGTTAGTTAAGCACCTTCTGGCTCTAGCTTCATATTTATTATACAGAGATGAGGATGTATTAACGTTTGCATGTAAATCTCTACAAGTAAGCAAACACGTTAAATGTGAAGCCATGTGATACTGATGAATGAAATATGAGCTGGTGATGATTGGAATTATTCGATCTTTTCTTTTGTGCCATTCCTCTGTGCCTCTGAATCTCATTCCTCGTTCTTCCGTTTCAGGTGAAGTCCCTTGTGTTTGATCAGAGTGGTACCTACCTGGCCGTAGGAGGGTCTGACATCCGTGTCTACATCTGCAAGCAGTGGTCTGAAGTCCTCAACTTCACAGGTGAGGGGGGCGGTGGGAAAATGCCAGTCTGTTGTCCAGTATGCAGAGCATATGGTGTGTGCTCTGAGGAAGTAGCAGATTGTTGACCTTTCTTTCTCCTCTCTGATTATAGATCATACAGGACTGGTGACTGGAGTGGCCTTTGGAGAGAACGCTCAGTTCCTGACCTCTGCGGGAATGGACAGAAGTCTGAAATTTTATAGCTTGTAGAAAAGGATAAATTCAGGATGGAGGAGGGAGAACAGCTGAGCTGAGAAGTATAGAACAGTCTCTTATTTCTGAGCAGTCACTCTCCTGGACACTGACTTGGTGTAGATCTGAAATTTTTAGGAAAAAAAGAAAAAAAAATCACAGCTAATTTTGCTTCATTAGTGTTTGTCCCCAGGAATGAGATGCCATTAAATCTTCTGCTATATGAAACCACAACAGTCATGGTCAGGATAACATGTTGGCATTGCAAGTCTGAAGTGTAAATGATGTGAAACGAGATACAGAAACCAGTGTAAAACCCGTGTCTGATTTGCCAGCAAATATGATTTTACTGTAGTATTTTTGTTTTTTTGTGTGTGTTTGGGGGGGAGGATCTAAAGTTGCTTATAATACTCTGAAGTGTTGTAGTACACTGTCGGGAGTTAGAATTGATGTGACCACAATCTGCTTCGCTTCATAATGTAGATCAGCTTCATTACAGTATCTTTAGGTTAAGATAAAAAAAATACATCTGTAGTGACGTACAGTACAGCTGAGCAGAAAATTATTGTATCAGAACTGTAAACGGGTGTATAAGATTCATAAGGTTATAAGATTCAGTCCTCTGTGAAGTAGCCTCTTCGTTAACCTCTTTCATTTAAACTTTTGTCTTTTTCCAATTGTATATTTCTCATTATTTGCTATTTTACCTGTTGCAACTCTGCCCTTTTACAATAAAATAAAATATCTTTTGTATGGCCATTCATGTGTTTGTCAGATCAAGACCAAGGGCACCGTTATCCTCTTGGTTTAGAAACATTTAACCGTGAACATTTGTTACTTACGGTGTGTGTTAGTCAGTAGAGGTCTTATGATGTTGGTTTGTCATCCATCAGTTTATGACCTATTCAAACTATAAATGGTGTGTGTATTTAAAGCCTCCCTATCACGTTCCAGTGTATGCTTTGCTCATTGTTGGACAGTTTGACACCTGCAGATTATGGGAAGTTTATGCACACACCATAAATTCATGTTTAAGACTTAACAACTAGTTTTACTGGTATGCGACCAGCATGTGATGTGAAAACATGAAACAACTTCTGCATATCCACTCAGAAATGGCTGCAGTGAATCAGAAGACATCATGTGCCCAGCAGTTGAACTTAAGTATTTTTATTCATAGATTTTTCAATAAGAGGACAAATAGATTTTATGAGTCCTTCATAAAGTCACATTTCTATGGGGACAATGAAATGCATATCTATGTATTTTTTTAATCTATTAACGCTAATTTGGGAGAACATTATTTTTAGGTGTTCAGTCAATGTTAAAACTGGTGTCAGGATACATTACAATGAATTATAACCGCCCATTTCTTGTTGTTTCAACTTTGTACCCTGACAACCCACTCAGAGGCTTCTTTTGGGGCCCAGACCTCACTTTGAAACCTGTTTTAAAACATATTTGGACAGAACATTGCCAAAATGTTGTCAGACAAAGGGAACACAATTTTAGGAGCAATATTTTACATTTCACCTAAGTCATTATTCTAGGAGGTGTCTGAAAACTCAATTTACTGCTCTTTTTGTGCGTGTAGTGAACAAGGAGACATTTCTCATACCCCTGTTAGTTAAATGAGAGTCATGCCATTCATTTAATTATGGCGTCGCTTAGTAACTCATGTTTATCGAACCAACAACTCCACACATGATATCTATTTCCGAAAAATATGACAGAAGTAATCACAGAGCTCATGCTGGATGTTAAACTTCCAGGCTAACGTTTTTCTCCCTTTCTTTTAGTGATGTGTCAGTAGCGAATGAGCCGGTTCAAAGAGCCGACTCTCTTAAACGAACGTGGGAACCGTCTCATGTCCGAGAGCCGTTTATTTTAATTTTTTCATTTTTGTTGTTGTTTTGTTTTGTATGGTAATACTGCTCCATGCATGCAGTGCCTGAATGTCACATGCCTGCTGTGCATCCAACAGTCAATAGTTGTCCTTTATTTGTCCTTAATTATTTATATGTGTACCCCAGTGGTTCTACAATTACACTGTTCAAAAAAATATCCATCTTTTGGTGGTATACCCACTGCTTTTGTTTCAATAAATTGTTTGAGATGACAAAATTACCATTGCATGCTTCTAGTAATATCCTACTTTCATGATATAATATCACTGTAGCATGAACGTTTTCCATGTTCCATAAATTTTACCCAAAAGTTGAATATCCCTAACTTTTTGTGAACGGTGTAAGTTAGTGCATTCATTGGGTGGTTTCAGAGAGTCACAAGGGTCTGTAAATGCAACGGGAAAAAAAGGCTACAGCAATTTATTGATATTAGAAAATGTTTTTTTTTTTTTTTTTTTAACTTTTTAATATGTAGAAATGATGTATTGAATAATTCGAATACGAATCATATGAATCATAAATCAACCAGCGCAACCAAATTTGGCTGAGTTATAAAAAGGTATAAGTGGTAAAATGAAGAGCCGTTTGGGAGTCGAAAGAGCCGACTCCCTAAAAAGAGCTGGACTTCCCATCGTTACTGTCTTTGCCGCCATTAAAGTTAACTGACAAACTCGACCCCTCGTGGCCAAACAAGAGAACAACGTCAACTGTCACGTGAGGCCGCAGTAACGTGACTGACACAAACGGGAAGTGGAGGAGCCGAAAGCGAGAACTTCTCATAAACAGGTCCGGTGCTTCGTCCCGGTTTACAGTCACCGGTGTGTCCGTCAGTGGACAGCCCCGAAAGACAGCAGCAGTTTGGAGTCCGGAGACGTTGAGCAGGCAGCTGGGTGAGATATCTCGTCTTTTAGCCTCAATTTAAGCGCATGTGAAGCTGTTTCTGAGCCCCGTGTGTGGACTGCTGCTAGACAAAGCTAAGACAAATCAAACCCTTGTGATTCCTCCTCATGGAAAATCCCTCGTTAGTGAATAATCATGCTGTAACCTCACAGCTTTGGTTTGGTTGGGAATCTTTCAGCTTAGTTTTATTGGCACGGCTTGCTTGTAAAAAAAAAAAAAAAAAAAAAAACTCATGTCCTAACGTGTTTCTGATGATTGTTGCGGAAAAATGTACAACCTATAAAGTTAGTCAGTGACACATTATAGAGACCAGGCTGCTGGCTTATTGTTCGTTTAAGGTGTATTATTGTGTGCTTTCATGATGTGTTTGTAGTTTTATTCAGTAAACTCACCGTCTCCTTCCAGTTTATAACTCAATGAATACACTTTATAGGTAGACCTGGCTGCAGCTGGTGTAGTCTGACCCCACTGCCCCCATGAAGGTTATACTGTTCAGTTTTTATTGAAGGAAAAAAAAGAGTTGACTCAACCTCTTGGTCATTTTGGAGGTATTTTCTCCACTCCACCAACCCTCATTCCTATACAACGAGGCTGGTCTAAATATAACACAATACAGCCGGAGGGCACCACTAACCACAGCGTGCAAAATGACCAGAAACTTTAATCAACACCTCTCTAGAAGAGTGTCAAGAAAAACAAAGGTTGGGTTTATTGCGGAGCTTTTGTCTCGGTGCGTTCGTTTTAGATAGGTAAGCACAATAAACTGTCAACGGACTGTGTTTTTCTGTACATAGCAGTGTTGTTTTAGTGTATTATTGAGAGATTTTATCCACAAATGAAGAACTGTGCTAATATTGGCAGAAACGCGTCAATGCAACAGTGGAAATGCCCCCTGATCATCACAGTCAGGAGGGCTTGATGCTTCCCCTTTCTTTAGTTTCCACTCATGCGCTTCTGCATTGTCACTGACAGGCTTTCATTGTCCCGTCTGACAACAGCTGGCCTATGTAAACTCTTTATTTATTTTATTGTTTTTAACTGCCTCTCCTTATCTTCTTCCTGTAACCTCCATCATTCTTCTGTGAATTCGCTCATTCCTCAGGCAGCTATGGGCTCCATGTTTCGCAGTGAGGAGGTGTGCCTGGTGCAGCTCTTCCTTCAGTCTGGCTCGGCCTACAACTGTGTCAGTGAGCTGGGAGAGCTGGGCCTGGTCGAGTTCAGAGATGTGAGTAACTTCAACTCGGAGAAAAGCTCGGGGCCTTTCTCCAGTCAGCTGCTGTTTGGGCCAGGATGCATTTCCACGTGCAACTTTTTTGCCCACATTTATGACTAAAATTCTTCACCTGCAGATTTCAACCTGTTCTTTCATGTGTTTTGGCTCATATTACAATCGTCAGATCATTATTCTTATTTTCAGTAAAAAATGCCACTGAATCTAGTTATCTTATTTTTGGTATTAGTAGATACCTTGTGGAGTCGCTTCTGCTGCTTTTCTAAATCTGAGCTCAGATCAGATGGGGAATGGTGGCTACTTTGAGTCACTGTGAGACACAGCAACATTTTCCTTCTCTCTTGTGATCATGAGTAACCCTCATGCCCTCTTTCCCTCTGCCCTCCTGACTTAGTTAAATCCAAATGTGAACGCCTTTCAGAGGAAGTTCGTCGGTGAGGTCAGGCGATGCGAGGAACTTGAGAAAACGTTTAGTAAGTATTTACTCATTGTTCCAGCTTATATTTTCACCCATATTCTGTAGCAGTTTTGCCCTTTCTGACCTTCTCTATCTGCCCTTTAGCCTTCCTGGAGCAGGAGATCAATCGTTCCCTCTCTCCACCCTTGCAGGGGCCTCTCCCCCCACCGTGTCCAACACCGTTGGCCCCTCAGCCTCGCGAACTCATCACCATAGAGGAGGAGAGCGAGAGGCTGGCCAGAGAGCTCAAAGAGGTGGGCGCTTAAAACGAGGCCGGGATGATAAATCAAAGAAAAGGCTCTGTTGCCTTGCAATATCCAAAGAGTCTTATAGACCTGACAGATTTCTATTTGCACGTGTCTCACTAGGTGTCCAGGAACAGAGACAGCCTTCGGGCTCAGCTCACCCAGCTCTGTCAGTATCGAGGAGTCCTGACCAGGACACATTCTCTCACAGCCTCACAGGTAGTTAAAGAACTTTTTTCGCTGTGCTGCAAACTAAAACTACAAAAATAAAATCTTAATCTTAATAATTCTTCTCACAGGCACCTCCACCTGTACTGGAAACCCAAGGCCTGTTTGATAACCGTCAAGATGTCCACCTCAGGTAGATCTCACTTGCTGAAATGTCTATTATGTGTTTTATGTTTTTATCTACATTTAACACATTTTCTGCTTCATCTCCGCTGCTTCAGTTTTGTGGCAGGAGTGGTCCATCCTTGGAAGGTCCCCTCATTTGAGCGGTTGTTATGGCGGGCATGTCGCGGCTACATTATCGTGGATTTCAGAGAAATGGAGGAGCGACTTGAGCATCCAGACACGGTGAGAACTGGGAGGCGGTTATTTCTGTTAGAGGGACAATCTCTGATTTGTTGCATCAATTGATTTCTTTTTTTGTTTGTTTGAATAAGTATTTTATAAGCGTTGTTTTCTGTTTGTTTGCAGGGTGAAATGGTGCAGTGGACGGTGTTCCTCATTTCCTACTGGGGAGAACAGATTGGACAAAAAGTCAAGAAGATCTGTGATTGGTGAGTAAACCTAGATTTTTTTTTTATTGTAGATTCCCACACTGCAGTGCCTGCTGAAGGTCTTGAATATCTTTTGATTCCCCTCTTCACAGTTTCCGCACACAGACATTTGCATACCCCGAGAGCACTGCTGAGAGAGAGGAGATTCTCCAGGGACTTCAGGGCAGGATTGAAGATATCAAATCAGTGAGTGTAGTGCATGTTTATAAAAGTACGGAACACTGATGCAGTCACCAGGACTCTCTTTTGTAATGTCTGTGTCACACTTGAAAATACTAGAAAGCACAAAAATATAGTGTGTTTTCTTTAAAGAACTGTTTTTTTTCTGTTCAGTACTTCTGACACACGTTGCTTCGTTTCCCTTTATTTCAGGTGTTGTCGCAGACTGAGTCCTTCCTGCAGCAGCTGTTGATGCGGGCAGTGGCCGTGCTGCCCCAGTGGAAAGTGCGAGTGCAGAAGTGTAAGGCGGTTCAGATGGTGCTAAATCTCTGCAGCCCTTCCGTCACTGACAAATGCCTGATCGCTGAGGCCTGGTGTCCCACTGCCAAACTGCCTGAACTGCAAAGCGCCCTGAGAGAAGGCGGGGTAAGACACCAGCAGAAACACAGAGTTGTAGATGAGGAGACTTGACATAAATCGCTAAAAACGCTAATCACGCAAATCACACAATTTTACCCAACCCATCTCTCATCCTTCAGAGGAAGAGCGGCAGTGGGGTCGACTCGTTCTACAACCGCCTGCCTTCATCCACCCCTCCACCCACCCTGTTTCCCATCAACTCTTTCACAGCCGGTTTCCAAAACATTGTTGATGCCTACGGAGTAGCCAGCTACCGTGAGGTCAATCCAGGTATGTCGGCACGCCACTAAAAAAAGGTTTCTTCAGACACAAGCCAGAGAATGCTCGACCTCACGCGTATTTTTTTTTCTTTAAATTCGATTAAATTGAGTCTTGCCTCTAATTGCCTTTGCAGCGGTTTACACCATAATCACATTCCCCTTCCTGTTTGCTGTGATGTTTGGGGATGTGGGTCATGGTTTACTGATGACTATGGCTGCTCTCTGGATGGTCCTTGAGGAGAAAGACCCCAAACTGAAGAACAACAACAACGAGGTAATTCCCAGGGTATTGACTCACAGTGACACACACGCTAAAGCTGAAACTAAAACTAACTTGAACTGCTGGGATTAACATTCAGCTGAAACTTGTTTGTTATCTAGGGAATTACTGCTTGAATGATTGATGATTGTTTATTGTGTCTCTATATTTAAATATATGTGTGTATGTAAGATGTCTGCAGAATTGTAAAACAAAAGTGCTGAAACATGTCTTTGACCTGGCGTATTGCGTTTCAGATCTGGAAGATGATGTTTGGAGGAAGGTATCTGATTCTGCTGATGGGTCTGTTCTCTGTCTACACTGGAGCTGTTTACAACGAGTGCTTCAGCAGAGGCCTCAATACCTTCAACTCAGGGTGGCACGTCGGCCCGATGTTTGAGAAGAACATATGGAAGTGAGCACGTTTGTTTTAATTGTTGTTTGTTTTTTGTTTTTTTAGTTTACTCCAACGTTCTTGCACTTTGTTTGCCCGTCTTACCTATTTCTATGTTATGTCTCTCAGTTCATCAGTCCTGGCTACGAACGAGTACTTGTCAATGGATCCTGTCGTGTCTGGTGTTTTCACCAGCCCCTATCCATTTGGCATTGACCCGGTATGGTCCTCACATTCCTTTAAACCTTTCCTCATGGTCCAGTTTCTTTTGTGCTGCCATCCTAATGCTGTCATGTTTTGTCAGATTTGGGGGATGGCCAACAACAAACTCACTTTCCTCAACTCGTACAAGATGAAGATGTCTGTCGTCATCGGCGTCATACACATGACTTTTGGAGTCTGCTTGTCATTCTTCAACTACTGGTAAGCCGTCATGTTGTTGATCCATTCTTGTTGCTTTTCATGTCGGTCCTGACTTGCCGTAACGTGTCCTTGTTCCTCTTGTTGTTGTTGTTGTTGTTTTTCTTCAGGCACTTTGGGAAGATAAGCAGTGTGTTCTTTGTGCTGATCCCAGAGCTGTTCTTTATGCTTTGTCTATTTGGCTACCTGGTGTTCATGGTGGTCTTCAAGTGGATCGCCTACACGCCCGCCCAGTCCAAAATTGCTCCGAGTATACTTATCCACTTCATAGACATGTTCCTCTTCACAGACAACCCTGAAAACCCACAGCTCTATACAGGACAGGTGTGTGTGTGGTTTGCTCATTTCCCTAAAAAGGAACATATCCGTGTTTTAATGTTCTACAGTTTACTTACACTTTACATACCCGGCAGCCAAGCTGGTCCTTTTTTTATACTGCCTCTGTATTTATTTTGTCAGTACAGTGTGAAAAATAACCTTACGGATGTTTGAAACCTGTTTGAGACACTCAGCTTATCACAGTGAAACATTGAGTCTGCCTTACCTTATGTCAAGACTCTTTCATGGTTCCTGTGTATTTTTGAAAAATAGCCCAAGTTTGTGCTTCAGAGTATCTCATACACAACAATTCAGTTAGTCAGCAGCCGTTTCCATGCATAATATTACCAGGGTTTTATTTTCTGACCGTATAGCCTGTGAATGCAGTACGCAGTGCTGTATGACACCAATTTAAGACTGTAAAAATGATCAGTGCCTTAACTGCATTTACAAGCAATGATAAAGTAATTGCTGCTCATTTAAAAAAAAAAAAAAAGTTTCAGTTTCAAATCTCTGCATGCTAATTTTAATACAGTGTTAACATGAAGTGAAACCAGTGAACATCTGGAAGGTCGACATAAAAATAAACCCCACACATGGCATGCTATTTGTAGTACATTTTTAAAAACACCAACACTGTTCTTGAATGCTGAACTGATCATATGTTGCTTAAAAAAATTAACAGCAGCTCTTGTAACTCTTCACGTGTAGCTGGTGGTGCAGAAGGTCCTGGTGGTGCTGGCACTATGTGCTGTCCCAGTCCTCCTGCTAGGGAAGCCCATATGCGAATACATCACATTCAAGAGGAGACGACGTGACGTTGTGAGTCTGTGTTGGACTTTTTTTTAAATCTTTTTTTTTTTTTGGAGAGTTGGATGTATTTTCTGACAGTTTTCTGTCTCTCTGCGACATCAGGAGGAAGATAGACGTCTGCTGGTGCCTGACGAGGGATCCATCAACACTCGTCAGGGGGAGGTGGACGAAGGAGCAGCTGAACAGGTAAGAAAGAAGTCTGTGTAAATTTACTAATCAGAGACGTACCGCTTTGAATCAAAGTGTTTAAACTGTGCTGTCTGCAGGAGTTCGACGCTGCAGACGTGTTCATGCATCAGGCCATCCACACCATAGAGTACTGCCTGGGCTGCATCTCTAACACCGCCTCTTACCTCCGACTCTGGGCTCTCAGCTTGGCACACGCACGTTAGTGACACACTAACACATATACAATACACCATCATCCTCCTGTGATGGACACACTCAGCTCACAGACTTCCTCTCTAAAATCACTCATACTATTTTATTTTTTTATTCAGCCTGTTAGTCACACAATGTGTTTTTCCTAAGCACTGATGGTTGTCTGACGGTGAGCCATTTGTGTCTCCGCAGAGCTGTCTGAGGTGTTGTGGGTGATGGTGATGCGCATTGCCCTGAAGTGGCAGGGCTATGTGGGCTCTGTAGTCCTCTTTGTGGTTTTTGCCTTCTTTGCCGTGTTGACTGTCTCCATTCTGTTGGTCATGGAGGGACTCTCAGCTTTCCTGCACGCGCTCCGTCTGCACTGGTAAGGATGGGAGGGAGGAGAAGACTAATATATAATAGAATATATTTTTAAAGGTAAATTGTCTTGTTGCCTCTAAACTTCACCGACTGTGTCTGACAAAGAAGAATTAACATGTTGGCAGGATATCTGCGCTGAGTAACATCTTTTTTCTTTAATCCATGTTTAAAAGGGTTAGGTAGTCATGTTATTTATGGACTTGCAAGACACCAAAAACACAAACTTTGTCTTGCATCTCACACTGCAAAAAAGAAAGAATGACCTCCTAAAACGCAGCTCAAGTTTTGATTATCATCTTACCAGCAGAATTCCTCAGAAATTTGACTTAGCCATTAAAACATGAAATGCACTTCACCTTCCTGTCTGTTCCTATAGCTAATGGCCGTGTACACAGCTGTGCACACAGAGATCTTTGACTTTGGTCGTTAAACGAATTTAAACAAAACTCATATCAAAGTTATCCAGATCATTTACTAATCCGTGCACAGTTTCCCCAGACATGTCTTTCTATATTGGTGTACATGTTGCACTCTGTTAGTCACCGGACAAATGTGATAGAGGTGATGAATGGGCTCAGCAGATTTCATGGCAGTCTGCCTGATTGAATTATGCTTCTTGCATGTGAAGTTGACCTTAGGGCTCAGCGAGGCTCCAGATTGAAAAGGGTTTATTCTCAGGGTGGGGTGAATGTGCTCAGTTCACAGCTGCACATTAGGTTTTGATATGTCTTGTCTTTAAATTAAACTTTTTGCCTGATGGTGGTGCTAATGAAAAGATTCAAAGGTCACCTAACCATCCGTTTATGGACCATGAATAATAATTTTTAATTCACTTTTGGATTTAAAATGCTGTTCAACAGAATTTCTTTTCCTGTTTTTGTTTGTTTTGTTTGTTTGCTTGCTCGCTTTTTGTACATAATGTGGTACAAAAAGGTCAAAGCACTGAATCAGTCATGTGTGAGTCAAGTGTTCAGCTTTGTGTCAATAAACTGGACAGGATTGTTGCTGAAGAGATGTAAAGAAAATCATGTGTCATTTGCATTTGCTGTCACATGTTAACGTTGCCTCTCTGTCTTCCAGGGTGGAGTTTCAAAACAAGTTCTACAGTGGATCAGGCTACAAGCTGACCCCTTTCTCCTTCACAGCTCTGATCAATGCATCAGCTGCTATATGATCGGTCGAATGATCACTTAGGCTTGCCAAACAGTTATGTTAACTTATCTATATTATTGAGTCCTTGGACTACAACTACATACACCAGAATGACTGTCTTAACAATGTCCTATTGTCTATCGGATATCGAATGGTTTAATTCACTTGCACAATGATCATGATGGTATAGACTGTTATTTCTGCATCAGTAGAATCAAAGTGAGGCCCTGTATAATGGATTACAGTTGCATTATATGAAATGAGAAAAAAAAGTCCTTTTGTATCCCCTTGCTAATTTTTTCACTATCAGTGTTATGTACTGCTTTCTAAATACAGTAGCCTAAAATAGCAATCATTTACTTTTTACCTAATGAACATAAATTGTCAACATCAATTATGAAAAGGGAAAGCACACCAATTAACGAATCTGTTCTGCAGTTGAAGGGAATATATGATTGTTGACTTGGTGTATTGTGCTTTAATCAGCCAGGCCTGTAGTATTCTTCAAATGACAGCAGGGAATTATCTGAATTATCTTCACGAGCCAAAGATACTTTCCCCCTCATCGCCATGTCTTCCGAACATACACAACAGATATTCATTGATAGCAAAAGTTTTTTTCATGTGCCTTACTGGAACTGATTGCTTTTTTTTTTTTTTATCCACTAAGTCTTTCGGACAGATCATAACGTTCATTATCATGCCACTGTTTTGAACAAACTCTGAACTGGACATGTATCTCTCTATTTTTTTTTTTCTCTCTCCCTGATGATTTGCACTGTAAAATTGATCAGCTCCGAACTGAAATTAAATATGATTTTCTTGTGTAATCTTATTGTGGGAATGCTGTATGTGTTGTGCAGTCACGCCATTTATTGTGTCACATATTTTTGACTAATTTCTGAAGTCACAGACGATGAAGATGAAGTGTTCTAATTCTTTACTAGGTATAAGGAGTGTTATCTCTGTTCTTTATGAAAAAAATAATTTAGAAGTATGAAGTCTAGCAGTCAGAATCATACAAAAGTAAGTATTATCAGCAAAATATATAGTACACATTAAAAGTATCTATTAAACATAATGGTGTATATACTTCATTATTAGAATGTATTGTTGATGAACCTCCAATGTCGATAGACTAAATCTTTATGCTGTTATTGAGAAAGACTAGGTGGAGTTCATTCTAACTTCCCTATTATTGGTATGTTAATGTTTAACATGTTAATGATAACATGACTATCCATTCTAGACAATCCATTTGGTATCATATGTAAAAACCTCAGATAAGTGTAGTGGTGTAAACGTGTCTTTAAGGGGTTAAGTAAAATTATAAGATGGAAATAGTACAAATACCTCACAGTTTTGTGTATTTGTATTATTGTATTTGTTCAACCTACTTCACCTCAGTTCAACCTACAAACAGCTTACAAGTGCTTTGACAGACAAGCACAAACAGGATACTCTGGGGGGAAAATGAGATCTAAGAACACAGTAGTGGCAAAAGACATTTATTTCAAAAGACGAGACTAAATAAATAATGTGTAAAAATATTACAAAAAGACACAATAAAAAATAAGACAACAATAAAATAATATAACATAACAAACAGAAGTAGAAAAAAGTTAGTTCTACGGATGAAAAGACGAAAAACGGAACTTCTGACTCGCTGGCGTTTGTTCCTGTCCGTGCTGCTTCTAAAGTAGCACCGAGTGAATGGGATGTTGTCCGGATGTCAAAGATGGCGCCGCACATGTCACGGTGAGACAGTCAGATAATGAAGAATATTAGGTGTTTTCACTGTTTTTAAGGACATAACGCTTCGCCGGACAGCAGCACAGTGACTTTGTGATTGTAGTTAATGAGGTGAACACAGCGGAGGAGGACATGGCTTTGAGCGAAATGTGTCGCGGTGTCCGGCTGTTGTTAGGTCAAATTCAGCGATGTCGACCAGTAACAAACCAGACAGGTGAGTTATTTTAATTATCCCTTCATGTAACAGTCTGTGGACAGCTCTGCATTTATCTACAGCCGTTTATTAAACGCTGCCTGTGGAAACTAGCCTTGTCTTGGTGTTTCGGTTTAACGAGTGACCCTGACAACTGGCGACCTTCTGTGGTTGCCGTAGTTACGGCAGCTGTTGAAACGCGAGGAGAATACATACTTGTCAAACGGGACGCCAAAGACGTCAGTAACGGTCACCAGTGAACATGGTCACTCGTTAAACCGAAACACCGGTCACTCCCATCCTTTGTTTCACGAAAAGCTCTTGTCTGTTACCCAGCTCGGTGTCTGAGCCAGGCAGCCTCTCAGCCGGAGCCCAGCGCCGATGAAAATGAAGCCGTCAACCCGACCTTTGTGAACAGAAACCCCCGGAACCTCGAGCAGATGGCTCTGGCTGTGAAGGACCGGGGCTGGAAGACGACCTGGCCCCACCGGGAGTTCTACCACAGGTCTGCCTGCCTGCCTGTCTGTATGTGGATAAAATAACAACAATGAACTTTATTTATAGAGAACCTTTCAGAAAACAGTTACCATAGAACAGAACACAATTAAATAAACCACAATAATAATAAATCAATAAAAAAAACAAAGTAAATTGTGACATATAAAAAGGTCAGCTAAAGGCCCTTTATAAAAGTCTGTTTTTAAAAGCTGACAGAGTTTGCGGCCTCGTCTCCTCAGGCAGGTCATTGCACATATTTGGATCGTGGGACAACCAGGAATGACGCACCTGAGGAGGATGTAGAGCACTAAAAGTTCAACTATATAACTCAGGTCAAGGCATCTCAGGGCTTTAAAAGTAATCAGTAATATCTTCAAATCTGCTCTGTAGGAAACCAGTAGCTGGTGCAAGTGAGCCAGTTTTTAATGAGTTGTTGACAGAGGGAGTTTTTTTACAGATGCTATAGAGACCAACAAATTATGGCATGGAACTCACTGAAATGTTATTATCAAGGGAGACCTTAAGGGAGTACATTTAAGTGAAACTACATGAATTCAAAAGCTGTTATAAGACATCCTTGCCAGGTATTTATTCACCTTATTTTTGTCTCTCTTGGTCATTACAGGTTGAGGTTTTTTCGCAGCCAGCACCATGTGACAGCACAAGTGTTCTCCACCGGCTCTCCTGTTCCGGTGCTCGTCTGTTCAACCAAGGAGTGGGCGTTGAAGAAGGAGCTGCGGTCCACAAACTGCGTGGCAGCGTGTCAGGCTGTGGGCGAAGTGCTGGCACATCGATGCAAGCAGGCCGGCATCACCAGGATGGTGTACAGGGAGATTCCCTGGACGTACCGCTCTGACGCTGTAAGTGCACGCAGCAGAAAACCGATTTGTGCGCCCCACCTGCCCACGTCATCACCTGCTTTATGTTCATTTCTCGTTTACAGGTTCAGTCATTCAGGACGGCAATGAAAGAGGGAGGAGTTATTCTCAGTGAACCCAGAAGGAAGTACGTCGGGACCTGAGTTTAGGCGTCATCTTTTTTTGTAAAAATGTTCTCTGTATCCCTTATGCTCCATCACCATACAGATGTCCAGCACTGTCGTGAATTGCAATATAAAAAGGATCAAAATGAGCGATGAAAGTAAGGTTGCTTGTCTCTTGTCAATAAAGTGTTTCTTAACAGAAGCTTTTCTCCTCTGATGTTTCACTTAATCAAGAAACAAAGCAGTTTGTTCGAGTATCCTTTATTTTATTTTCTCATAGTGCTTGTTGTAAACAAAAGAGAAGTGCAGACAGTGGAGAGCTTAACACAACAAGGTCGAGATGTTTCCCAAAAGAATCATTTTAATCATAATACAGCGTGATGTTGGCTCAGGCAGTGTGTTTTGTGGGGTTATAAAGTGCATGTTTTCTTTAATGGTGAGCATGCAGCAGGTTAAATGGAGTTTAGCTTGGGTTCACTGGATAAAAAGTAACACCAGCATGAAATATTCCACATCAGCATCGAATGATCAACAATCTGAAAACAGTCTGTTGAATAATTTACCTCAATGCATTAAAGGTTGATTATAAATACATGAGAAAACCCTGAACTGTTTGCTCTCGCATGTTTGTAAAAAAACACGTAACATCAGGTCATCAGCAATTATGTGTTGATACATATTTACCATATAGATATGTGCCTTATGCATACATGCAAAAAAAAGAACCTCAGGTCACATTTACACTGCAATCAAACCAAGTGAGAAACAGCACAAGATACAATATGCAGCCACCATGTTGTAGTAAAAAGGTTAAAAACACCAGTCATAGTCATATTTCATTCTGAGGTTGAAGGCACTCATACAGCTCTGGTGTTTAAATAGAGGGAATGAAATTAAAATGGATAACGTTGGTCCTTAGCATACTGACATGATAAAGATTTCTCATTAAATATATTCATTGGCACATTGGAATACATCATTTGGCAAACAGGCGTGTGCCATAAAACTGGCCCAGACTTGGTCCATAATAATGCACAGCTTGGATACAGTGAAGTCCTCTCAACACATTTTAAACCGTCTACCTTGAATTGGCAGCATACAGCCTCATATTTACAGAGGAAAGTGAAAGAGAAACAGGAATTGCATAGATATCACCTCTGGAATGTGATATGAGAACTGAAGAAGAGGGAACAAGGGAGGACGCTACATGAAGGGAGAGCGCAGAATGTCTGTATGTGGTAAGATATGTTCTAAAAACACTGATAAAAACATATTAATACAACAACAGGCACGAATAACGTTAAGAATCATTCAGACATCAGGTATCTTGGCTTTCACTGGTAAAGCAGAACTGTAGCAAGATCCTTTTTTCAACAATGAACCATCAGTTAAAATACAGTTATGCGATATGCAATATGAAAGACCTGCAAAACATAATTTATAACTTCATCCGTATAATCTAAAACAAAGCCAGAGTGTATCAGTGTATAAAAACCTTGGCATGTTACCGGAGCACACTTTGGCTTCATCAGGACTTCTTCCTCCTCCGAGACAGGTCCCTCTCCCTCCTGTAACTCCCCCTGCTCTTCCAGGTCATTGATCTCTTTAGGTTTTCTTTTGATCTGCGTCCAGCAGGCTTCGTGGCTCAGGCGAAACATCCATGCATGCTTTCTGGTGAATCAGGCCCCGCCGCCCTTGGCTACGCCTCCGCTGCCCTGGAGACCGCTTCGGACTGCCAGGCAGCTTTAAAAAACAAGAGAAAAGTTTCTTATAGAATGGCTACAAACAGGGAAAAGGCGCTAAACATATGAAATATGAAATAATACAACACACTGTTACAGCTACTGTGAAAAAAGGAGCGCTACTGCAGGTCCTTCATTAACAAAATGCAAAATAACTCAAGCTCAAATCTCACACCTCTTTTATTTCAACACCAACTTCTTTATTTCCTAAATTTATAAATCAGCCATTTGTATGTTTACAACTAACAGCTGAGCTATCAAGAGAAAATGAGACCGACTAGACTGGCACTCTGCTGTTTACCTGCACGTTATGGTCATCATCTAGTTCACTGATGGACTGCATGAGAGAGAAGAGGTTCATCCTGCCACTGCGATTCACACTCGACGCGACCTTGAGATGAGACAGAGTCAGAAAGAAATGCATGAAGATAAATGGCTTTGGATGCCGTGTGTGTGTGAGTGTCTTTGTGTCTGACAGTCTGCTCACCTTGTCTCGTTCATTTACTGTGATAACAGGATTGACTGTTGGTGGTCCTGTCTTCTCGAGTCCCTGACTGGTATCCGGCTGAGTGACGGGCTCTTCAAACACCTTGTTTGTGAAGATAAAAGGATTTGAAGACTAAAAACATCTGCAGGAATTAAAATGCTAATAACACATCAGTGATGTAACTAGTTACCTCTTCCACTGAATTATTTTTTTCATCTGGACTCTCTTCATCCTCCTCCTCCTCCTCCTCCTCATCATCGTCATCGTCCTCCTCCTCTTCTGGCTTTCCTTCCTCCCCTCCCTCCTCCTTGTGTACTGACTTTTGTCTTTGGTCTCTAGACTTTCGCCTCCAGAGCTGGTTGTGACGCTGCTGGCTGCAATAACGAGGGAACACACGGTGCAATCCTCACACAAGCACACACAGCAATATCTAAAAAGTCTTATAGAGCAGCTAGATGACACTGGAACTTCATTCAAGCGTTAGGCCTAACATCATAACTGACCTTGCATTGAGGATGCCGTTGTAGGTTTGGAGCTGCCTCATGAAGCCGTCGTTAGGTTTCACAATGGATCGGCAATCCCTAACATAGGCCAACGCCACATCCAGTGGCCAACACTGCTGCTTCATGGCGTAGGCGATAACAGTAGACCCAGAGCGAGAAATGCCCATCTTACAGTGCACCAACACTGCCTGTCCACTCTTTCTGCAACACAGAGGTCAAGAGAAGCTCATTCAGTGATTTAAGAAGCATCTAGGTGCTAAGTCATTATTTGCAGTTGAGATATTCCCCAGTTCAGTCTGAGTCTGTAGACTCACTTAGCTTAGTCCAAATGGAAATACATAAGACAAAGTGTGATAAGAGTTAGAGTTAGATGAGGACATTGATAAAACTCTCACGTGTGTACACTAAATATAGCAGCCAGTTAGAAAAGCAAGCCGTTTAATCGATTACAAAAACCAAAGTGTAAAAACACGGTTTTATGGGAGGTTGCGTTTGGGACTATTTTTTGCCCGGACACTTCCTGGAGTCTCTGCTGGTTGCCTGGCAACTACTGGGACCAATTGCTGATCTTTAGAGGTGCTAGTAGGTAGATTTTGTTACGGTTGTACAGAGATATGCTGGCTGTTTCTCTCTTCTTCCAGTGTTTCTGCACTGGTGTGTGTAACAACAAAAGAGGCTTTAGAGGAGGAAATTTAGTGCGTCACACATTTCTCCTCTGGATTGAGATTCGGGCCAATGGGAGCACTCACAAATGTATGAAACATGTTGATGTTGATATGATTTTGATGTCTAATAATTGGACAAATCTAAATGTAAGATGCTTAAAATCTTGTGAAAAAAGCCACATTACAGCCAGTAATGTGGTTTAGATTTTAAGCATCTTCTGGTGTGGGTGGGGTTTCAGCACTACCTTGCAGTGTTGATGAAGTTGTACGTGTCTGACCAGTGAGGGAGCAGGTCGGTGGTCTCCACATCGTACACTCTGATGTTCATATAAGTGAAGGACTCTGGGAAAAAGTTGTCAATCTCCCTCGTCACATTCAGGATATAGCCCACACTGAAAAACATACAGACACAAACTTAGAGCCCGCAGCTGTGACTCAGCCAAAGACAATACACAATTATGTTATCCATGTCATGACACAATGGAAAATAAAGATGGACAACAATGCACAAAGCTGTATAAAGTTCCACAGGTGAAAATACTGACTTGTTTTTCTGCAGCTCCTCAAAGTTAGCAGCGTTCCACTCAGAGCCCTGAAACCAGATAACGAAAGAGAGGCTGAGTTGACGACATGGAGGACAAAAGGAAAGGGCCTACAGAGTCGTCTTCCCTATCGCTGTCAACACAGATCTCCCACAAAGGGGAAGTTACAGTCACATGACAACATCCTGGTGAAAGCACACTTCAGTTTAGTTCAAGAAAGGCTTCTCACCACGATGATAAAATAATGCTTATCACTTATCACAAGACGAGCAATTACTCACAAGGTAAAGGTAGTCAAATATTTTGGAGGGTTTGTCCATTTGAGCCATGGTGACCAGGATCTCATTGTCAATGTACTCCTTATACGGCCTAATGTCAAAGCCTATCCTGGTCTTCAGGGCAGCGTGCACCTACAGGAGCAAAGAAAAGATCAAACTATACAAACATACATATAGATTCTCTGTCTTATTCAACTCTGACTTATTCAACTCTGTTCAAACTAACTTCCTCTTTATATACCCAAATGTCTTACCATTTTAGACGTAAGGTTGTCCAGATCTTCAGTCCTCATGATGTCTCTCAGGTGCTCTTTGATCAGCACCTCGTTGGAAATTCTTTCTGCCGAGCTTCATGTACAAGAAAAAGTGAGATTAGACACAAGCTGACGTGCACTTGCAATAATAAAGCAGGAAAATCAAGTTTTGAGATGTTTATACTGACTTCTGTCTATCACTATCTTTGCGGACTGACAGCAGGTCATCCATCGCCTCCCACTCGTTCAGGCAGAGGCGGTCTGACTCGATGTGGTGGTGGTAGTGCCTGGCCCATTCCAGGCCATTCCCTGGGATCACAGCTGCCTTCACGGCCCGCTCACAGCAGCCATGTAACACCTGCAGCACTGACCTTACCGCAGTGGAGAGGAGACACCATAATGTATATTTTAGGGAAATAAACATCTCAGAAAGAGGCCACAAAGTCATGTAGCTGTTACTTCGGGAAGTGGCGTACTGGGTGCCATAGTAAGGACATTCATGTTTTAATTTTAACTCATGGATATCAGCATTTTCACTCACCACATGGTCTGCATGGAAACAGGCTTAAAAATTCTGGACTCTTCAGCTGAGGTCACACTAAACCCTCTGTGGAAAAAAAGAAAGAAATATGAGTCACAATAATTAAGTCATAGGAAGATCAACAGAGGAAAGAGAGAAATGAAGACATGATACTGGTGAGACACATTACTGTTCAGACACTAATTAGTGACAGTTCCCGTGAAGAAAGTGAAGATTTAAAAATGTGAGAACACAGAGTGAAATTAGCACAGTTGGAGGTGTAATGAGGGTGAACATACTGGTGTGACATGGCAGCCAATCAAAGCATCTTGTATGACACTCGGCGTGCGTCAGCGGATTAATAAAAAACAAAGCAGCTGACAGCAGAGAAACCACACCACGATAGTCTAACACTTCTAAGAGCTGCCTAGTGTCAGTTTCAAAGTGCAGTTCCTCTCCTCCTCTGGGCATCGATGCCTAGGCCATCACCACATTTATAATATAAACCGAGAGACATTTGGGGTTCTGGATGCACTTCATTGCCATCAGGGATTATATTTACCAGCTTATCAGCTAAATTCATTGCAAAAAAAATACATGATCTCCATGCTTATGTAAGGGTCTGAGTGACAGGAGCAGTTATAATTTATGGAGAATGATTCAGCTCCATAAATAGAGATATTACTCATTCAGATTATCTCTGGCCAGAATCCCAGACATCAGGCTGCTCCGTCTGTGCTGTACAGCCTCACAAACTCCCTGCTTGTGTTTTTGCAGTTGGTAAATGGACTCGTATTTATACAGTGCCTCTCTGAGCTACTGAACACACACTTAACAACACTTGTCATATTCACACACTGATCACAGAAGCTGCTATGGAAGGTGCCAACTGTTCATCAGGAGCGATATAGCACTTTTCCATCCAAAGCACTCACAATGATACGAAGTCCACCCTCACACTCACATGCTTGTGTGAGTACTGCTGTCAGGAATCAAACCTCTTGGTCACTTGTTAATGTTTCTTACCCATCTCCATCCAGATACACCTGTGTGTCGCTCCATACTGGCATAACCAGGCCGATAGTGCACTGTTCACTGCAAAGAGGCAGGGAGAACACAGAGACAGAAGACAAGGAAGATGTTTTAACTCTTCAAAGCTAAAGCAGAAATTATAGACTGAATGGAAATCTTATCTTGTGTTCTCTTTGTGACCCTGTATGCCAGCATCTTGGTTACACACACCTGTCCGAGTTAGGGAAATCCATGCCCAGCAGGATACTCTCTTCTTTGTTGCCAAGGGTGGAGACAACGATCAGATATCTGACTCTGACCGAGCTGACAGACTCCAACTGCACGGCCTGTATGACAGCAAGCAGAGGACGAGCGGCGAGGAGATATGAGGATGTGAGAGACAGAAAGCAGAACGTCAAAAGAAGCAAAAATAAATCAATCAATGTATTACACATACAACGTGTTTCTCTGAAGTCTAAAGTTACCCGTTAAATCAAATAAACCTGTCTGATTACACATGGTACAAAATATTTTTCTTGACCTTTCCTTTCCTGGATAATCGAATCAGGGCAGCCAATGTTGTGTTTACAGAAACTCAGGTACTGGCTGTCTCTTTTCTTAAAGGATCATACCTGTGTAATCCATCACACTCAATTATTAGTCTGTTTTTTTCTCTTTGACCAAGTCCAACAAATTATGCATGATAATACAGCTGTAGTGATGTGTGTCAAGTCATTGTGGGAAGCAATAAACTCTTTAATGTCCATATTTACTTTCTTCTGCCCTGATTCTTTTCACTATATTACCAATGCCAGAATAAGATAACCGACACAAAAAATAAACACAACTAAACTTTTGGCATGACGGATTACTTATCAAGAATTATCAAGAATGTTTTCATATTTTAGAGCTGAAATAAATCCAGATGCTGCTGGCAAAACTTACTATTCACCTTCAAAATGTGTGGAATGCTTTAGAAAACATCAATATTATTTTGTTTTGTAGGAATGGGCTAAAACATACAAAGCTAGCAATATTGTCCACATATGTTGCACATTAAACTCTGATATCGTGCAGTCATGTTGTCCTTTGCAACTTACAAAGTATTTTAAGTACTGTCTACCTGATGTATTCCAGCTACACCACACCGTCCACCTACGTCTGCACAATTCATCGTGTAATAATCACAATAAGAACAAATTCAATGAAATTCATCCGGCGTGCATGGTGTTTTGCATTCAGCTTGCCTGTTCTGATGCATCAAAGCTTAATCTTTTGCACAGAGGTAAACTGTTGGACCAATGGCATGTTGAAACATCACCATGTGTATCTGATGGCTGAACAGATTAGTTCTAACACAGAATAAATGAATTACTGCAATACCCAGATCTGCTCTAAAATGCAGCTCATGTTATGGATGCACTGTCTTATATGTTTTCTCTCTTGATATCATGGAACAATCTGATACCGGTCCTCTTCAAATTCTTGGAACTGTTTTATGGTAACATGAGAGCAGGGGTGCTAAGGAGCCTGGAGATTAGAGAGCTGCCATGACTTAGTGTAACTGAACTAATCCACTTAATACTAATCCTGTGTATCAGATCGATGCACTCCTAGGCTATGTTTGTCAAACAGTGCCCTTAATGTTAGACAATTCTAAGTGATTCCATCAAAATCTAATAAGCGTTCTCAACGCACTGATGTTAGGACCTTTACTGACCTGATAAGATAATAGGACAAGTTTACTTGACTAACCAGGTAAAAAACAAAATTCTGGATTCACAACATGCATGTAAACACAAGCCCTCACCAGTTTGATGGTATCTTCTGGTCTAAGCTGTTCAACCATGGCATGAAGCTGTCTGCGCCGTGTGTCTGACGCCCTGTCGCCTTCCTTTACAGGAGAAGCTGGACCAGAAGAAGTCTCCTCATCAAGATCTGACCTCTTGCCATCTTCCAGCAGATGGACAGCTCCCTTCACAAGGGCAAAGCTCTCCCTACAGATGGACAGGGATCAGTAAATACAATGCTGCGGGACTTTAATTAGATGACAATTCAAAGACAACACTGGTGTGCATCTACCTTTTCTGAAGTCTCCCTCTTCTTTGGAAGTCATCATCCTTAAAAAAAAAAAAAAAAAATCACTATAATGTTTGTGAATGATTCAGGTTTTGTGTACAAAAATATATTATCCTAATACACATATGTTTCTATTCTGCAGGCTGTTAGTAGCTGTGAAAAAGTTGTAAAGTACAATTTTTTGGGTGTGTATAAGCCTTTTTTTTGCACTAATTCACGGGAAAACATTGCACATAATTTCTAATGCTCTCAAAAGTGTTGAAAGGCTGTAACAAACTTTCTGGGAGAATTAGAGGCAGTGTGTGTGCCTGTTTTTCCTGTCGAAAAGCATGGACACAAATGGCTGGAAAACATGTTCAGTTATTTCTCGGATGAAATGTGGTGCAACACAGATAAGGTACAGTGGAAGACAGACACAAAGGGTGATATGTAAGCACAGGAAAGGGGGCACTAAGAGAGAAAAAACAAAGATATTAGCAATGAAATTACAGAAGGACACTGAAATTAAAGAGTAACATAATGCAAGAGAGGGGAGGGAGGAAAAAACAAGAGAGAGAGAGAGAGAGAGAGAGAGAGAGAGAGAGAGAGAGAGAGAGAGAGAGAGAGAGAGAGAGAGAGAGAGAGAAGTAGCAGTAGTAACGAGGGTTTACAGAGAAAGAAACTTGAGACAGTAGCATTACCTGTTACGCAACTGACAAGTCCAGACAGAGTCAAAAAAAGAGAAGAAATTAAAGAGGGGAAGGGGCAGGAGGGGAAAGATGAGGGTTTAAAGAAGAAAAGGGGGAGAGAACACAAGTTAAGATAGTAGAGTGAATAGATTCTGTAACAAATTATTAAAAAAATGAAACTTGGACCCACAGTCAGGTCTTTTATGGTATAGTTGGCAATGACAAAGACCAGGAAATAAAGCCAGGCCTGGGTGTAAAGTTAAATAATCATCATGACAGAGTGACAGAATGAAAGGAGAGGAGAAAACATTAAAGACAGAAAGATGATAAAGTGCTTATATGCTTATATGCATGTGTGCATCAAACTACATGATCCAATTAGTGTCTGACATCAATGTAATGGCTGTAAATGGGTGCTAAATCACTAAGATCACCCTTCAGCATGCAAGCGTATTGCTGCAATCACGTCCCCTGGGAGCAAGTGAAAAACAAAGCAGCCTCATTATCATTCAGGCAAATGTAGTGATGAGATCTACAATCAGGAACGACTTCTCTTGGAGTGCCTGGTATAAACAGCCCTTGTCGTTCCACACGCCCAGCCTATTTGTGTACAAGACATAGGGAATGACTGAACTCACTGGAGCAGTGGAGATGGATGGGGTTCTACGCAGGGTCAACAGAGCCATCGCACAGTACAGGTATGTCTCCACTAAACCTGCTGTTGCTGGCAAGCTCAGACAGGCTCTGCAAGTTCCTCAGCCAAATGTCTGCTGTGGGCTGGGACGAAGAGCTGGTATTGGTTTCTGGAATGACACGTGCGTATTTTGATTTGAACACATCCAATAAATCAGCTTTAGATGAGAGATTTCTGAAAGACAGCCTGAGGACACCGGGTGGAGGGAATAGATATTTACAATAGTGGCATAGCCAGTAAAAGTAGGGTTATATTATGACTTTATATTATGGATTTACATTGTTATAAATAACTGAGATAATCTCTCCAGATTTGCAGAAATCAGACATTAATATGTGGCTATTTGATCTATAAAGGGTTACTTTAATGAGTTTCAAGAAGATTTCTATAAAATTATATGTACTGAGGATATAACTGTGAGTACTTAAGTACACAGTATAGATCTGGCACATCGCTGACACACAAAAAAGTAAAATACATGATTATTATCTGCAACAAATGTGCATATGCAGCAAAATTCCTAATGTCAGTGTTATATTTTATGATATATGATTATATTTATTACTAAAAAATTAAGTGTGAGCAGCAATTTAATGTTTTAATGCTACTTCAGACGTTTGTGTAGTACTAAAGTACAATCTTGAGGTACTTGCATGTAAGTGTTTTCATGTTATGCAACTTAATACTTCTACTCTAGACGAGATGAGTTACCTTTCAGATTCAAGAAGATTTCATGATGATACAAACAGCTATTAAAGTACATATACTGAGGATATACTCTGATATAATATATAATATCCACCATCAAATGGTAGTTTTATTATCATTTCGATATACAGGAACAAAACTTCACTCCGCAGTAAAAACAAACAAAGATGCAGTACTTATTATTCAGTTCCTCGTTGTGTATGGTATATTTATTAAGTGCACTCCTTCATATGAAAGTCTGTGTCTTAAGTACACGGTATATAAACAGGACATACCCACCGGTAATTGGAGGTTAGCATTGCGACAGAAATGTCTGCCTTCTTACATTTTCCCTTAAAAGGTTTCTTGAGTGTGAGTACTGCTGACCATCAGCATGCACAGTGAGGTAACGCCTGCATTATATGGCAGCAAATATGCGATATGGCTTCAAGTTCGTTGCATAAGCACAACACACTGAGTTCATATCCCGACATTTTAACAGGCGAGAGTAACCAAACGGAGTGTTTTTTTTTATCCTGACAGACCGTGGTTCGTCTCTGCAACAAGCCTGTAACAGTCCTGTCCGAGCTAACAGCTGACGGTTAACGTTAGCCGCTGTTCTCGCGTCTAACACATGAAAATATTAAAAGAAAAGCTCATTAGGTAGGTATTTTTCTCACCCTTTTTCCACGGGCCCCCACTCTAATTTCCTGTTTTGGTTTGGGTTTTTTTCTTAATAAGGCTCCTCGTTTGTTCCTGAAGTGCCGAGAGCTCCTTATTCCGCCCCCTGTGAGCTGTCGGAGGGTGAGGACCGTTCACAGCGCCGCTGCTGCTGCTGCTGCCCCAGAAGAGGACCAACCGACGACCAGCCAACCGAAGCAGCGCGAGCGAGCTAGCGAGCACCGAGGGGACGGCGTCACGCAGGAGCGGACAGTGACGTCACACGCAGGGGGCACGTCGGCGACGCGCAGAGGACGTAACAAAACAAAAGACGCGATTATTGTCAGCAACAAATAAACTTCTGCAGCCACAAATGTCAGTGTTATATTCTATCGTGTCTGACTAGATTGCATTTTAAGGGTGTAGCCTGTCAACTATTTAACTGCTATGACTATCAATATGTGATAGTACTGTGATAATGTCGATTTTAAATAGTGTAATATATCATATGTATGTATGTTCATATCTATTTATACAGTAATACTTCTCAATACTTGACTATAGTAGTAGACCTGTACAGTCTATAGAACACACACACTCATATATTTGTGTCCTTTATGTATAATGCTGTTACATAATTGCTGTGCTCCCAATGCTGAGCTGACCGGTTCCTCTAGTCCAACACTACACACCGTATTGTTGATCCTGTGTTAACCTGCACATGACAAATAAACCTGAAACTCAAATATTTCTATAACAAGTATTTCCATGTTATGCTACTTAATATTTCTACCATACGTAACTCCAGTTACCGAGAGGACACCCAGCTACCCAGCAATGCATATAAAGAAATTAAAATAATCCCCATCTTCACCAAGCACAACAATAAAGTGATTCACAAAGTAGTTCACATTAATGCATCAGTGATTATAATCTAATATTATCATATACAGAAATGGGCCAGTCTTTAAAAACTATTTTGCTATATGTTTTAAGTAAGATTTTACTGACTACAGGACTTTAAAATGGCTTTTAAACTAAAACCTACTGTTTCCGTAGTTATTATTGGTTTTGAAATTATTGGTATTGGAGTCCTACTGCCACGCCTTGCCGATGTTACGTCATTGTCCACTCCTTTGTTACAAATCCCAGGAAGCGAAATCAGAGATATGTAAACATGCCCAATTGTGCTTTTGCAATGTATCTATAAATAAATCAATAAAGGAAACTGCTGAACGGGACAGCGCCATGAATAGACTGATGATTCAATTACTTTAAAACAGCGTTTACAGCATTTTTTTTACAACACGACCAAGAAGACAACACACAAAATTCTTCTTAATATTATATTTCACGTTCAATTAAATCTGATTTATTTCAATGATGGATTGATCTGTATGTCGAGAAAAGACGTCCACCAGACACAACCAAAGCAACCCTTTGGGTCAAACAGCCACATCTCCACGCAGGCGCAGTGCTAAGAAGCAAACTACTTCCTGATGTGTGAAGGAGCGTGTGAAGTGTAGTTCTTCCACAGTGAGTGGAGCCGACATTGAAGGTTAAATCCGTGGACGTATCACTTTGGCCTGAGTGTGTACACGTCCATCCTCCGGCCTCGAGTCACACGGTGCTCTGTCCGAAGAGGACTTCAGGTCATCCGTCACAGTGGGATGCAGACAGCTGGTAAACTCATGAAGGTTTTCCTGACGAGGCGCATCCCGCAGGAGGGGATGAAGATCCTGTCCACGGGTGGAGTGTATGCACTGTTTTTAACGATCAGCTATCTGTTAGACATGGTCAAGATAGTGTTTATTAACTAGCAGCAGACTGTACTTCACTGTGCTTGTCCTCAGCGTTCAGTTTGACCTAAGCATATGTTCAGACAGTCATCAGTCATTGCTTGGACTCATGTTACACACTTCTGCAGCCAAATACAAGTCCAGTATGACAGACTGTGACCTCACATGCACCCACCACTACAGTCTCATATACCTAAAGCAGCATGTATGCTTGCTTCCATCACATGCATTTGATTTGATTTTTTTTTGGCCACATTGAAACAGGTGTGAGGTGTCTCTGTGGGACTCTGATGAACCTGTGCCGAGGGCAGAGCTTCTCAAAGGTGTGCAGGGGGCTCACGGCCTTCTGTGTCTGCTGTCGGACAAGATCGATGCCGAGGTTCTGGATGCTGCAGGTACTCATTAGCTCTCTGTGTGTAGAACTGGGGAGAACATGCAAACCCCAGCTGAGATTCAAACCAGGAAACTCCTTGTTGTGTGGCAACAGTGCTAACCGCTGCACTGCCCTAAATTATTAAATCACTTGTCAAAATTGTTGCAGATTAGTTTTCGATCTCTACCAATTGTCTCTGCTAACAAACTGTGATAATAATCCGTTGATCGAGTGTACTAGTGACTAGATTTGTGTGTGTGTGATTCCAGGACCAAACCTGAAGGTGATCAGCACTCTGTCTGTGGGATATGACCACTTGGCTCTTGATGAAATCAAAAAACGGTAAGTCCCATTTAAAAAACAAAACCAAAACTAACTTATATACCTCACAAAACCAACCCACAATTAGTGCAATGAACAATGCTTCTAGGTCATATTAGTTTATTTTCAACAGTGGTATACGTGTTGGATACACTCCAGACGTCCTGACTGACGCCACAGCAGAACTGACTGTAGCTCTGCTGCTGGCCACCGCTCGCAGATTACCAGAGGGAGTGGAGGAGGTCAAAAAGTCAGTTTCACCAAGTTATACATTTACACAAATCAGTTTCTACTTTCATTATGACCGTCTGTCTGTAACTTTTTAACCAAGAGTACAAATAATCGCCTTAATTGAGTCCCAAAGTGGTCACGCTGTCTATTTTTTTCCTCACAGTGGTGGCTGGAGCTCATGGAAGCCTCTCTGGCTGTGTGGTTATGGTCTGTCTGGCAGCACAGTAGGAGTCATTGGACTGGGACGCATTGGTAAGACTTCATAGCAACTTCATTATAATAAGATATAACATGCATCTGGATCATGGAGCCACATGTGTAGGTGAATAACTGCTTTGTGTTCAGGTATGGCCATTGCTCAGAGACTCAGTGCCCTTTGGAGTGAAGAGGCTGCTCTACTCTGGAAGAACAGCCAAGGCTTACGCTGCTGAGGTGAACGGAGAGTTTGGTAAGAAAAGGGAGAGAAACAGTGATTAGAAGATTAAAAGCATAGTGAGATACAAAAAGGACGGGACAGGAGATGTGGAAATTAAATTAAAAATAAGCTTTTGGGATATTAAGTCTGCATATTTGACTATCCGTGTCCTGTCTTCTCTCTTTAACAGTTCCTATGGACACACTTGTGTCTGAGAGCGACTTCATAGTCGTTTCTTGCTCCCTGACACCTGAAACCCAGGGGCTGTGTGACAAGGCCTTCTTCAGCAAGATGAAAAACACAGCAGTGTTTGTCAACTCGAGCAGGTAGACTCCCAAAGCAGTAGTGTGTGTGTGCGCATAACGAGGAAATCATTCATTTTGATTTATGACAGTTGTCGTGTATTTATGAAGATGAGGTGAATCATTTGTTTTAGAGGAGCTGTGGTGAATCAGGAAGATCTATATGAAGCGTTAACCAGTGGACAGATAGCTGCAGCAGGACTGGATGTCACAACACCTGAGCCACTTCCAACAAACCATCCACTTCTTACACTTAAAAATTGTGGTGAGTAAACAGGATGTGCAATATGTACTCATGTTATTTGCCCTTTTAACCCACCACACCCTCTGATTTTTTAAAATCATATTTTCTGTCCTCTTTTATCTTGTGCAGTGGTGTTGCCACACATCGGCAGTGCAACCTACTCTACGAGAGGCATCATGGCAGCTTTGTCAGCTAACAACCTGCTGGGAGGTTTACAGGGCAAAGACATGCCCAGTGAACTCACCTTCTAGTGCCTGCAACTGCAAGAGTACTGCCTTCTCTGGTGCTGCACGGATAACAGATCACAGTAATGTGTAAAGGCCTGGTAGTGGTCTCCAATGTGAGTTGAACAAGGATGAGAAAAATGTAGTTTAGAAGATAGTTAGATCTGATCCTAACTGACTAACAAAGTGCACTTCTGATACTCAGTGTGCAGTTTTGAGGAAGGAAATGCTCTGCAAGATTTTGACATTTCACATGTTCAAGTTCTTGAAAGAGAGGCTAATGAACAAAAATAGCACTCCTTAACCCTAGTGCTTATAAAACACTCTAAACATGCATATGTCTTATGTAGAAAACTGGAAAATCTTTGTTTCAAAATGTTCCCATCAAAATAGAAGCAGTGGTCGACTCTCTAATGCAGTGTTTGCTATCAAGATTAATGTTCTTGGTCTGCACTTTATTCTGATGTCAGTGCTCCGTGTCTACAGAACAGTACAACACTCCACAGTTTTGTGCGTCAAATGTGTTTTTTTTCTGAAGAATAAAACCTGATGGCTTAGTTTAAATGTAATGCTCTCTATGTGTTTTTAGAAGTTCCTTATGCTCAAAATAGATTTAAGCTCAGTACAAATGACTAAGCACATCATTTATTCACAGCAGTCAAAAGTTATTCTTTGAGAATGTTCTCAGTGCATTGTTTGGCTACATCTTATTCATCTCATGAAAAGCACAGCATGGCTAAGAAAAACATAAAAAGTGAAAAGAATTACATATATAAGCTAACTGACTGATTTTATGTAACATCAAATCAAAAATTGATGGGGGGAATAAATAATCAAGTTTACAGGGTGCATTTTTAAAAAATAAATAATAGTGTCTCAAACTTAATAAACAAATGTCTGTGAGCTAAGTGCAGGTCAGAGCAGGCTCTCTGGGAATGAATCGTCTTTCCAGTTTAAGCAGGTATTTTTGGAGTGTTTGTACAGATGGGAGGACTGGCTGAAGCGTTTGCCACACTTTGGACAGGGATAAGGCTTTTCTCCGGTGTGAACGCGAATGTGCTTCTTACAGTCAGTCAGGTTCATGAAGGTCTTGCAGCAGATTTTGCAGGCGTATTTCTTCTCCCCTTCCACCAGCAGCACATGATCTTCAGCAGCTGCCTTCTTGCACTTGGACATAACATCCTCTGAAGCTCTGGTTAGAGGCGGTCGATCAGCAGCATCCCCCGCTGATGCAGAAGAGAGATCCGTGCCGGCTTCTGATCCAGGCGGCACTTTGGGGGCGATGCGACGGAAGGTTGTTGCCCCAGAGCTTTTCCCGGCCCTGGAGGGTTGGACAAGTGAGGTTTCCAGACCGAGGCTTGGTCTGATGCCGCTTAGGAACCCAGCTAGAGTGTTCTGGGTGGGCTGGAGGATGAGTGTGTCGCTGAAACTGGGGCCTTGAGTTGGGAGAAGCTGCTGCAGGGGTACGGACGTTACTGGAAACATCAGCGAAGCGGAGGAATCGGTGGACTGAGCTTCTGAGTTCTGGCTTGGTTCATCTCCAGCAGCTGCAGGGGTGTCGCTAGCGGTGGCAGCAGCAGCAGTAGCAGCAGCAGTGAGGCTAGCTAGGCTGTCTTCTTCTTCCAGAGCTCCCATTACACTTTCACTGCTGGGATTGAGGAAGCAGGAAAACGCCAGCTCTGACAGGCTGTCCAGACCTTCGCCGTCTACTGACTCCTCCCCCAAATCTCCAGCCTCTCTCTGTGCATCAGCATGAAGATGTGTGCACAGCTGAGATTGTAAAGAGCTCACATCAGCCTCTAGACAGGCTGTCGCCATTTTATCGCCACTTAATTGTGTATCCAAATTGTCCATGCAGTCTTGTGGTGGAGATGGAGGAGAATTGTTTAGTACAGTGTCCAAATCTGGTGAGTATGAGCTCAGATTTTCCTTTTTCACCTCAATCACAGGCATCTTCAAGTCCTCTCCCTCGTCCTCCCCCTCTTCTCCAACCTTCACTTTAACCACATTGTCTCCATCTGCGTCTCCGCCCTTCTCCCACGCACCTACACCTCCTGTGCCGCTGTCCGACTGGCTCGGTAGCTGGATCTCCTCCAAGTCTCCCTTGGTTGCTACATATTTCTCCTCCACCTCCTCCTCAACCTCGCCTCGGCTCTGCCACAGTCTGTTGGTCGTCTTCGGGCAGTCCGGGGACAGCAGCTCCTCCCCTCCCTCCTCTGTGCTGATGGTGCTTCTGGTCACGGTGGGTGAACACTCCTTATAGTTTCCCTCAGGCAGCCTGCAGGACCTCTTTCTACCACTGAGCCTGTCCTCTTGTGACTTCCTCTTCTGCCCTGAAGGACTCTGCTCGCCACTGACTTTCCTCCTCGCCCCGTGGTCTTCAACCCCACCAGACTGACTAACCTCCACTCCCACTTCCTCCTCACCCATGTCCTCCTCTGTGACAGATGTCACCGACCCCTCTTCCTGGGAACACTGCTGCTGTTGCACTGACCTCCAGCCTTTAGGCGGCGATGCCGGGAAGTTTTTCCTGGACAGGTGGAGCTTGCACGCCTTGACTACAGCGTTGAGGTGCAGATGCGATGCTGCCAGCAATACGTCCATCACATTGGAGGCTCTCAGAGAGAGGGTGGATGTGTAAATCATGTCTAGGAGGGTGGAGAAGGCCTCTGGTGTAACCACCTCTGGATCTAGCTCCATTACACTGGGGCCTCCACCTCCACCTGTGTCAGATCCTGGTCCACCAACCTTGTCATCGCTGTCATTGGAGCTCAGGAGAGCCCTGAAGTGGGAGCTGCACGCTGCCAGGATGGAGCGGTGAGCCTGGAAGCTCTGACCTCCAACCACCACCACACAATCACACAGCTGAGCATGGAGGCGCTGGTGGTTAAGCTGATTGAAAATATGCTGGAAATGACCTGGGAAGTCCATTGCTAGTGAATAGTGAAGGTGCTTATTTTGTAGCATCTGTGGTGCTGCAGCAACACAGCGAAGGTCATTCATAAAACAGTCCAGTTATCCAAAAAGGCATCAGGCTGACTGAACTCTGACATGCCTACCTCCAGTCTCATGCATACTGTAGCAGCAGCGTGCTGTCGGATGTAGCCGGGTTTCCTAGAGATGCTCTGGAGTATGGGCGGGCCTGATCCAAGCAATAACACGGAGGGATGCGGCAAGCTTTGTCCCCGAGAACAGCCTCGATATCTGCACGGCTGTTTCTCTCCTGCATCCGCAACTCAGATCTGATGCAATGCAGTTTATCTCGTGGTTTTTGGTAATGTTACCGATTAAGAGCGCTCAAACAGCCGGCACGGTTTAGCCTCCATTGTCGACGCCTCCATCGCCTCATGTAGTCTCAGCTGACCCTCAGAGAAAAACAACAGCGCCACCATATGGCGATCGTGTGGAAAGGAATTTAATTGCGGTACAGCTTTAGTCACACTTTGTTAGATTTCATTAAATAAATTGTCATCATGCAATGATTAGAAAGCTGTGTGTGTGTGTGTGTGTGTGTGTGTGTTTCTGATTATATTTTACAGACAATAAGGCTTCATTGCTCTAAGTTTTAGACTTAACATTGTTCCATGAATACAAGGATTTAGGTCCAAACATGAGTCACTTCTGTCGGTGGTGTGGTGTCAAACCTTCCCCACAAACTAGCTGGTGCTGGGGTCCACCTACCCAGGACATACAGACATTATCCATACATTACATTAACACACCTTTTATTCAGCTTTTGGACTACAGCTCTTTTCATTTTAAAACATATTGTATATATATATGTATATTGTTTATATTAGTTTAGTTTTAGATCTTCCTTATAATTTTACTTAATGTTTATTAGGCACCAATAACACCAAGACAAATTCCTGGAAAACCTACTTGGCTATAAACCTGATTCTGGTGATGTGCTCATTAATGGACCATTTTCACAGCAGCCATTTTGACATGAAATAGTAAAGTCAATACAGGTGTTACCAATGATATTAATTAAGGTTCCTTTATATTTATTGCAGCAGAGCCTTTCCAGTAAACCGACATGCAGCACAGCAGCTCCCCGACTCTGTTTGACCTGAATGGAATGCAACCTTTATTAGTATCATTAGGCAATACCTATGTTTACGATCCCATGTCAAAATGGCTGCTGTGAAAAAAGGTCTGTTGGCGTGTTACACTTACATTTTCACAGTTCGACATGTAGTTTATGGTTCACAGTAAGAACCACCTGTTAACTTGTAGTGATCTTGCCTGATCTAGTTAATACACCTAATGCTCAACTGTAATCAGTGTATATGCAGAGATAAGCAGACTGACACTGTCACTACAAGGTGCTTGCAGCACCCTAAGACAGCCATCATCATCTGAAAGCCTTAAAGTTGAAACAGACAGGTGCGTTGTCAATATTAAGATAAATCTAAGTCGACAGTGAGCTGCTCCCCCTTCCTTTTTATTTATTATTACCGAAAAATGTTGAATGTAGCTGAACAGTTTCCGCTGCACGTGTGCAGGACTGAGCAGACCTGCTGTGCAATAACAAACCAACAAAAATAAACATTATTTTCCTTTATTATTATTATCAAAGCTTGATACACACTGTCAAACTCTGTCTTCAACAATGATCACAACACGTTTCAAAAGAAAGGCAGACTACAAAAAAAGAACAAGGACAAAAATAAAAGAAAAAGAGAGAGAAGTCGTCTCGTCAGGTGCAGTGATGGATGGACAGACACTGGTCATCTTCAACAGGATTTGCTGTAACGGCCCCAGCTGCCTGCTGCTGCTGCTGATGATGATGGTGGTGATGGTGTTGATGGTCCATAGTGTCTCTGATGCAGTAAACTCTCGGTGGAAGAAGAGGCCAGCTGCTCGGTTCATATGCTGTCCAGCTTCTTTAACACATACGGCGCTGTAAGGAGAAAACAGATGATAAGTTTCTGTTAAGAGCATGACGAGAGATTAAGCAACAGATTTAGCTGTCACAGCTCAGCACAGACCCACTGGGACTGTCAGAGTGAGTTTATTATGTTTTTTTTTTTTAATGTTTTCTAGGATTAGGGTAAGATGGCTGATGCTTTATACATGTTATTATCACTATAAGATACATTTTTATGCCTGTCTTTCCTTTGACATGCACAAATGGCCCAATTAATGCCCTGCAAACCTGTGAAGACCTGCTATAACTGTCAGTTTTATTAGTAATGATGTCAATGTCATCTGCCTGTACTCACTGGCTCTGAGAAGGGCGACGTAAATAAGAAAGTTTCGTAAAGATGCGATGACGTCTTGCCGCATTTTCTTCTTCATCTCCTCCGGATCCATTTTAGGTCCGAGTCCTTCCAGTTTGAACATCTCAGCTGCGGTTTTACCGGCTCTTCTTCTTCTTCAGTCTGTGTTACCGTGCTGAGATAAAATTCACCGTTCACGGAGCATGGACGGAAGAAACGGGCTGCACCGGACACGGAAGTGACGACACACGACGGTGAGCGCAGAGGGACAAACCGCATGAAGGGCGCAGAGATGTGACGCCGTAAATGTAGAAGATTAGTTCACAGTACCACAGCTCTGGTTAATGAAAACTTTATTTATTAAACATGGAATAAATGTATTATATTACTATTTAAAAACATTCACTTTAAAAATATAATTTAAAGGTTTCTGATTGTTTCATAATTATAATCACCCTTTTTGGCCAGGTGTGTGTACACGCACGAGGAATTTGACTAGACACAGACATAAACATAAAACATAAGAAACATATAAACATACCAAATAACTATATACATATATAAAAGATATATATGTGTGTGTGCAAGTATAGATATAGATATGTGTATCTATCTATAGGCATTGTAGACTAGATAAAGGACTTTGCACTGTATGATTAGTTTTCTGTTTTCTTTTTGTTATATGCTGTTCTGTTAATCTTAATTAAGTGAGGCAAAACAATATAAATATGGTAGATAGTGGATGTGTGCATCGTGATGTCGGGTAAAACCCCCAGAAAATAGTCTTTTGTTTTTATTTATTAGAGGCTGTCTAAAGCTAATAAGTCAAATGTCTATGTCTATCTAGGAAGCCTTTATTATTTCAGCTGATACTGTGATCTAGTGCGGCAGATTGCCAAACAAATATACACTTAACTAAATTACTACTAACCAGCTGATACACAATGAATATGGGGCCCTGGGGCAGCGTCCCACGTTGAATACTCCAGCCTGGCTTGCGGGCTATTTGTTTTAGTGGTCATTAAATAAACGTCACACACTGGTGTAAAAGAATGAGTCACTTTGAGCTGTATTTATTTCATACAACACATCATCGGGAATTAAATGATGAAGTCATAAAGATAGAATTTCAATAGTCAGTATATTATTTACAAAATATTAGAAATTAGCTGGATAATTCTTCTTCTTCTTCTTCTTCTTCTTCTTCTTCTTCTTCTTATTATTATTATTATTATTATTATTATTATTATTATTATTATTATTAACTCACTGGATAAAACTGACCTTGCAGAAGGGGTCCTCCAGGCAGACAGCGGAGGAAGCAGGGAGGAAAGAGACGAACAGAGGGAGGGGGTGGGTTATTTCTGAGCTCAGGGCCGAGGATTAAGCAGAGAGCAGTCCCAGTACGATGACAGCATCCAGCATATAGCCAAACCCCCCTCTCTCTCTCTCACACACACACATACACACACACACACACACGCAGACACACGCATCACATCACCATCATCATCATCCGGCTCGGGAGGACGCCGCGGATATTTCTGAGAAACAAAGATCTCATCCCCTCTATTTCTCCGCATCACTGATCTTTTTTGGGGGGACCACCCTCCCAGACTCCCGGTCCGTCTGTCTCCTCTTCAGACCACGAGGTGAGTTTTCTCGGTATTTCCCGGTGTTATTGTCTGGTGAAGGAGCGCCCGGCTGTTACACAGAGGGCGCCTGCACCTTGCATCCTTCCCCTGCCTTTCGGACTGATATTTCTCACGTAGAAATGAATAATTTAACCGATGATTGTTTTCACAACGCCTGCACGCTGCGGGCTACTCGTGTCCCTGTTTGAGGGAGGCGGTGTGGAGATTTAAAGCCGATTAAAATGATAAAGGAGGCAACAAAAGACTGACCTTTTTTTCTTTGTTAAGCCTCCTGGTTTGACGGACATGGCTGCGACCACCGAAGTTAATGTTTGGTCAGTGCGAGGATAAACATTAATTATTTTAAGGACATTTATAAAGCATTCATGAGCGATAAACGAGATCGATGCGTGGTTAGTTTATTCTCACAACCCAAATTAAGGTTATTGGGTATTATAAATTGCTACTACACTGAATCCCAGTCGTTTTCTTCACGGGTGAATGGCAGTCATTGTACATATTTACAAACACATGTGTTATGCAGTGATAGTGGACCGATGCGCAGTGAAATCGCCGTCACCGGCTACAGATTGGAAATGAACGGACGCATCACGGGGATGCCAGGAGTCTGGGTTGTAAAACACGCACATTGTGAATGGGCGTAGGCGATGTTCATCCACTCTAGGACAGAGTCAGTCGCCTCCCCTATTTTCTCTTCTTCTTTGCTCATATCCTTTGGCCCGCAGCAGCCTCTTCCCTGCGCTGTTCCGTGCCGTGCCAAGCATGACAAGCAACACAACTAGACCGGAACAATGCGCTTTGCTGTTCTGGGGCCTTCATTTAATGCATGACATGATTTAATACGACCGCTGATTGCGTTTTCATTTAGACACGTGTTATACTACTGTGCAAAGAGACATCACTATCATTGAGTGTGGGGTTTTTTTAGCAGCTGCTTGTGGTTCCACAGCTGAACACACAGAAAACAAACCTAATGAATGAATGCAATTTTGGTCCAGTGATGAGCAGCCTATGTGAAGTAAGCTCAGTGTTTTGCTTTCACTCTTCTTGTGTGTGTGTGTGTGTGTGTGTGGCTGTGCTCTGCCACTGCTGCAGGCTTTGTGCTATGACTCAGGGATGTATGCTACAACATGTGATGGGAGCCGCTGTTCCGAGGTCACTCTGCCAGAGGAGAAACACGACGAGCATAACTTGCACATCAGGAAAGACTTGATGCCTGGCTGCATTAACCAAGATCTGCCCTGCTGACTGCTCCTCTGTCCCACTTACTGCAGCCAGCCAGCCAGCCAGCCGGCCTCTCCTCCTCTTTAGTGTGAGCTCCATGTCTCCAGGGCACACTGGGTTGCTGGATTGGTGGTTGCTATTTCAGCACCAATGCCTTGACCAGCTGATCATTAGATTAATTGATCAGTGGGGCTGTTCAGGAATGCGATTCATATTGTTACAGCTCCTGGAAGCTGTTGATCAGTCAATATTGTTTTTTCTTAGTTGATATCCAATCAATGAGTGGATCAGGATTCACATAGGTTGTATGGTAATGGTGAAGGATGGATGGATGTACAGTAAAGATTGAAGTTAGAATAAAAGGTGAGGCATACTGAACATGGATTTTCCCGCAAACTGTACGAGTGCTACTCCTGCAGAGGAAAAAAGGAGACGTGACCTCATTGATTTGACAGCTCCATGGTGATGGCACAATTGACTGGCAATGTAGGCCAACTCCATTTATGAATATATAGTAAATCATTAAGAGTATGAAAAGCATTGAGTCTAAGTAAATCATGAGCTCTGTGTAACCACTTCTTTCCTCATCCATTCTCCACTGTGATATGAAATATTAAAGTCTGACTATAGCTATGTACGTATTATTTCAGAGCCCAGAGGCCTGTTGTAGCTGCTGACTTTCTGGCTGCCTTCATATAACTTTTACTTAAAGATAAGCCCTCTATTGTGCTGCTTTTGAAGGATCACTGAGTTGAAGGAAATTGGCTCAGACGGCAACAGAAGAAGTGAGCCAGACAGTTTTCCAGACTTGTAACATCTGTCATCGTCTAACATCCAAAGACCTTCCTCAGACATCAAGATCTTCCTCTCTCTGTCTCTGTCTCTTCTCCGGAACCATCAGAACCATTGATAGAGATCTGTAACACAGTGCAGCGCACTATTAATCTTCAAAAGACCCATTATTTAATAGTGCACTTGGGGAACTCAAGCCTCGCCAGGTCGCTGATGAAAGGGGAAATGAAATGAGCGACGCACGGTGAGCCCTGTCTTCATAATGCTAATGGAATGAGCTGAAAGGCTGAGTGAAAACCAGGCGATGTGATTATGTCTGGAAGACAGGTAACAGAGAGATAAAACACAACAAGCAACAGTCTGCAATCAGCAGACTTTAACAAGCTGTTGTTTGAAGGTTGACTGTAGTAGTGTGTTTTTTTTTATTATGTGGTGTCAGCCGTGCTCTGTGAAGCTTTATGCACATGCAAATGCTGACACCAGCATGCTAACAAATTTACAATGACACTGGCCGTTTGATCATTGTAGTTTAGCATATTAGCATACTAACTAATTTACTGGTTGGTTCATAAACCAAAGAAATGGACAGACTAAAGTTTTGTCCTGATGGTGACACTCGATGAAAAGTTAAGGGATCGCCTAAGCGATTACAGTTTAACCTGAGGGAGACATGATCTGTGCACCAGATTTCATGGCAGTCTATGCAATAGTTGTTGAAACATAACACAAATTTCAACCTGTGGGTGTCACAAGGGGTAAAGTCAGGGCATCAAAAAAGTCTCTAGGATTCATCCTCTGGGAACCACGAATGTCTGGACCAGCATTAGTGAATATGAGTTGTTGCCATCAGGATGAAGGGAGAGAGTAATACTCTTGCTATTGATTACCTGTGCTCAGATATCTGCTCAGATATCCAGATGTTATCCTTGTCATATGATAGTTGTATCACTTGTGTGTTGTTGTGCATTGTACACTATGTGTTGTGTTGAACGGTAGCAGACCCAAAAATGCAAACACGGGCTAAAGACCCAGATCAGTTTAATGAAATAAGCAGAGATAATTTCAGCGCATCTCTCAAAAGTGGATGTTACAGGTTGAATTCTGAACGGTGAGCCAGAATGGTGCCGTCTGGCGGTGGCAAGAATCCAAAAACAGGAGCTGAGACGAGACAGGGCTGGGCATGGCTGGCAGATTTCCTGAGAGATCAGGGTTTGACAGATATCACAAAACAGGTTTCCAAAAAATTCACCTGGTTGGCCGTGAGGATGTTACCACGAGGGAGACTAAACGATTTGGCAAAGTCCGGAGGTTGAACCGGTCAGGTTGATGGGATGATTGGAAACAGGTGTTGTGGTTATTTGGCAGATGAAAGCGAAAACCAGAGGCCACAAACAGAGAGAGACGACAAGACAGGCACACAAAGGGAAGGGAAATGATGGGAAACACTGGGAAAGGAGGAGGCAGAAGCCTCCATCATAACACTGTGATGTTTGTCTTTAATGTCGTTTGTTGTTGTATTTATCAGTTGGCACAGACACTAAAGAGATTCTTGAAAAGATAATAAAAGAAATTTCTTGGCAGTGCATCCGATATTTGTTTTTCTGATGTTTTAATCTGGACCAAAGAAATAGACCGGCCAATTGACTGACATTCATGACCATCCGCGCATGCATGCTGCTAGTATGGCTAAAATATCCCGGAACAGTTAAATGAGAAGCGCCTGATCATTCATTTATGGCTGATCCCTCTTTAAGAACAGGTTTAGTTCATATATTGATCCTCTCAACAGAAAAAAGCTTTTATCCAAGAGGCGTTTAATGAAAGGACACCTTAACAATTCCCTGTTGACAAACACTGAGAACATGAGGAGACTGGTAATTTAGGTGTTCAGGAGAAGTCTAATATTAGCACATTGTATAAAGTGATCAAAGCTGAATATATTTCATTTGTTGAGGGCATGACGGTGGTGACATCTCCTCGGCTTCTTATCCAAAATTCAAATTTATTATTGTAGAAGCAGGTTGTTATTTTGAAGTTGAACAAAAATGTAATAAGACCATGAAATGCATAAAACTTACAGTCTAGAATAGTACAATAAATGTAAGTGTACTTTTTTTATGTAACCCAATACTCCATTTATTTCCCAAGGTTATACAGGAATCATTATATAGCAGGGCTACAACTAACAAATGTTTTTTTTTATTATCGATGAACCTGTCGATAATTTTCTTGTTTATCAGGTAGCAAATGTCAGAAAATGGTAACAAATACTGATCAGTGTTTCCCAAAATTCAAGGTACATCCTCAAATATCTTGTTTTGTCCACAACCTAAAGATATTTAGTTTACTGTCACAGACGACTGAAGAAAAGAGAAAACGTTAATATATAATATATTCAACATATATGCAACAAATAGTTGGCATTCGATTCAACAGCTGACAACTAATCGATGAACTGCAGCTCCATAACACAGATATTTTTCTTCTGAGGCCTGTTTAGTACATTTACATAAATGTAATTTACGACGGCGGGTCAGTCCCTGAATCAAAAGCACAGCGTATCATCTGTTTTATTCGTCTGCAGCATTTTTCAAGACGGAAACGAATCTTTGGAGCATTTAATGTGTGTCAACTTTGCATTTGTGAAATCTGAAACTGCCTCGCATAAATCTAAATCACTCTTACACAAAATCATCCAGACATACACACACACACACACACACACGATATTTTCTGCCAAGGGTGCTGCTGTTCGACTGAATGTTTGCTGAGCTCTGTGTCCAACTTTTTTGGCAGCGACTGTGAACCAAATTGAATTGTAGAGTTGCTGAACCAACCCCTGCTGCTGCTGCTACCCTGCGCCTCATGTGATGCAGCTGTGTCCGGTGTGTGAGTGTGTTTGTGTTTGTGTGGGACAGATTGAGAGCAAGATGTGAATAGCCGCCAACTGTTCTTTTCCAAATAAAAGCTGTTGTTCAATCAGCGAGCAAGGATTCTGCTAGAGTCTGGTTACCGATTGTGTAACGCTCCACTTGCTTATCATATTAAGGCCTTTGAGTTGTGTGTGCGTGTGTGTGTTTAACTACATTAACAAAGTGCCTCTGTCCGCTCTTCATTTATTACTGTGAACAGCTGACATTCATTTAAGTTTATGTTACAGACTGTCAGTCAGACTGTCATCGCCATGAGCATGGATTGTATCATTTAGCAGAACAGGAGCATTTCTTTGTGTCATAACACAACTTCACTGGCTGCTGTCCAGGTTGTTGTGACCTGCGGTGGCCCCCGGTCTGGCCCAGCAGTGCTAATTGGGCTGTTTTCTCTCCAGCTGGCTGCACAGAAGCTGCCAGTTCAGTGCCACCTCTCAACCCTTGAGGAGAGAGAGGAGCACTTCTATGAACTGCATGTGTACTCATACCAGCCGACAGGACTGAATAACTGACTGTTTTGTCTGAGACAGAGGGACATTGTGTGGGAAAGCAGAGGGAGAGAGAGAGAGAGAGAGAGCGGAGGAAGGGGGGGGCATTGTCTCAGAGAAATGAGACAGGCGTCGAAGCAGACGACCTTACTTACCTTCTTACTTCACCTACAGATATCCTCCATGTGCCGTGAAGACTGGTGGAGGCTGTGATGGGGGGAATGCGTGAAAGGCCAGACATGCTACAAGGCCTGCTGATGAGCTCTGTGTTTGAAAGAGGGCAGCTTGGAGACTTAAAGGACACGACAGTGGAGGACGGGATTCGCAATTACTATTGATTCAGGACCAGATTAGGAGCAGACTCATCACGAGCTCACAGACTCACAGGCTTTACCGTCTCGGATCAGATGAAAACGCTGTCACATCATTAGATGACGGAGGGAAGAATCTCTTCATTTAGGATGCCACGCTGGAGTGGAGAGGAGGAGGGATAGAAACAGCGTGACAAATGGTAACAATGCTACAGGTCTGCTGTTTTATTTATTTATTTAACGACCAACCATACATCAGTGTCTGCTGCCCGGCTTTGTGTGTTCTCACTTGGTGGAGAAATGCTGCATTGATCAGCTTTTTTCTCCACTCCTCCTTGAGGACAGACTCCTTTACGTCTCCCTGTATATACTTTTGTCCTTTCCTTTCTTCCCCTGCAGCTTTACTCTCTCGTTTCTTTGCCTCTGCCCTCTTCACCCTCCTTAAAATTCCCCCCATTTCCTCCCCCGTCCAATATCCTGTCCTTTCTTTCTTTTCTTTGCCTCGACCAATTTTCTCCTCTGTATCCCTTCCCCTTTTCTCAGCCCCTCGGAGCCCCCTCCCCTCTCCCACCCTTCCTCACCCCTGCAACCCCCATACGTCTTTCCCGTGTCTCTCTCCTCTCCGGTGCTCCGCTCTTCTTGTTGCCTGTGTTGGCAAAGTGGCAGAAAGGAGGCGGTCGGGGAGGCCTGCATTAGCCCCATGCATTATTCATGTGCCCTGCAGTCTGTGTGGGTCTAGGTCTTCTGCTGGCTTTTCACTGGGACACATGGGCCTCGTGAAAGAGCTCTGTGTGTGGGACACAGGGCCTGATGGACGAGCTGCACAGATGGGACTACCAATTCCTTGATTTCTGCTCTCTCTTGTACATGAAAGCATCGGGGAGTGAGAGTTTACTTCACAGATCAACATTCAAGTGCAAAATGAGGCGGTTTCCTTAGACAAGACGAAGAATGTTTATTCAGTGTTTCTCCTAATTCAACAGCGAGCCTTTTCCAACAACAAAGCGTTCTTCAAGTGTGTTTTTCTCTGCAAACCAGGGGCCAGCTAAGGTTTCAGCTGTATCTGCCCTGATGTTCATATGAAAGACTTGTCCTCTTTTATTACTGGCCAAGATCTCTGTCTGCCTGGCAGCGTTTCTCTCTCCGCCACATCAGGATTCACAGGCTGTCCTCTGTGCTTTTAGAGTGTGCCCCAGTAAGAACAGTTAACTGAACTGGGCGGTATGAAATTTTAATTTAGACAAGCAGACGGAGATGGAGTGCCTCGACTACACATCGCCATGTGCTTTTGAGGCTGCAAGAGAGAGAGAGAGGGAGAGAGAAGAAAAAAAGAAAAGGGAGAGCGAGAGGGAGAGCCTTGGGGACCAGAGGAGGGGCCTGTTGGAAAAACCACAACCACAAAGCTGGTTTGGAGTCACATCTGCTTTGCCTGACACACTTGTGTGTTCACTCTGAAAATATCAACAACTGGAATATAGTTCTGTTACTTATAAACAGGTTGGAAGTCCTACGCCGAGAGCTGAACTTAATCAGACTTTCACGCTTCGTTCTAATTATAAACTCCTCGTGCGGTTATGCGTCTTGTTTATGGGATTTGACAGGTCTCCCTGATAGCTTTGCTCTCTTCTGCACAGGTGGCCGCACCAGATTGGGATTGGCCCTGATGATCACAAGGACCCCCCCTCCACTTCTTTTCAGCCAATCCTGGAGGGGCTGCAGAGCTGATGTCTCAGAGGGCGAGAGGGTATTTGTGTTCTGGAGTCCTGAAGAGACAAGCCACATCACGGTGAGTCATGCTCTCACAGTCTTTAGTTAAAATGTGGGACATTGTGCTGCTTTCTTAAAATAAGCTTCGGAGCTGCTGAATGTGTTATGCTGACGACAGAACACATGTCAGATCTTTTTCTGCCTTTTCCAGAAGCTTATGTGTTATTACTGTATATTATTTTCAAGTGGCATATTTAATTGTCTCACACCTATACATTGATGTAAACTCATGTATGTTTGCCCTTGTTTCACTTGTCTGGTTTAGTAAGGTTATAAAGGTGGGCTGTTATCGTGAGAGTGAGGATAGTAAAAACCATTGATCAAGTCCTCAGGAGGTGCATGTATATATAAAAATGGCTGGCTGCTGCTGCCCAGAGAGACTGTCATCTGAGACGACTACCTGACTCGGCAAGGACAGCGAGGTTGAGGGAGCAAGAGAGAGAGGAGAAAATAAAAGACAGAAGAGAGAAAAAAGGGAGAATGACAGCAAAAAAACGCCGCCTGACTCAGCACTGACGACAGCAATACAGCGCACCTACCGTACCTGTAAGCGTGCTGCGCATTCGGCGCAACACAACGCGAGGAAGGAAGCGTCGCTTGGCAGTCCAGACATTTGTTGTTGGATGATTCTGTTTCTCGCAGTGATCCGACGCTTCCTCGTGGGCAGATGTCAGCTAGCCTCACTCATCCCTCCTCATCCACCTCAATCTGCCTCAGCCTGGATCAGCGGGAGGTGCTAAAGTGACACCCTGACCAGTGAGGGTCCGTGCAGAATGAGGGCCTCTGTCTAATCCTCTTAAAGGACAGATCTACGCTACGTGGTTTACTACTACTGAGGGAGGCTAGTCACTGGTGTTGAACCAGCGATCGCTTCAACAGGAGATGAGCTGAAGTCCTGCTGTTTTAGCTGCTCATAATAATGACAACTTAATTTTGTGTTCTGTCTCATGAATAGAGTACGACTTAACTCACAACACAGCTTAATATCCTCTATTGATTGCAGTGCAGCGTGTATCGTTTCCCCATAAATCAGACGTTAAAGTACAGGGAGGTAATTGCCCTCCTCATTTATTAGACAAAGGTATGTTTTAAAATGGCTCAAACAAGTGTGGCAGATGGCCAGAAAATTGACGCCCTCCCTTTAAGATGCTCACATAAGTCTTGGCATGCAGATGTTTTATTTGTACCTCAGAGAACTGATCAAACCAAGCTCTCCGCAGCTGACTGCTGAGGCCAAGGTGTGGATCATTAGGTTTCAGGAGCACATTCATCATCGTTAACTGTATTGATCAGGTCTCAGCCGCTGTTCCTCCTGTTCCTGCCAAAGTTTTCCTCCCTTTAATTTTTGCTCACGGGGTCAAACAGTCCGACGCAGCCAGCAGCAGACGAAACATATCACAAGACAGCAGAAAAAAAAAGAATATCTGCTGAAAACAAAAACAGAAAGGGAACCGGATTCAGTGTGATGTCGCAAACAAATTATACAGCTACGAATAGAAACTCATTCTTTGTTTCCTCATCTTTCCTGCTCTTGCATCAAACGCAAAATAAACATTAAAACGTAGGATTACAGCTGCCATTGTGGAGTCTGTTTTCAGCAATAGATAATAAACCATGTCAAGGAATTATCAGAGGCTCCATAAGCTCAATGCCAGCGTATTGATTGGCTGACGGAAACAAAACACAGTCGAGGGCAGTCGTAAGTCTTGAGACTTGGTCAGGATTCAATGCTGACCAGCTTTGCCTCCCCGGGGTTCGACTGAGCCCTCCATTCTTCATTATGTCCCGAGCACTCTCTATGTTTAAAGGGCAAGGCTAAGCAGAAAGTGCACAGCTGCGGAGTTGTAGCGAACGTGCAGTCTATAGCATATTTATGTTGAACGCTTTGTGAATCCCGTTATTGTGTAACGGCGCAGTGGCTGTTGAGAATCAGGTCAGAGTCAAATGTGTGTGACATGTGTTGTTGTTCGTGGCGACTACACTCCACCCCTCTCTTTTTCTCTCAGCCTTTCTTGCTTTCTGTTCACATATCTGATTATTCATCGCATTCAAGGCAGGCTACACGCTCTGAATATAAAAACAGAGCAGATGAGATGCAAATTTAGCCGGAGCACAATTATGCTGCCGATTGCACAGTCCGACGAGACAAGAGTTAAACTCCAAACAGCTTCTAACTTATTTCCTCCCTTCCAAATCCTTTTATCTTCTTTCCACGTCTCCTTCTCCTCTGTGTTTTGTTTGTTGGGATTATGTCTGCAACTCACATCCTTCTCTCTCTCTCTCTCTCTCTCTCTTTGTCTCTTTAGATAAATGGAGGAGAAGGAGCGATGTAGGAGCAGGTCTCCAGCTCGGGGGGCCAGCCGGGTGCAGCAGGTGGTGGGAACAATAATACGTCGCACTCGGGAGTCACTTAGCAGGTACAGAATGAACGAGGGTCAGAGCTCAGGGCGAAAGTTCAAAAGTTGGAGTAAAAATACTCCCCGTAATCTTTTGCATCCCACATTGAGTGAACTATTCAGTGTTCACGCGTGAATGCCAACACCTCCTGGGTCCCTTTATTTGTTCGCTTACAATCAGTGTGACCTGAGGATATAGAGAAGATATACAGTAGAAAATGTTGGCACCGCACAGCCACATGTAGCAGAAAATGCTGACCCTTACACAGAGCACTGCGACAATAACAGATAAAACAATCACGTTTGGGATAGAGGGGAGAGAAAAACAGCATTATCCAGTTCTAGGCTCGCTGCCAGATCCTGTAGTGGGGTATAAATGTGGGATGTGTGCTATATATCATTTAAAATAAAAGAAACGTAGCCATACTAATGTTTTATCTGAGAACATGTGCTATTACATTGTTTCGTCGTTTAAAAAAAACAGATGTTGAAAAAAAAAAGTTTATTTTTTAACCTACGTGTATGAACACACACAACACGCCACATCCTCTCCCCACACCCACACAACACATAGTTGAGTCCATATTCAAAACCTAACTGTCCCTCTCTCACACACAAACACACCCCGCAGTGGACCACAAATATGCTTTCAAGAGCCCTTCATTCCCTTGTCGAGTGGTTTCTCATTCTCAGCAGAGGAGGCAGTGCTGAGGAGGAAGCCCAGTAAACTCCCCGTGAGGGATTCTTGGGAAAAAGTCTCATAATGTCACAAGCAGCTGACCAGGACGGCAGATGCCACTGTTAGATTTAAATGCATATACAGATACTGTATATTCCCAGGGTGTATTGGAGCTGATGGCGTACATTAGTTTACATGAATACGACCTTCTGCTCTCTGACTGCCGGTTGAGTTGGCTATTTATAAAGTATATAACATATCTGGCCTGCTTTTACTGTTGGTGAGACATTCATGGTTTTAGGATGATGAATTTTTAATGACTCTGGTGATCCTCTGACTTTTCTTCCACCGCTTCCACAAGGTTCACATTTTTGGTTCACGGTGAAATATCTATTAATAACTATTTAATAGATTGGTGTAAAAGTGGCTGCAGATATTCAAGGTCCCCTTGTGATGAATTGCAATAACTTCCTTAACCGTTTAGCATCAGATTTTTGCTATATTTTGAAGCAAATAGTACTTGCTGTGTTTATTGCTAATTGCCAAATGTCTTTTGGTATTACATTTGGTATTGAATTAATCATTTGAGTCACTTTTAAAGCAAAAACAGCAACCGTTTGTATGTAACAGCCCCTTAAGTTTGAATATTTCTTGCCTTTCTTTCTAATTCAACCAAATCTCTTTCACTTTTGAACTATTGTTTGAACAAATTTAGTTATTTGAATATAGCCACCATGGGCTAGGGGACATTGTGATGGGCTTTTTTTCACAATTGTCTGATTTTATAGACAATTTGACAATTTAAGTGGCAATTAATCGAGTAAACGGCCAACTAATCAATGATGAAAACATTATTTGCAGCCGTAAAATCATCAGTGAAGATGTTGTTTGCAATGTGAAATTATTTTGTATCATAATAGATTTTGTTACTTGTTAATAGCCAGCTTAATAAAGAAGGCAGTGATTTGTGAACGAAAAGACGTTGCTGTAAAAAGTGATGAAAGTTGAACTCGCAGTGAACTGTCTCGTCTTTGATCTGCCTGAACTGATCGCTTGAAGTGTTGTAGCCTCCAGTCAGGTAACCTGTTGCCCTACTTGACCTCCTCAGAGAGCGGTTGCTAGGCGATGGGAGATCACAGCGCTCCAACAGTCTGTCCAATCAGAACTTCCAGACCAAGCTGACGCTGCAGATCACCAGGGACCCAGTCCTGGACAGCAGCACTGGACATGGCTTCACCCTCACCACAAACGCACCCCTGCTGGTCAGGGATGTTGCCACAGGTACACAGGGTGTGTGTGGTGGTGTATCTGTCTGTGTGTGTGTCATGTTTGTCTGTGTAGATAAGTGCACTTTGTTTTCCTGCTTCCTCTTCAAATGGCCACCTGCTTTATGCAACAGTGAATCGCCTGCAGCAAGACAGATTTACACACTCTCTCTCTCTCTCTCTCTCTCACACACACACACACACACACATTGACTCTCCTGGCATTCAGACTGCAAGGCACGGTGCCAGAGAAGCCGCAGAAACAACACAGCCACCTGCTCATCCTTCTAAATTCAATCACATTTCATTTAAGCAACTTTGATAGGGGGGCTCTCGGAGAGAGCGAGAGGGAGTGGAGGAGTGAGAGATGCTGACCCATTAGTTTTATATCTATCCTGTAGAATAAGCTGATAAACGGCCCAAGAGGAGGGTACCACCCTGCTACTAGGTCTGTAATTGCTAGCTGCTGCCAGAGAGAGAGAGAGACAGAGCGAGGTGATAACAGAAAACAGGATTGAATAGAGAGAGAAGATGCCAGCAGGAAGACACAGCAACGAACAGCCAACGAGCAAAGTGCAAATTTTTGCCAGAGAGAGCAAAAATAATGAGTGTGAACGTGTGCAGGGAGCAGAGAGGCGAGGAAAGGTGGGTGACGCATCTGGGTGTAGGAGGAGTCAGCGAGGTGCCTGCTGGTGTGGAGGAGACTGCGAGAGGAAAGTGGTGGATGAGGACGAAGCATAGGAAAAGAAAAAGAGAGGGCGGGAGGGAGGGAAAAACAGCAAGAATCAGGATATTGGAAGAATTGACATGAGAGCTCAGTGGGGGGGTTGGGTTGTCTGGTGAGAGAGAGAGTATGTGTAGTGTGTGTGTGTGTGTGTGTGTGTAGTGCAAATCAGTGTGGGATACTGTCAGTGGGTCAAAAATCAGGATCAGACAGGGCTTTGCCAGACAGATGGGGTGTATGAAAAATATGTCCGCATGGGCGTGTGTGTTTACATGTACATACATTTGGTATGTTTGTGTGTGTGTGTGTGCGTGTGTTTGCGTGTGTTAGAGCAGGCTGAAACTGCTGCGCCTCAGTTGTGCTCTCTTGCCTGAAGACAAATGAGTATAAATAACTAGAGAAAGCAGAGCGGAGCCGAACTGGATGAGACCCAGAATAACCGTAACCCCTCACATCCTGGAGAGCTCAGCTGAACACTGTTGAGTCAGCCGCGTTGAATAACCATATGTGTCATTTTGTGGGTGTGTGTGTGTGTGTCCTATATATCTGTGTGTATATCTCCCTTTATCTAAACTGAAAGTGCAAGCCCACGTGTGCAGCTGGGTTTTTGTTTTATGCAAACGCTCACTCTTTTCATTGTGTGTGTGTGTGTGTGTGTGTGTGTGTGTGTGTGTGTGTGTGTGTGTAGGGAGTCCTGCAGATGGGATACTGTACCCAGGGGACCAGGTGTTGCAGATTAATGATACAGTGCTGGAGGATTTGAGCGACGAGCAGGTGGAAAACATCTTAAGGTGAGAGGGACTGCAGTGATGTTATCTTCTGTCTTGCAAGACAAAATAAATAGATTTAGAAACACTGAGTGGTTTTGAAAAGGCAGTATATTATTAACTTGGATGTCAGATATGTGTTTTATATTTTTAATTTGATGCCAGAATTATGTGATTTGTTTGTGTGTTAAAATGAAATCTTACAACAGATATCGAATGGCATCGTTTTTAATTGAAAGGTCACAGAGATAAATCACCATGATCTATCCGTATATCTAAATTACCTTTAGTGGACAGTGAGAATCCACTTCTACAGTTACTAGGGACAGCTTCATAGTACCAGTGTGTCCGGTGACTAAACGCCGTGTCATGGTTAATTTGCTGGAGTGTATTTCTGAGACTGTGTGCGGATGATTCATGTAACAAGAATGTGTGTGAGAAAGGCTTAGCGAGTTGAGAGCAAAGGTCAGAGGAGAAAGTGCTTGCTTGACAGCAGGACAGAAAGATAATGATCTCTCTTGTGTGCACGTGACTGCTTGTGTGTGCGCGGGTGTGTGTGTTTTTCCCTCCCAGGGACCTGGAGGATTGTATCACTGTGACTATCCTGCGGCACATGACAGTGAGTACAAGGAAGACATTGATGACCCCCCCCCCCCTTCAACACACACACACAACACACATTCAGAAGTCATTACACCATCCTGATTTGAATATAAGCCTGCTGTGTGTTGTCAAGCATGTGACCGTAAGCTCGCATCTTCTGACAGGATTAAAGACATTCACATTGCTCAACATGTGTTGACTGTTTGATTACCGCTGTGACTGTTTGCCGTTCTCAGAATTAATCGTGTAATTGGTTTGAACTCGACAAGTGCGCACATCTCAGTCCGTGGTCCGGCCCTTGCATAATGGACCCGGTGTGTGTCTTTGTGTTGCAGAATCCCAAGTCATCCATCATGTCAGCAGAGAAGAGAGCCCGTCTGAGGAGTAATCCAGTTAAAGTGCGCTTTGCAGAGGAGGTTGTGGTCAACGGGCACACTCAGGTGGGAGTGAAAGCCGCTGTGAGCCACTGATGAATGACTCTCATTTCTGTATCTCTCAGTCTTATTTTCTAAGCTGTCATGAGCCCTTTTCCTATTTTATCTTTCCTTGTTTGATATCGACTCCTGTCCAATCGCAATGATACCTCTCACTTCTTTCCTGCAGGGAAACTCTCTTCTCTTCCTGCCCAATGTTCTGAAGGTCTACTTAGAGAACGGACAGACCAAGGCCTTCAAGTTTGACAACACCACCACTGTCAAGGTATTTAATTTATTACACAGAGGTTTAGACTGGGTGTACACTGATAATGGAAGGTCAAAATAAAGGGCCTTAACTGCTACACTACTGGGTCACTTCTGATTGTTTTTGAATGCAGGATGGGTAACTGGATGATGAATCTTGTTACTGGCTGGCCCAAGAGGTCGAAGCATCACTCCTGAGCACCTGACATGTTTGTCAATACCTATGCGCTCCAAGAAAGCCAATGAGAAGACAGTTCATTTATATGACGAAACCTACCATGCTGAATAAACTGAATTTACATCTATCTTAAATGCAAAAAGCAAGTATAAATGGATAAATCTGTTGTTTTTTTTATGTAAATGTTGCTAAATTTTACAATATCTGACGCGCTGCCTACATTACTGTCCTCAGAAGATCCATTCAGTGGCCCCCTCAGTTCTCTCAAGCATTATGAGAGCTAACAATGGATCTACTGTAGTTGTCAAAGGCTTTCTTGAAACAAGTGGGCGCATTTTGCAATTAAGTACACGACAAGTTATGGTGTGATTGCCCCAAAGGTGTCAGAGAGTGGGTAGACTCTTCTTAGCTGTTCTTAATTGTGGAATAATACAAAAAAAAATCTTAATTATATAATATGCTTTCCGGAGGAGGAAGTTTGAAAACTTTTGAAAGTGAGGAGAAGAGTGTGCAGTGAGTCAGAGCTGAATCATTTGTCGAGCTGGATTTTGTGAGTAACTCTAGATGCCATCTCTATCTCCAGCCGGGCATGTGCAGACTAAGAGATTTACTGTATACAATCATCATAATGAGATCATTGCGTCAGTAACTCACCACCAGTGGGTCCACGTCTGCTTTTGTCTTCATGAGCACATTATTATTGTTTCAGCAGATTTTGTATTGTATTTCAGTTTGTATTCCCAGGGCAAGCGAAACTGAGAGGGGAATCTGATTTGACCATCTGCCATCAGCAGACTGGGATGATACATGTTTATCTAAGGGGGGGCTGAACTGTTGTTTTTTCACCATTCCAGGACATTGTTCTGACTCTGAAGGATAAACTGTCCATCCGGGCCATTGAGTACTTTGCCCTGGTGCTAGAGCAACAGTACAGCATCACCAAGCTGCTGCTGCTCCACGAAGACGAGCTCATACAGAAGGTGAAGTAAACAAATGAACATTCAAACACACAGTAGTCGTGGATGGCTGTTTATATCACGCATAATTTAGTTACACTATTGACAACAGCTAAGACCGGGTGAATTCTTATTGCTTTTAATTTTAGAGTTTGCGTCCATCTTTATCATTTACTATTTCTTATCGTCACCAGGTGGTGCAGAAAAAAGACTCCCATGACTACAGATGTCTGTTCAGAGTGTGTTTCATCCCCAGAGACCCCACGGACCTGCTGCAGGATGACCCCTCTGCCTTTGAGTACCTCTTTCTACAGGTCAGAGGCTAATTTCTACTATCTGTCCATCTGTTTCGCTCTCTCCTCATCTTTGAGATCTCAAAGAGAAGTTGACCCCTTTCTCCTTAATTACACGTGGAAACCAAGTATAAATATTCATACAGTAAAAAAGAAAACTCAACTTGCCACTTGCCAGAAATAGTTGTTTATGGTTGTATATCCAATGTTTAATAAATGATCTGGCAATTTGCTCTAGTGTGCTCTAAACCTGCTCTAAAAAGCAGTATAAAAATAGATCTACTGGGAGTGCCACTTCTGTCATGTTGATGTATTGTTCTGTGAAGAGTCTTAGCTTCCTGCTGTGTTTATTTTTGCTGTATAAATGTCAGTTTGGGTGTCCCAGTGTTGATTTATTTATAAAGATGCTCATGCTGTGTGTTTTGAGATATCTGACATGATGTCCTCTATGTTCGTCTATTATACAAGTAAATATAGAAATTTGATGCCTCTCAGTTGTGCTTTGGTATGTTAACTGTAACGCACAGGTCTATTTGTAATGTCTGTATGCGTTATGCTTGAGTTATGTGTGTTTCCAGAGTGTTGGGGACGTGCTGCAGGAGCGTTTCGCAGTAGAGATGAAGTGTAACACTGCACTCCGCCTGGCTGCCCTGCACATGCACGAGAGACTAGATAGTTGTGGACAAACTAGGGCCTCCATCAAGAATATTACGTGAGTCTATGTTTATGTGTGCATGTCATTTTAGTGTCATGCTCGTAGGACACTACTCCAGCACCCTCAATACAGGTTTTGTGTCATTTTGGTCATCTAGGGTGTTTGAGCTTGTTCTTTTGCTGCAATCATTGTGATTTGTGTGGGATAAGGGTGCACGCTCAATACCTAATCTATTAATGTGATTGGAAAATGTTTTGTGTGTGTGCTAAAGGGTTTGTCCTATGTGTGGATCCAAGGTTTCTGTCTTCTCCGTCTCTCTCCTTCGCAGTGTAAATGCTGTAAATGCACAAAAACCTAAGCACAGATCCCAAAAGACCACCCCACTGTCGCACAGTGCATAGATTAATATGGTTATATAAGTCATAAATACTCTGTGTATCGCAGATGCAAGCTTTTTTCGCTTCAAATTAAACTGATGGTGCAGTCATGGTTACAGCTGCACTGAATTCAGTTAAAATATGTATGTTAGTAACATCTAGTGGCAACTGTGGGGAAATAAAACATCAGCAGATATGTCTACTGTTTTGAGTTTTGGGTAAAGCCTGTATTTTGTTTTAATGCACAAATTTCAAGCTTAATTACTGTTAGGTATGTAACAGTAATGTATGATGTCACCATGTTACAAACGTTTACATTTTCATGTAACACTGTCTGCATTTCCAACAAGTGCACACTGAGCTGGTGAGATAGCTATGCTGAGAAGCTCATTTTAGCCTCACCTTTAAAGATTTGTATGTGTATTTAATTTCTATAGTAACCTGACAAACCAGCAAGACAAGATTAAATAAGAGTAAAGTTTGGTGTTTCAGTAAAATGAAGGCTGTACTTTTGATTAGCAGCATCCTTTTCCTTGTTAGCTCTCCTACAATTCCACATTAGGTTGACAGTTTTTCTGAGTCAGAGACTCCCTCTACCTTTCAAATGCTGCATCAATATTTACTTGTTTTCAATTAACTAAAATCAAGTTCATAGTGCATGTGGGGTACTGTAGTTAAAATTCAACTTTAGAAGCCACTAAGGTAACTTTTTATTCCTCTGCATGTGTGTGTGGTCATGACAGGAAGGAGTTTGGCCTTGAAAGCTTCATCTCTCCCACGCTGCTGGGCAACATGAGGGAGAAGGACCTGAGGAAAGCTATCAGTTACCACCTCAAAAAGATTCAGTCCCTGCTAGAGCCACGCCAGAAGGTAGATATAAACTGATGAATGAGTGGAAGGAAGCATTAAGAGGCGTAAAGAGAGAGATGGTGACAGTTTAGCAGAGGCTTTAGGGTACTTTTTAGCTGATTCTTACTGACTGCTAATCTCCCTGAGGTTTAAAGTGGTATATGGAGTGACAGCAGGTTGGTAGACAGATAAATGGTGGGCGGGAAAGTAATTAAAAAGGGAATAGTAATTCTAGGGCTTGTAGAGTGTTTCAGGGAAAGTGAGTGGAGTATATTTCTCTGTGGAGAGCTTTATTGGTCAGTGAGTCAACTGGGACATCTTGTGGTTTTCTTTCATTTTGTTCCCTTGTCTGACCATCCTGCTGTCTTTCTTACTCTTCCCCCTTCTCCCATGTCTCCTGTGGCTTAGGTAATATCTGCTACTCAGGCTCGGTTGGCCTACCTCACTCAGCTGGGAGAGCTCATTTCATATGGGGGACGATCATATACAGCTACAATGATGGTAAGGTTTAGGAGCCTGATGTGGCCTGGTGGGCCCATTTGCTAAATCATACACTATTATAACCAGTTAAAATGATTCAAATTTAATATTAGACCATGTCATTATATAACACATTTATCTATGTCCTTTCATTTCTGTCCTGATGTATGTTTCCTTACTTTTCGCCTACACTCAGCTTCAGGACAGGGAAGTATTAGTCAGCCTGCTGGTGGGAGCCAAGTATGGGATGAGTCAGGTCATCAACCACAAGCTCAACGTGATTTCTACACTGGTGGAGTTCAGCAGCATCAGCCGAGTCGAGTTGTTGTCAGAGTCGGACAAAGTCAGCCTACTGCGCATCTCACTGCACGACATGAAGGTATGGAAGACATTAAATTCATGTACATGGTCATCAAGATACTGGGCTCTATTATTCATAAATGTGTAGGCACATACACTGACACAGATACGAAAAAATGGATGTTCACTCACCACACCACATTTATGCCAAAGCTCATGCTAGAGTAAATATAGGTCAGGTATTTCTCCTCCAATACACAGTATAGTATACAGCCTAAGGGGGTGTGTTGTAGCTATACAAAGCTATTTCACTGGACTCAAAGGTGACTGTCTCTCCCTCTTTCTCTCACTCCATTGCCTTTTGTCCCTTACCCTTTGGCTTTAATCACTACCGCTTTACCTTATCTTCTGCTATGCCCTCCCCCTCTCAGCCATTTGCCTTACTGATGGACTCTCTGGCAGCCAAAGACTTAGGGTGTTTGCTGGGAGGCTACTACAAACTCCTGGTGGATCCCAGTGTCAGTGTCTTCCGTCTGGGGCGCCCAAAAGTGAGGGTGCACCGGATACCTGCTGAAGAAGGTGTGTGTGGGAGGTTCGCCGTAATAGAGGGCGTGTGCTATGAATCCCTATCAAGTGAGCAAAAAATGTTTCACTTTAATTACTCACTTTCTGGCTTTGGCCTTTTGATAGACTTTTTTTTCACATCAAATGTCAACAGCCTGTATGGGTACGGATAAAAAAAGCCAGTCATATTATATCATACATATCAACATGATTCTGTTCTGCCAATAGACTAACACATTTTTTTTGCCATGCTTGTCTGGTGTTTGTATTTTTCTGGTGCTACTAGGTTATGTGTCTCGCTGCTGTAGTGACTCGGATGACTCAACAGATGAGGATGACCCAGATGGATTCGCATAATTACAAACGCCCAGATCCAGCAAGTCAGGACTGGGAAGAAAGGAGGAGAGAGGAGGAAGAAAAGAGGAGAGAAGAAGAAAGAAAAGAGAGGGAGGAGCACAAAGGCAAACAGGAAGTGAAGATAATAGTGACAACAGAAGGTAGGGAAAATGAGGGTGAAGAGGAAGAAGGAGCGACAGGAAGTGGTCTCCGTAAATTTGGTACTTTTGATGAAGAAATGAACCTGGAAACCACCTGGTACCACACTGACCCACGGGTCACCAGCAGCTTCTCCAGCTTGTCTAGTGGCTCCTTGAGTGCTGCACTGGAGGAGAGCAGTGTTGCAGCCAAAGCACCATCTCGTCGGGATGCACTCCGCGGACCACGCACAAGCGAGGATCTACCAAGCTTGGACGTTCACCACCCCTACCTCCTGGAGCCAAAACGCCACCAAGGGCCCCTGCGACCCACCAACCTCAATTATCGCAGCAATGACAACTCTTGTCTTTGCTTTGCTGAGCTCTCCAAGGCTGATTTCCTCCCTAGTCCACCTGAAGCTACCAGCGATGATGATGATGATGATGACGAGGAGGAAGAGCATGGAATGGAGGAACTCAGACGCATTTCAAAGATCCCTAGTTCAAGAGATTTGAGAATGATTGACAGCACGCCCTTTGACAGATCACCCATTAAAAGAAAGAAAAAGACCCCACCCAAAGTCCCATTAAGGACCAGCTCAATTCCTGGACACAAAGCAGAAAAAGCTGAGCAGCGTCTCTCCAAGGACGAAGATAGTCTATTCCTGACACCTTCACCCAACCCCAAACCAGCTCTGCTTGTCAAAGATACTGTCTCAGAGTCTGAGGATGAGTTTTTCGATGCTCAGGAGAGATTTACTCCTCCAGTTCCTGATCTATCAGGTTTGTTTATAACTTTGCAGATCAATAAGTCATGTTTTTGTCTATGGTGGCATGTTTGATTTTTTCATGCGATGACAACACGTGACAAGAATGAGACATTAGTATGATTAAAAGGAGGTGGCAGATATTTATATGAATCCACTGAATGCCTTTCTCTTTTCTTTCTTTCCTTTTCTTCTGACTTATCTCTGTCTCTCACAGACGCTGAGCTGGCTGACCGAAAGAATGCTAATCGGTTGAGTGGAAGTTGGAATGGTCCTGCAGGTCTCCCAGTGAAAGAGCCATCACCATCCTCTCCTCTTGCCAATAAAGCTGTGGTCTCTAAAATTAAGAAGGAAGTGGAGCCCCTTAAAGGCCCCACAAATCAACTTAGCAACCAAAAGCCCAGCCCACCAAAGCCATCACAGAAACCTGAAGTCAAGGTCAAACCACCATTGGCACCGAAGCCCCAGCTGCCTCCCAAACCTCAGATCATTCCTCCCAAATCCCCCCAGCATGGGAGATCATATGCCCACTGCAATGGGGATGCCTCTGGACGTCTGTCTTCTGAACTCCTGGAAATGGAGCCAGACACCATGGAGTTCAAGTCTGTCACATCTGGGGCAGGTGGACTCCCACTGTCAGTCACCCTTGATCACAGCAGTGCGGTGCAGCAAGCAATCAGCACCGATTACAACACCACAAACAAAGAAGCAAGAAAACAGCCCAAAACAAAATAATGATCTGATGCATGAGAATGGAGCAGATGTTGTTTCCAATGACAAAGCAACCATTCCTGGTGAAAAGGAAACTCCTAAAGTTGAGGGACAAAGCAATGGGACTGTCATTCATGCACAAAAGCCAACAAACCTACCCTCTATTCCTCGCTCTAATTCTGGTACAAAGCTAGCTATTCCTCCTCCAGTACCCCCCAAACCCACTTCTTCCTCCAAAATCCACCCCTTGTCACTACCTGCTAGCTCTCCTGTTTCTCCAACTGATCCAAACAAAGGAATCTTTAAGGATAGCGTCAGTCCACCGAATGGAATCCACCCTTGGACTAACCGCAATGGCAGCGTCCAGTCAGGACCCAGGAGGGTCTCTCTGAGTCATGAAAGCCTGTCACCTAAAAATACAGACGCACCTCTTACTCTTACCACCTCCCTCACTTCAACCAACTCCAAAGGATGCCTAGAAAGCAGAGAGCCTGGAAGATCTGGATCAGGATCAGACCTGCGGACCAGCTCCTCCAGCCTTGGAGGCAGACTACCTGCTTCTGCCCTGAGAGGGAAGATCCAGGCTCTACCTTGGTATATGACTCGTTCCCAGGAGATTTTGGGAACTTTAGACTATCCCTCCACTAGCTCCATCAATGGAGATACATCTGGATTTGGCTCTGGTTTATCTGTAGCCAGTGGTTTATCAGACTTAAACAAGACCCCTGTCAAGGAAAAAGAGACGGAGACCTCAAAATCAGGAGGAAAAGGAAAGATTTTAGAGGATGGGGCTGAAGTTGTCATAGCCACCATCAAAGAGGCCCAGGAGGTGACCTCACACATGAAGAAGGCCAATGGTACAAACGGGTCCCACCCTAATCTGAATTTTAAAGAAAATAGTGCACACTGTGGTAGTGTTTCATCAGAGCAGCCTCAGTCACGATCCCATTCAGCAGTGGGGTTGGGAGGTGTGTCTAACATGCAAATTGGAGGTGACTCACCAACCTCCTCACATGCAGATACTACTCCTCCACAACAACACCGGGAGGCTTGTGGCTGCCACACCGTTTACGCCAACTGTTTCAGTGGTGACACTGAGGATGTTGTGAGCTTTGATGAGGAGCTTACCGTTTACGAGTTCTCCCGCCGCACACGCCCCAAACCAGCCCGGCCCGTAGCTGTCTCTTCTCCGACAACACCCTCTCCGAATCCCAATATTCTATCACTGCTTCGGGACAACCCTCGCCCCCTCTCTACTTTCTCCACTGCCTCTTCTGAACTCAGTCCCCTAGTTTCTCGTCCAGTTTCCCCCACAACCACAGTTGGTTGTCCTCTTCGTTCACTAACCAACAAGAACTATGGTGGGCTGAAAGGAGGTTTTGCCTCTCTACGTCAAGATATAGACCAACTTTTGCTGGTCTTAGAGAGGGGAGCATTTGATCAACCCCAACAAACATCTTGTCTAGAGCAGGATCTCACAGGCCTAAAAATGGGGCCAGACCTAAATCACAATGGAACTGAAGGCAGTAATACCACTGCACCCGACCCAAATTGTACTGGGACAAGCACTGCTGCCATGACGGAGGCTGAAAGGAGTCTTCTCCAGGCGGAGGCTCGACGATTGGCATCTGGGTGTCAGCGAGCCACACGTGTAGGCTGGGCTCCTGATGAAGCCCTACGTTCTTTATCTAACAGCTTCAGTGCCCTTGTTCAGTTGTCAGCAGCCTGCTTGCGAACAAACCCCTGCCCTGGTTGTGACATGTGCAATAATGCAAGTCTGGTCCACAGGGATGAGGACGATGACAGCCAGGAACCCATGGACAAGCTGAAGGAGATAGTGGGCCTGTACCGGGAGTTTGTTGGGGATGTTGAGACAGCTGGAACTGGAGCTGGGGTGGGGGGAAGGAGTGTGAGCCTCATGGGGTCCGTACAGGGTCAAGGGGAGAGTGATGGGGTGAGGCTACTAGCCAAGCGTTGCACTGTACTCATCTCTTCTGTATTCGCACTCACACAGCTCTTCCGGATACGCACACTAGACACTTCGGACACGCCTGGGCACGTACCTCTCAACTTTTGACCTGTGAACTTTTACCCACTAATAACCCACTGACTCTAGAGGTGAGACAAGAGGAAACAGCACAGAGTGATCTGGTGTGTAACTCCTGTGTTCTTGTACAGTAAGTGCCATGCACACCACAGCACACAGACTTTAACCCACATCACACATACCCACATGGAAAACATACACCAAACAAAACCCTAAACGAAGAGAGGAAACTTGATTGCTTGGCCTCTTCCTGGACGCATATGGACTATGCATTTGTACATATGAATTTTATAATTATCTGATAATTCTCTTATTTTATGATACAATATGTGTATGTATGTAAGGATGGATTACCCATGTATGTATTTATGTATTTATTTTTACAATATTTGCACCATGGTCTGTGATGTGCAGGTCTCTGGTGTAAAAAAACAAACAACAACAAAAAAAAAACCTATGGATGTCACTGGATTTTTTTTCCCTTCTCTTTGAGACAGTATTATGTTATCTTTTGCTGCTTTAAAGATTCCTCCACTCCACAAGGTGTAATCTGTAAATTGTCATTTTTCAAGTTTAGTATGACAGTACGTTTTACTGACAAAATACAGAAAATATACTTTATCACTCTTGCAAAATACAGTTGTTAACTGATTTGTTTTATATGTGCAGGGATCGCACCTTTTTAAGGATTTAGTTTTTCAACATTACAGTCACATATAAATGGGATACAAAACTATACCATTACAAAGCAGGGAGAGCACTTTTGACTGTTACAGATTGCACCTTTTTATGAGACACATACCCTTGTGTAAAGTGTTTTTTCTACCCCTTCCCCGGTCCTGACTGACTCTGAGTGAATGCTTCTTGGAAATACTCCCCATTACTCCCAAACGTATGCAGTATTATAACATTAATCTAGTTTTCATCCAAAGGACATTACATATATATTTTCTTGGAATGTGTGGATGAGGCCCAGGGAGCAAAACAGGGGACCTTATTTATGTAGTGAAAAAAAAACGTTTTTGACTCGGCACAAGGGTGACTGTTAAACTATGTCCAGATGTAGCAAAGATCCAAAGTCTTAAAACACTGAGCCACAACTGTTCCCCACTACGATTTCCTCTTTGGGCACGCCACCTTATTAACATACTGACTGACAGATGGACTGACTGCTGTACGCTGGGGTCAGACGTGTAGATATACATTTATATCTTTGTGTCCTATTCTGTCTTTACCTTAGTTTATGGCTATGCAAACATAAACTTCCCACCCCCTCCACATACTGTATTCTTGTTGTTTTGTGCTAACATTAAAAACAACAATAGCTGCATTATGTTTGTTTGAATATAATGGGTGCTTTCTTTGTTTGGAATGTTGGCTTTTGTCTTGTTTCAAGAAAACTTACTGCATTATGGATTGCAACATTCTGCAAAGTTGCATGGCATTTGCATTTTTGTCAATATAAAGACTCCTGTCTATACTGATGTCTGTGAATTGTCCGTAAAAGGATTACATTGCTTGATCAGTTTGCTGATGTGTTCACTAATCAGCTCGTCCATATCACATGATGCCAACTCATTTAATGAGCCATCCGAGTTGGAGGATATACTTGAGCCACCTACGACAACAAAAAGGTAATTAAGTCAAATCAGTCAGCAGTTGCTGAGTGGATTAGCTGAAATAAGGACTGCTTCAGTGTTCAGTGACAGCTGGAGAGGTAGTATATTTAGATCTTCCAAACAGATGACTGAGGGAAATTTTATCAAGGTGGCCATGCTAAAACAAGAAAAGAAAAAGATTTCAGAGCTTCCATTTGCCGTGGACGTAATGTTGTATAGCAGTGTCCGTCACAGCACTAACATCAAGACATACTGTATGTCTCAGGAGCATCACTAGTTCACAAAGCAGGCCCAAACAGAGAAGAGTGCCTGTGTCACCACTATGTTTTGTTTCTGTATGGTAACATTGTATCAACAGCATTTCATTTTCAACGAAGACAGTGTTTCTACATGAGCAGTCACTTTTCCATATTCACATATAATGAAGTCGATGTACCAAGAAATGTATTGTTTGGGAATAAATTACACATTGACTTTAACAATGTTGAATATCTGGATGTTTGGGTTCTGTCTATAGATGAGTTATTAACTCATTTCATGTAGCAACTTCCAGGTCATTTAAGCTGCAATAACCTCAATCTGTCTCTACTAATCTAAGACATCGTAGCTGAACATTAAACCAAGCAGGGAATATTTAAAAAACAACCGAGAAAATGAAGATTTGCTTTGGTAGTCTAAAGACCCTGTTTGTACCATCACTGCAATACATGCTGTTAATGAGGATTACTGTGGGATTTCTTTCCCAGCACTGAGTCGGTGCACTTCCACAAATCTATTAATGTAGCATTGAGGCCTCGTGTCTCCCTGTCCTCGTTCTTTTCATTTGGTACTAGGAATGTCTTTAAATTATTTACAGAGCTATCTGAGGTAGAGCAACACTGCCACCCCTATTATTAAAGTACCATTTAAATTATGAATTCAATGTAAAAATATAAGATTTTGCCTAAGATGATAGCCGGAAGGACATTTGTGAGTGAAAAGAATCAACAAGGGAGCTGAGAGGCTTTATAACTACAGCAGCTCATAGCCCACTTGATCCAAAGTCCCCACGTCAGATTGCCCTTAATCTGATCATTATCTGCAGTCTGACTACTTGACACAGTAATGTAGAAAGTCGCACTCTGCACCATGTAAAAAAAAAAAAAAAACCAACACACAAAAACACAGTCTGATAGTGTAGTGCAGTTACTGCGCAATGTTTGCTTCATCTGTCATAATTCAGTGTTGAGTTTATTCAAACATTGACTACAGTGCATCATTGTAACGGCTGGTGCTGCTCGTGTGATTGATGACAAAAAGGGATTATGGTGTGGCATATTTGGGCAAAGGCAAGTATGACAGATAAGCCATGTTGCTGTAAAGTATTAGTCACCGGGGACTGGTGCAGAGGTCAAGACACACAGAAGCCATTGTTTCACAATGTATGGGTGCCTGTATTAATTGGTGAATTAAGATAAAACAAATGTATCCCCATAAACACCAACATAACAGACGTATCCACTGTCAACACTTTTAATGGACAGATATGAAACATTTCATTAGATATTTTCATAGTGATCGGGTGGCTTGTGCTTCAGGAAATGTGGCAAAAATGAACAGCATTATGTATTAGAGTCCCACTTCCAAGATCTAATTCAATACAGAGGAAATCCTATAAATTCCTGAAATGATCTCCCAAGCCGTATACTGTAGACAGTCAAAATGAAAAGAACTGAAGATATAGGCCAAGTGATCCATTTAGATGGCAGCTTGAGCTTTTTGTGCCACTGAACATTACCCTCTGCCCCAGTCTTTTCTCAGCACCATTACAGCTCAGTCTCTCTGTCAGTGTCCGAGCAGCATGCCTTTACTCTTTGGGTGTTCCTCTGACCGAGGAAGAGCTGCTGCGTGGTGACTATATCTACTCAAGCTTGAAATCTGAGCCCATTATGTCAACAGACGTTACAGACAGAGAGGAGAGCAAGCATGAGATACAGATATAGAGGGAGGGAGCAGAGGGGAGAGATATACATGTATAAAACAAGTAATATTTGAGTTTAGAAAAATGAAACAAACATTGAGAAGCACTTTTATACTCAATAAAAGAACAATATGCCCCCAAAAAAGAACAAATGAAGTAATGGTGCATGAACAAATTAAGATGAACAGTCTGTCTGATGCTGCAAAGGTTTTTGATAGATTAACCAAACAGTTTCTGTGGGAATATTTGTTATATTATTTGTCATAGAAGTTTAGATTCAATATTATTTCTCTCCCTTTCAATAAATTATAAAAACAGACTAGATCTGGGTATAACTGTATGTTTTACTCACATATACATCAATGGGCACTTGTCAAAACTCCAATAACACGTACACTCTGCCAGTAGCACTTCATAAATTCTGATCTCATCAGAATATAGGTGGAGACGGATCATACAAAGAAATAAAATGGCCAACATTCTACTTTCCAGTAAATCTCGGGGTATTTCAATGGTCAGAAGTACAAAAGTGTTTCAGTTAAGTGGCAGAAAACAGCCTCGCAGACGAAGTGCTCCTGGTCTAAGAACAGACAGAAATTGTCAAGACAAGACACACCACAGCACACAGCACATACAAACAGCTTCTCTTACAAAACAGTTAATCCAGTCAAGTAACCTTTGCTTGAAACTGTGGAAGAAAAAAAAAAGCGTTTAAGTTCAGTTTGCTCCCACAAAGTTTTGTAGACAGAGCAAACAAGGGCATTTCAATTGGACCCTGGCACAAGTTTTGTATAGGCTAGAGCGTGCATCTTGTTTTTAATACTTTGACAACAGCAAATAGTAACAATGGCAGGTGGATTATGTCACACTGACTGTTGGCCCCCATCAGAAGTGCAACTTCATTGCAAGTCTTTCAGTCATGGAAACTCCAGTGTCCCAAAAACAGTGCCAGACAGCAAGTGCATCTTCTTTACTTTGTAGTTTCCTTTCAATTCAGCTTCTTCCCTACTTTCCTTTCTTCTCTAGGTCATCCTCATTCCCCCTTTCACATGATCTTCAAAAGCAGCTCATAGGTTGCATTGATGATACCCCATGAGAGCAGTGAACGGTGGTAGTTGAGGTGAGCCCCTCTGAAGAGCTTGGCCAAACTACCGCCCCGTTCTCTCCACACTGTTAGCAGCACCGCCCTGCAAGGCTGGAAGTCTCCTCCAACCTGAGCCTGAGCCCTGGACTTTACCACATTTAATGGAAAGAACATGATTCCTAAGGCTGCCCCCAACAACCCTCCACACACAAAATCATTAACCAAGTGACCTGCCCGGCTACTGGCTTCTGGGAGCTGCTCCTTGATGGGCCCACGGAGCCCAAAGAAGAGCACGTTGCTAGGGCCGTTGCGGAGGAGTATGGGCACAAGGCCACGGTAGCACTCTCTGACACCATACTCAGACAGAAGTATTCGAAAGGTGTGGGCTGTGTTGTTGAAGCGCCCGTGGTGCCTGTGGTCTTGTAGGAGAGTCTGCACGCGCTCAAAAGGCTGTCAGGATGGCCTCCGCAGTTCCGGCCAATGCCGCAGCAATGCTTCGGGTGACCAGCACCGGCACACCGCTGCCATCGGCCAGGTCTAGTAAGACTCTAGAGAAGTCCTCATACAGGCCAAACATGATGGCCACTGTAGTGCTCTTCTGGAGCAGCGGGGGCAGCAGGCCTCTGTAAAGATTTCTCAGCCCATCCCTCTGGAGCTGCCGCACCGCCTCGGTGGCCAACACACCGTGCAGCTGCTGGCGGAACAACACCTTCTGGATGGGGAAGGTCACCATGATGTTGGTAAATGCTGCAATGGAGCCACAGACATAGTGCTTTCCATGAGGGCCCAGGCTGGCACCCATAGCCCCAATAGGCAGGAGGGAGTGGCCTCCTTTAGTCAGGGCAGCCTGAGGCTGGGGTGTTCGGGCTGACTCGGAGTCCATGGTGCTAACAGCCATGGGAGGCTCAGTGGTCCAAAGCCTCTTCCACCAGCATCACAGCATCAGCACTGCACTCGTCTGTAAAATATATACCCTGTTAAAGAGAGGAAATATCTTTATATCATTTTCATGGCTCTTTGCCTTTGTGTGATAGTAAACAGAGACAGAACACACATAGTTAGACAGTAAATGAACTGTGACAAAAGAAAATGGGGGCATGGTACAAACACATCCACTTACATTTTGCTAAAGAACAAATGGGATTCAACACAACATAGCAATAACTGATCGTTTAAAAAGACACACTTCTAACTGATATGAATTTATCTCTAAGCAACAACAAAAAATATAATTATTAGATAAATTAAATAAAGCAATAGCTCAATTTCTTTATGCATATCTGCAAAAAATATGTGCTGACAGAACTTATTCATTAAAATATTCACTATAATATCAATATATCAGTCTACATTAAGTGACCCGTGTATGCAAAATGTGACTAAACTGTTAATATCTGCCAACCTGCCTTCATCTTGTATAACCAGACTTCTCCTAACCGACCACAGATAAGAATTGTTGCACAACTTAACAGGCTGATAGGGCTGAAGCTCAGTTAGGGGGGGAGGAGAGAACTATGAGCGGCAGAAGACACCGCTCCTATCATGTGTATTACACGGCAGCATGTACGAACTCTACATTTACTGTGTTTTTTTGAAGCATTTAAGAAAAAAAAAACAATCTGCAGAAAGTGAAAGCAAGGACTATGTACAGTCTAAATACATTTAGTACATAAAGTTGCTGTTGTAGGAGTTGTCTATATATAGACCAAAGAGGAGACAGTAGTGGCAAGGCTGTGAGGTCATTAGAGGTCAGCAGTATGTTAACCAGAATACTGCAGACCTTGTTACACACAGTTTCAGGTCAGTGTGACAAACCCGGCGGCCACATGGCTGCTGACGTGTATGAGTCCTTTAAAAGAAAACTATATTAAAACTAAAGTAAATAAAATATGGTTACAATTTAAATTCCTCAGCAGTAACTACGTGGAGTAGTTTGACCACCTGTATTACAACATTAATGGGTTATTTGAATACAGAAAGCAGGTATTTCCCCCATTTTAGACAACTTTAGAAATAATAATATATTTTTTTTAAAAACTCATTATCACACTGCTAGTGTTACTGAATGGTTTGATTTGAGCGGAAGACAATAACAACCCTGTCACGACATGACTTCTCATAACTAAATCTGAGGCGAACACGCCCTCTGTGCAACACTTCGTTGGAATTATCCTGTCGGGTCATGTCTGCTGTCCTGGCTTCAAGAGGCTAACACACAGACATAAAGGCGGGATGTGTTTTAACAGTCCAGTTACATCAAGGACATTTAGTCATTTTAATGCTAATGTAGGGCTAGCACGCTTAGCTTAAAATGCTAGGCTAGGTTAGCCAATTGTAGCTTGCTCAACAGCGCCTAGTGACAGGGCCTGCACGGTTCTGCTAATAAGAAGCTGTTTACATGTTTAAGACAAAAGAGGAAGGGCTGATACGAGAGCAGGGTCACATATAATGGCTGCACACTAGAGCAAAATACGTGTCTACCTAGCGTGCTAAGTGGCTAGCAGGTTTGGACACTTCTTTGGACGTCAAGCGGCAAACAAACAAACGTCGCACAGTTTTTGTTCAGCGGGTTCATAGTTAAGTTTTTACCTGCCGTGTGTACGCCAGCCGCTGTCCTGTGCCTGGACATGCAGAGTGCAGTTATTCTCAGGGTAATTGGGACACAACTGTAGGTCGTGTCTCTGCAGCAGCAGCAGCAGCAGGTGACAGCAGAAAATGCATATCTAGCGCATGCGCACTATTGCAGATTTGAGAGCAGTGTGTGGGTGAAGCAACGACTGACTTCGGGCAGGTTGTGTCACATTTGCAGGCTTTACAGTGTGAATAAGGTTGTTTAGGTTGGAAAATTAACCCCCAAATTAACTTCAACGAACTATTTTTCGCGTTGTTTTGGTACGCCTTTGTAATCAGGCACTTACTTGGATATTGTTGCCGTAAAAAAGCAGGATGGCCTGCAAGCTTTACGACTACGATGTGACGTATAGTGATGATTCTTTTTAGTAGTGTTGGGAAGTACGAGTCTTTTTACTAAATCGGATCACTTACTCTCGGACGAATCTTTTTTTTGAGTCATTTCGTTCATTCACTAGTGCAGCGCTGTAGCCCTCTTGTGTGCGATATAAATGTGACAAATGAATGAAAGACCGATTTGTATGAATGAACCGCTGATGACACAAGCCTGTAGCTGAGCTGCCTGTTATGTGACAAACAAACGAGGGACTCAAACTTCGTGAACTAGTCATTTCTGTTTCCTGTCCTTAACGTACTGCATGAAAATGAACGGATCACTCACTGAGGCTTCTCATTACTCCCAAGTCATATAAAAGATTCATTCGAATTGAACGATACATTCACAACTGACACATCACTACTTTTTAATGAGCCAGATCATTTGACTCTGCTCACCAAGAAGAGCCGGCTCTTTCTGCTCCCCAGCAGCTCTTAATTTTACCATGTATACCTTTAATAATTCAGCCAAACTTAGCACTGTTTACTTATGATTTGTATGAGTATCACTTAAGTTATTCAATACATGCCATGCTTAGTACTGAACTATTAAAAAATAATACATAATAAAAAATACATTTTCTAATATCAATAAATTGCTTTAGCCAATTGTTTTTTGTTTTGTTTTTATTGCGTTTATAGCACTTAACGTCTCGCGGACAGGAGTCGGCTCTTTGAACCGGCTCGTTCACGATCGACACATCACTAGTGACGTCATTATCGTACTGTTAGAGGATGTGTGTTTAGCCAGCTAGCTAGCTTTGACGGCTAATTTCAAGCGGAATTTTAATTGTTATTCTTTTTATTGGTGTGCAGGCCTGTTGTGTGTTTATATGGCAGTTGAATAGTAGGGCATGGTCTGGTGAGCAACGACAGGCTGAGATGTTTACGTCTCATCGCCGACGCTAGCTTTAGCCTATGTTGCTAGCTGTATTCTTAACGCCAAAAGGTTGGCAACAGTTTCCACTTAATATTTATCCACCGAGACCTGTGGTGTGAGAGAGAACCGTATGCACCAAACTACACCTTGAACTGCGTGTGTGGTCAGTTTGGCTCCTTCTTCGGCATTGAAATCTCATTTCAAGTAAAACATGTCAGCACAAAAAGACTGCGAGTTTCTGGTGAAGAGAGCCCGGGAGCTGGTCTCTGATGATCCCTGTGCAGCAAAAGCATGGCTCATCACAGCCAGGACGCTTTACCCTGCAGACTTCAACATTCAGGTAACAAGGAGACACATCACACGTTCATAGACATGTAGCTAAATGTGTCAGTCATGTAAGCATTTTGTGCAATGCTGTAAAACACCTGTCTGACTACCCTGTCTGTAGGCACCTTACCCTTTCTGTAGGCACCTTACCCTGTCTGTAGTTACCTTACCCTGTCTGTAGTCACCTTACCCTGTCTGTAGTTACCGTACTGTGTCTGTAGTCACTTTACCCTCTCTGTAGTCACTTTACCCTGTCTGTAGTCACTTTACCCTGTCTGTAGTCACCTTACCCTGTCTGTAGTTACCGTACTGTGTCTGTAGTCACTTTACCCTCTCTGTAGTCACTTTACCCTGTCTGTAGTCACTTTACCCTGTCTGTAGTCACTTTACCCTGTCTGTAGTCACCTGTCTGTAGTCATTTTACTCTGTCTGTAGTCACCTGTCTGTAGTCACTCATGCCAATTATCAACATTTTAAATATTTATAATATATCCTATTTATGTAGTATGTTCATATCTGTTTATATCAGGGATGTCCTGGATTGACCCTGTGTTAACCAGCACATGACAACATGCCAAATAAACAAGAGTCCATTGTTAAAATTTTGGTTGATGTGTTTTCACAGTATGAAATGTACATCATTGAACGCAATGCAGAGAGGACGTCTTCGGCAGGGAGACTGCTGTATGACATGTGAGTTACAGTGTATTTCTATCTGTACTGGTGTTAATATTAAGTGCCCTTTGTGGAGTCTGAGCTAACAGTTGCCAACAATTTCTTTTTTTAAAAATCCATCCAGGTTTATAAATTTTCCAGATCAGCCAATTGTTTGGCGGGAGATCAGTGTCATCACAGCTGCCCTGCGCAGCGACTCTCAGGACAAACATGCACAGTTTCTACGAGGTGAGAGGACTTTGCCTTGTTAGCATGCAGGATATACACACATGAACATGCATTATAACATCCCTATGGTGAGGATGGTTCTTGTTTGAAAAATGTCTGTGTTATTGTCTCTCCTAGGGCTTTTTGAGACGCTGCCTGGCCGTGTGCAGTGTGAGATGCTACTGAAAGCCACAGAGCAGTGTTTCAACACTTTGGAGAAGGCCGAGATGCTGCTCCTCCTCCTCAAGCGCTTTCCAGAGTCTGTGGTCCAACACGGGGTGTGTAGTAATGACACAATGGCATTTGAACCCAGATTAAAAGGCACTAAAACAGTCACTGGAAACATTTTGTTATGTGTTTAGGTCAATCTTGGAGAAACATTGTTAGAGGCGGAGGCATCAGAAAATGTAGAGACTCCTGTCAACTGTTTCAGAAAACTTTTTGGTAAGTGAAACATTAAAACTTTTCATTCAGTTGCAAAGCTCACTTGTGAAGCTATATGCAATGACTTATACACTATTTCTTTCTTACTTTTGCAGTGTGTGATGTCCTTCCTTTGGTCATAAACAACATGGATATGCGCTTGCCAGCCAGCCTGATGCAGAAGTACATGCTCAAAGCAGCTGAATTCTACATTGGCTATGTTACCCGTGGACCCTCACCTGATGTACAGATACAGGGTAAAGCAGCTGATCTTTCCTTCTTATCTTCGTGCTAACCCAGTGCGATCACTTTAAACCTACAGTATGATCTCTCACCGTATTTTTTTCTTCTCACTGCCTGCCTGACATTTTGTTTCTGTTCCTCTTGTTCTTTGTTTCAGGCTCTCAAGATGGTGGGTCTCTGAAGTCACCCAGTGTGTCCCGTGGCTCCCAGCGTTATGTGATTGACGGCCTGTCGGAAAAGTCGTCAGTGGTAGCAGAACCTTGGGAGAGGCTGTTGGATATCCTCGCTGTTGTTGGAGCACGCTGCGAGTGGCAGGGAGACAAGGGACAGAGGTAGTCTGTCTGCCTGTCAGTCAAACAGTACTGTTTCCATTGTTTTGTGTCCATGTTATGTACAATCCTTTATTAGTTACACGTAATAATACTCTAATATTTCGTCATTGATGTAAATGTAACTGTCAGTCCATATACGAACAGACACACCCACCAGTACACTGTAATGAATTGAAGTTGCAAGCCAGTGTATTTGTTTTCAGTACACTACATACAAAACAAATATAATATTACATTATAATGTAATGTATTATATTATATTACAACATAATACGACATTAAATTACAAAATAACCAGTAATACACAGTGATGGTAACAAAATGCTAGCAAACAGTTCAGTTAGACAATGTTGGCATTATAAAAATATGTGCAAATTCCATCATGTGTCAAGAAGGAGAAGAGATGATCACTTACTTTATGCACAGCATTTGCCATTAATTGGTGAGTTTTAATGTTTTGAAATGGTGTGTTCTTTATTTGTGTGCTGCAGGAGTTACGTGGATATGCTGCAGAGAGTGAAGGAGCTGTGTCGCTACCTGCCTGGTCTGGAGGGAGACACGAGGTCCCGCTGCTGCAGTCAAATTGTCATCTGTGCTGCACTTGTTCTCTTCCGCAGCGCCTTCCTCTACGTCTCAGCTGTACAGCCTGCACTGTTCCAGGGTTTGTCTCTGTCTTTGCTGTCATTTCACTCTAGTTCTTCAGCATATGCGGCTTCATTGTCTTTTCAATGAATAGATGAAGAATCAAATGATGTGTTTATGTTTGGCAGGTGTGAATGCATTGAGTTTGGGCCCGTGGATCCTTGTAGAGGACCTGAGCTCTGTGTATAATGATGTGGAGGTGGAAAGAGGACCCGTGAAACACGCACATAAGAAACGCAAACTAGCAGATGGGAGAGAAAAGACGATGGTGAGGACAGATTAGAAATCATTTATATAGTTCTACCTGGCTTTATGAGACCAGAGAAAGACTGATGAATCACTTTGGTGTGTTTGCATGTGTTCTTAAATAGATTTTAGTATATGACTGCCATGACCACATCCTTTTTTGTTACTGTGCGTGTCATTGTAGAGCTCAGATGATGAGGAAGGATTGGGAAAAGGTCGCGGTCGACACATTTTAGTGAACAAGACTGAAATGCCCAGCTGGTCAGAGACTCTGGACAGTTTCCGTACAGCGAGGGAAAGCTGGGACCTTCTGCACTCCCACGACGGCCTGGAAACTGGTAAACACTTCCTCTGTTCAAATCTGTTTTAGCCACCAAGTAACGCCAAAATAATGTTACAAACAACCAGAATGGCTACTGAAGTATTCTGAAGACCTTTGAAAAAAAAAATCTCAATAAGAAGAAAAAGTGATCATTTGAATGTAACATTGTATTTTAACAGAGTTCAAGAAGATCTGTGCCTCTTGGAAGACAGACAGCTGGCTGTGGTTCAGAATATTCCTTACTGACATGATCATATACCAGGCAAGAAACTCTCTGTCTTCTCTATCTTATCATATTTATCTAGATTAAATTAAGCAAGAACAGGATGTGGTTAAAACATAAACATAATTTATACAATTGTTAAAGAATATGCCACCTCAGTTGCATATAGTCTGCGATGATGTACTGTTTATGTGTACGTGTTTGTTTGTCTCCAGGGACAGTACCGTAAGGCGCTCTCTAGCCTGCACCAGATGGCTGCGGTGCAGCAACCCCAGACTGGGCAGCAGAGCCCCTCAGGTCAGGCCAGTCTGGAGCACCACAGGGCCCTCATCCAACAGGCCTCCTGCCACTACGCACTGGGAGAGTACAGGGTACACACATGCGCTCATTCTGTCCTATACACGCACAACAACAACATGCAACCACTAGTATGGCGTATGTATACAAACACAGGTTGCGTGCCTTCTTTTTCCCACTACTCCATGCTCTGATCATATTGAAATTTGTGATTTATAGTCCGTTATTATGTAGGCACCTGCTGTTCTGATCTTGTTTATACTGATATTTACAGACAGACAAAAACCGTGTGCTCCCTCATTTGATGTTTTGATGATGATGATGACGGTGGAGAGCACTGTCTAACATGTTGGTCCAAAATCTCCTATGAGTGTTCACTTGTTTTGAGATCTGGTGACTGCGATCGGCCGTAACATATGAATCACAACAATCTCATACACATCGAACCATTCAGTGACCCCTCGTGCCTTGGATGGGATCTGCACTCACTGTGTTTGTCCACTCATTTATTTAGGCTTCTCCTTTAATTTGTCGTCCGTCTGTTCATTGCATTGTCCTTATATGTAGGATGTTTTTTGGCCCTTAACATGCCCAGAATCTATAACACTAACTGGTCTGTAGGTGTCTCCATAGGTAAGCTCAAATTTAAAGGCCTACAACTGCAGCAGAGCTCAAATTTCAGAGATTCCGTTTCAGGCATTTACTCCACTGTAGTGCTGACTAAATACAAAATAAATGCAAAATAAATGCAGACAATTTATTTTAATGACATTTTGTAGAAAGGTTTGTCTAGTAGTAGCTCTGCCTGGGTTCACAGGTGTTTATATTTGTATTGTACTGTATCTCTTTATTCAGATGGCCTGTGAGAAGCTGCTTGATGTTGTCGGTGGGCTGGTGCCTCCAAACCAAGAACCAACAAAGACCCCAGAAGATCAGGGCAGAGTCAAGACCAAAACGAGGAAAGGTAAAATCACCTCGTGCTTAATCTATGAACAACTTTTAACTTGTTATGTAAAAGTGACATTCAACATACGTTTTTGTATTTGAAGGTTATTTCATAGTTTTAATCTACAGTGTATAAAACAATGATAATAAAAAGGAAATCTGTATTGGTAAATGGCACTGTCTGTGGTTTCATATTTGTGAGTGTATTGACAGATTGTTGTCAGCAGCAACAGCCACAAGTTCCCTTTGCTGCCGCTTATGAGGAAGAACTGAACTTTGTTGAAACTGCTGTTGTCCTAAACCACACGTCATTTGACAGAAATACGTGACTGCGGTTACCTTCATTCACAAACTTCACTAATCTTTTTGTCATATCCAGGTAATGACCTGAGACTGCTTCCCTGCACTAGCAAAGCTGTGTTACCCTTCTGTCTCCAGCTCATGCTGGCCTGCTTCAAGGTACTTTAACTGGCTTCGTCTATGCAGATGCACAAAATGTACAAGTTAAATCATGTATAACTCATCTCCTTATCTCATTTTGTCCAATCAGCTCCGTGCCTTCACAGACAGCCGTGACGACCTGTCCCTCGGTCATGTGGTAGTGCTCCTGCAGCATGACTGGCCACAGGGCGAGATGCTGTTTTTAAAGGCAGTAGATAAGATCTGTCAGCAAGGCAGTTTCCAATATGAGAATTTCTTCAACTATGTCACCAGTATCCTTTTTTGGGACCACTCCCACAAATACTATATATACAGATCAGTTACTTTGTGGTTTCTCTCGTTTTAGATGTTATTTTCCATAAGCTCATGATTTTTGTCAGATATTGACATGCTAGAGGAGTTTGCATACCTGCGTACTCCAGAGGGGGGGAGGATTCAACTGGAGCTGCTGCCCAATCAGGGAATGCTAATCAAGTAAGCGCCTCATATTCAGAAACTTCTCTGTTGGCATCGTGACTCTGCACACTCCCGTTCTGTTGCTGTTTTCAAAGAGAACAGTGCTACTGATTGATGATCTAAGTAGACATGGCCTGTGGGGAAAAGTGTACGTTTAACTGGAAATGCTGTTAAAGGATCGGGCATTAGCAAGAGAAGGGGTTAAAACAAATCTTCGATTAAACTCCTTCATTCATTGCTGTAGAAGTAAAGACACTTGAATGCACCCTCACTGACTGAGAGTTGTTGAATGTTGCTGTCCCTCAGGAACCCTAGTCCCGCCCTGGGGGTGGAGTTAAATACCCTCCTTCTACAAGGGGTGCAGACGATGGACAGGTACCCCAGGCCCCTCCTCCCACAGTCCCATCCCTCCCCCACACCAGTCACCCTTCTTTCATTCCCAACTTCAAGGCTTGTCATCCCCCCAGTTTTGGTTTGGGCCTGTCATTTTTACATCAAGAGTTAGTCGTTGTTCTTTGATTTCCTGTCGGCGTTTGTTTCTTTGAGCCATCGCTCGTCTTTCTGTGGTCATCACCGTTGTTGTTGTTGTTCGCTGTTGTTATTTGAGGATGGTGTTGGTCTTGTTGTGCAGTCAATTTAGTTTTTTGCCTTTTCATGACACTTAATCTCATTTCATTTGTGGACACGTTTTATGTGGTTTTTATTTCATGTAATTTTATTTTTGATTTATGATGATGAAATGTAATCTTGACTGGCTGATTTATGTACGTAAGGAGAAAGTAACATGCTGCTTGCATGATTTTGTCTTTACTGCATAGATCTCTAGTCTCTCTGTTTATGTCATATCATCTCATAATAATACATTTCTGACAATACGTATGTTTGTGTTCATTTTTTAAATCTTTTTATGGTTTCAGGCACCACACAGTGACCCGTGGAATCACCAAAGGAGTGAAGGAAGATTTCCGTCTGGCCATGGAGAGGCAAGTGTCGCGCTGTGGAGAGAACCTGTTCAGCGTGCTTCACCGTTTCTGCATCAACGAGAAAATCATCATCATTCAGTCTCTTCCTTGACACCTGGCCTGTGACTTTTGAACCTTTTTTTTTATAGCTGATATCTCGGGCATAGTTTTAATGCAGCTGGACTGAATTTATGATCCCCAACGGATGTTTCCCAACACAGGACACATCTGTCTCGTCTTCATCATCCATCTACCTGACTTCAAAGTGGATCTCTCTTTTCAGAGAGGTGGAGAAAATACTGGTTTTCATGGTTTGTATGTAGTTTTCTTCTACCGTGGCGTTAACCACAACATACATGCTTAACCACATTTGAAGTGGTTTCATCATATTGTGACATTTTGTGGGAGTCAATATTGACAAAAGAATGGAGTGCATTTTTGATATTCCTGGGTGAAGTTTATTGTTTTTTGTTACAAACTCGAACAAATTGTTAATTTACATAAATGTTTCCATTAAATGTGACTTAAAAAAATGTGACATGGTATTACACAATCTTTTTAGAGGAAATAACTTTGCTCATCGAGTGTCAGACTTGGAAGGAGGTATATATTATCAAACACATGGGGAAAAGCCTAAAACGCTTAAATCTGTGCGGTTATGATTCATTTAAAAAACAATCAGTTCATTTTCAGCTCATAGTACAAGATTAAAAATTAAAAAATAAGGTATAGCTCAAGAAAGTATGCGTACGGGTTAAAGAAAATACTAGAATGTACACACCATTTTCACTCATGTTTTTACTCTTGTGGCCAATCCTCCCCTCTGCCCCATTCACATAAAGTATGCAGCGATTTATGGATTTCACTATTAACTGCAGTTTGCAGAGTGTCACAGTTATGTAACCACAAAGGCTCACTGACACTGAGCTGTTTGTGTCACTTTTAATCAATAAAGCAGCGATGAGTTTATAGTTGGGCTTTCAGGCCAACATAGAGCCGAATTTTTACTAAAACTGCTCATGATTTTATACATCCATAGTGTGGTGAAATAAATGAAGGTTTTTCCTCTTATTATAATTTTAGGCTACCATCAAAATCTATAATTGTTGCATCCTTAATTCACACTTCCTCTTCCCACTTCCTTTTAGGTGTTAAGTCTGACTTTCAGTCCTCTAGTTCTGTGACTGGTGCATTTGGCAGATCTGCCTGTAGGGCAGCCCTGAGGTTAGCCCAGAATAGCCGGTGCTTGGCCCTGTCCTGAGGCCACTCAATGTATGTGTGCCGGCTCATCATGGACTTCAGCTGGTAGTACTTGGATGGGATCAGGTACTGAGGCAGAGGCTCGAGCAGCACCAGCACAACACTGTCCGAGCCCTGAGCAAGGCGTTGGTGGCTGGCAAAGTACAGCTCATAATGGCACCACTCACTCTTGACAAAGTGAGCAGAGAGCACAAACAAGGAACGTCGGCTTTTCTCCACAGAGGTGATGATGTTCTCAATGATAGTCTTTCCTGCCACAAAGTGTTTCTCATGATGGCAGATTCTGAGTCCTCCTGAAGGGCCTTCGAGGTTGGGAATGAGGGAATTGTGCACCCAGTCTGCATCATGTTGGCTGTAAGACACGAAAGCATGAAACTCAATACCCACTAGATCTTCAGGGCGAACTTGTCGCATTCTTGCACGATGTTTTGCTCTGGTCCATTTCCAGATCATGCGCATATACCAGGGAACATCCAAACGGTGGCACAGGATCATAATTAAAAGAGCTATTGCAACTGCTGGGCACAAGATGGTGGTAGCTAGAAGGCCAACATTACAACTGACCTCTGGGATTAAGACGCTGTTCAAAGTAGATTCTCTATTGACCTCTGGGTAGGCACAGCGATAATCTGATGGCCAACTCAACAATTTGATTTCCTGTGTCACTTTCCTGGTTTTCAGATTTGATGCCAAGATTTATGAAACTCTTCAGACCACAGATGCAAGTGAAGGGATTGGAACTGACATCCAAAGTTTTCAATCTGGAGCAGTTTTCCAAGTTGTTCACAGATGGGGCGTGGAGGGAGTTTGACTTGAGAAAAAGCTCATTCAGTATGGGGAAACCATTACACACTGGCAGGTCCCGTAGCCTGTTAGCGTTTAGATTCAGAGATGAAAGATTTTCCAGTTTCAAGATGGTTGATGGTATCACAGATATCTGATTGTTCTGGAGGTCCAATATCTCCGTTCCTTTTGGTAGACATTTAAAAACTGAGTCTGTCAGACCATTAGAGTACAGACTCATATTGGTGATGTTAGGTGGCCAGAAGCATTCTTCCTCACCGTCATAAACCAGGGAGTTGACTCCGAGGTCCAAATGTCGCAGGGATTTCATGTTTTGCATGCGTTTGCTCAGCAAGTGAAGGCTCTTCAGATTGTTGCCCACCAGAATTAAATTCCTCAAGTTATCCAGATTCTCACATTCAACAGTTTCTTGACCCACTACTCTGGAAAAGATGGAGTCAGATAGAGCACAATAGGAGAAGTCCAGGTGGAGGACACGACTCAGTGACTTTGGGCATGTCATGTATATGATTGGAGTATCGATGATTGCTAAAGTATCCACTGGAGTGTTGATAAAAAAGTTGTATACAGCCTCCTGTGAAAAAAAGAAAGACTTCACCACTACCCTTCTGACTATGAAGGACTTCATTTTACTTGCTCTCACTACGTCAGTATCTCTCTGAGGCAATTCGTTCAGGACGACATCAGTGGCGTACAAATGGGCAATAGATGTGTTCAGAACCACATTTACAAAATAAGTTAAGTGTGTCCATTTGATTGATATGTTGGTGAGATAAAGACTAGATGTGTAGATTTCTTTTCTGGCTTTGAGCTGATTACTTAGGTCTTCATAGCCTTTTATCAAATTGATCAACTCCAATTCAACAAAGAGTGACAGACCATCAGCCAACAGATCGTGGTCTATTTTTTGATTCCTAGTGAGGGCTATCTGAAGCTTTTGAGCATGAACATCCTTTAGACTGCCAGCTTCATAACCCACATTGTCCTCCAGAGAAAGGGTCAGAGTGTGTAGCTTCACTTCAGCAATATTCTTGAAATCACCCACGCTGATATTTTTTGCTCCGAGTGCTAATCTCTCCAGTTTTACCAGGGAACTGAACTCACTCCCCAGAGTCATTGTGAGAAACTTGTTGCAGGCCAAATTTAGTACCAGAAGGTTGTCTGCGTGGAGCAGGTACCGCTGATCCGAGAGATTCTTCAGCCTGTTGTGCGACAAGTCGAGGTCCTCCAGGAGTGGTGTGTCGAGGAACGTCTCTGGATCTATTTCCTCCAAACTATTCCATGAAATATTGAGGAACCGCAGGAGAGGGGTGTTTCTGAAGTCTCCCCTGTGAAGCTTCTGTATGTGGTTGCATGAAAGATCTAATGACTCAGTCGTATGTGGCAGGTCTCCTGGGACAGAGGTGAGGTTCTGGGACGAGCGGTCTACGATGCTGTCAGGGAAAGAAGCACTCAGCTGGAGTCCCAGAAACAAGACTGCTGCCCAGAGGGCAATGGTAGGCCTCATTGTTTGCCTGCATAAAAATAAGAAAATAAACATTTATGTGTTCATTGATGTATTCACACAGTTTCTAGTGTATCAGGCATACCAGACAAATGCAGTCAAATACAACAGTCCTGTAATAAATCCTCCTGATAGATACCAATGAGTCTTTGATTTAAAAATTAGAATCATTTTTTAAAACCATGAATCTATTAGCCAACCAGAGAAATTAACTAGTTAACGTTGTTTTAATGCTACCTACACTAAATAGACCTCACAGACATGCAACATGTCAACCACTCATCTTCACTTTTAAATCCCATTTCATTCCATCTTAAGTAGGATATATGGATAAACTCACCTATTATCTTCTTTCTTCAACCCTTTACACCCTGATTGTCCTTTCTGTCAAGCATATTAAAGAAATATCCACATTTTGATCAGGTACATATGGCGAAAGAAGGGAGATTTGTTCTAAAGCAGTCCAGGAAAAGTTTGCAACTGGCCCAAGTTCAGTGTCGACAGTGTTAATATAATCAGGGCCAGCCAGTAGGTGGCGCATTTGATTAGTGCACTAAATTTGTGTATAATTGTGGGAATCAGGTAATATAGATATTAAATAATTAATATGAGAACTACTACAGCAGAAATTATGAAATTATGTTAGTACAGAGAGAATTGTAGGGTGAGAGAAATGTATCTTGCCTTACACACAATTTAATTTATTACAGTGGGTGTGTTTCTCCCTTGTATATCTAATTATACTTTTCTGCTAATGTATTTAATACTTAATATATATATTAAGGTTTTATTGATAAAATAGATTACTTAACTTACAGTAGTATATTAGCCATTCAAATGACCAAAGTCAGTTGTTACATATTAAGTTATTATTATTATTCATGCACCAATTTACAAATTGAAATACAGATATTAATTTCTCTGAATTCATAGTCACATTTTAAATATTAAACTAAATTAGAGTTTAAATCATTTCAATCATCGTCATATTTCTAAAGCTTTTTTTTTATTGCTTTTGTCCGTGCATGTTGACTTACGTACTTCAAATAGATGAAATAGCCTTAAATAAATAAAGTTAAGTCAAAATAAAGCCACTATACAGTTCACAGATAGACAATAGAGTGCTCTTACCTGTTCTGGGATCAGCAGCTAATGTTGTTGGTTTGTTGAGTTGTTAATGAGTTGATATATTGTAGTCCATCATATTTCATTACCTTCCAAGTAGACAGTCGTAAGTAGCGGGAAGTATCTGTGTTGAGTACTTAAGTCTATAAAAATACAGACGTTCAAAGTTACTTCAATGGCAGGAAAAAAATGGGAAAAATTGCTCCAGCAAACAAAAACAGTCCTGATCAAAAGACATCATCGGCTTTGCAGACAGTCAGGCTCTGTTCTTCTTATTGTTGTTTTAGTACAAGCACTGTTGGTGTTACGATAAGTGCATGGTAAATGCGGGAGGATACAGATATGGAAATGAAAGCAATTAAGTCAGGCTTTTTCTTGCCTACATCCTCTTTTCACTTCTCTGTTATTTACTTACAGACCTTTTTTTAAAGGAAACTTGTTCTGCTTCACAATGAGCCACTTGTTACATGAAATTGGCGATGTAAATGAAAATGGCAATATGTAGGGGATGAGAGAGTGCATTGTTTAAGTCTGCTCAGGTATTCTGATATAAATTAATTAAGAATGAATAACGTACCAATCTTTTCTTGCTCTTATTAGCTGGACTGTGTTTAAAAGACGTCAATCATCTGTTCAACATCTTATAAAGGACCCTCATTTACACAAAGAAGCATGGGCAACTTTTCTGTAATGTTATAGCTACAACGCTGAGGTCAGTCTGGGTGGTAGATGACCATTTCCCAACTCTATTAACTTAACTCCCACTAATGCCTTGAGGCAGAGCGTATCCTGGGCAACTACACTGTTGACTCTCGATGGCTGTAGACACTGCCTTTAATGAAGGGGGATGAGGAATAGGCTTTTTGATAGGCTTTGACCTGTTTCATTGTGATTGGGAGGCTTTGTCAAATGTAGACACACAAACACACGCACACACACACTTCCCAGCAATGTTTTAGCAGCAGTGCTGTTTCCTTGGGTCAGTGACTGTTACTCATACAACAAGTGGAGCCAAATTGAATAAGGTCATATGAGCTGGTGTCATTGTTCTCACCTGGCATGGTCTGATCAAATCTTGAAAGATCACTGAGGTGCTTACTAGCTGCTGGCCACAAGACAACAGAGAACAGCCTTTCTTTTTCAGTTTCTGGCTGCACTATATTGTATTGTATTGCACTTTAGTATTTTTTTCCCAATACATGTCCTTAATATATGTAAATTCATATTAGAAAATATAAGTTAAATTGTCATGAAATTTGTCATGTTGCAGCAGAGAAAAGCACGGTGTGTGCTGGAAAACAGATCGGCTGCAATGTGAACTACTTCTTAGTCATGGAGCTAAGATCAGAGTACAAGCTAATTATTGACAAAAGGATGTTCTTGTGTGTGTGTGTGTGTCTGTGTGTGTGTCCTCACAGGGATAGTTCAGTAATATCCTCAAAAGTGTTACTCCTCTCTTTTTAAAGGTACTTTTTTTTTTTTTTAAAGAAGGATGATGGATTGTTTTTGAAATTAGAAGTGAAAACAATTCAACGGAAGCTTTTCAGCAGTATATTAATACAAACGTGGATATGAGTCAACCTTTGTATGTGTGAACATTATGTGGTAGGGAGGGGCTGAGTGGGAGCACGAGTACACTGAAGGAGAGATAGGGAAGACTGACCTGGTTGTCAGATGGATATTGCAGCACCTCGGAGCATTAGATGTTCCTCGCCTGTGATTATTCTCCTTCATCCTCCACCAACATGGATCTCTTTTTTGTCGCAAGACAATTTATGATACTGAACAGAGCAATTGCTCTCACTTACACCAGCTATCTCCTTCAAGTGGATTTCTGAAACAAGGTAGACTGCTTCAGCATGCTGAACCATCCCTCACCTGCAGCATGTCAGTGCCTTTTACTCTCCCTCCTGCTGCTGGTGTGTGGCTGGAACAAGGCAGCCTGTTCTCTTGGGGAGGGCAGGAAGATTTGGCAACAGCCCAAGCCGGGCCCCATCAACAAGGACCAGTCTTTCCTTCATGACAACTTCCCTTCAGGATTTCTTTGGGGTTCGGGGACATCAGCCTTCCAGACTGAGGGAGCCTGGAATCAGGAGGGGAAAGGGCCATCCATCTGGGACCATTTCACCCACTCCACTGCCAGTACTAATTTGGCAGCCGAGACAGCTGATGCAGCCAGTAACAGCTACACTCGCTGGGAAGAAGATGTGGAAGCATTAGAGTATCTTGGTGTAAGATCATACTCTTTCTCTCTCTCCTGGCCCAGACTCTTCCCAGATGGAAATGCCAGAGGTCAGCCCAATACAGCTGCTGTGGACCATTACACCCGTCTCATAAAGAGGCTTCTGGAAAAGAAAATTGAGCCCGTCGTCACTCTCCATCACTGGGACCTGCCACAAGTCCTACAGGAGCACTATGGAGGCTGGAGGAATGACACGCTGGTGGGACTGTTCGAGGAGTATGCTGCTTTTTGTTTCCGCACATTTGGGAGCCGTGTTCGGTACTGGCTTACAATGCATAATCCATACCTGGTGGCTGTGCAGGGGTATGGGACAGGTGTGCACGCTCCTGGAGAAACTGGGGGTCCAGCTGGCTCTCTCATCGCGGCCCACAATTTAATCAGGGTAAGTTAGACAGGATCAGCCGATTAATGTGCATCTGCAGATGAATATATAGTCTGTATTAATATACAATGTAATATACTGTGTTTTATCTGCCTGTGCTGTAAATGACAACATGAGGAATTTCTCTGACGACATAGACTGTACACTTTGAACTTCTGAAGCTGTAACAGTTTATGATGGTCAATGAATGTTTGCATCCTGCACATGATGAAATCACGAATCAGTGAAGCAAACACGGACCGTGCTCTGATATTTTGTTGCAATCAGTTAAAATCAATAAAACTATTCACTTTGGTTTATTTTATTGCAACATATAACTGGTGCAATCGAGTCAAGTCGTGATGCTCACCTTTTATTTCATGTCCTCAATGACGAGTTTGTCATATTTTATTTTGACAGGTTTGTGATCAGTAAACAGGACACTTAAAGAGACAGAGTTCAAAGTCCACCACATCAGCACTTTTGTGCTGGAGAGAAACAGTGTGTGACAGGAAGTCATGGAGATATGCCTCATTAATAATCACTTACGGTTATGCAGTTTAGTACAGATGGTATGTGTCCAGCTAACACTGTGCAGATAGCATGAGCAAATAGTATATCTCCGGGGCCTAATAGATTGTTTTCACGATAACCTCATTACATCTGCTAAGGAGGTTACGTCTTCCCATTTTGTTTGTTCTTTATTTAAATGTTAGCTGCTCAATATCTCAAGCCGAAATTGAGGCAGAGAAGCAAATGATGATTTTACTTAGCAACTAGAGTACTTAAATGAATGCAGTTTATTCCATGATTGTCTCTTACGCTGTCATTTAATTCAGATCTGGTTCCAGATGTTTATCAAACAATTAGCATCAATATAGCAAGTTTAGATGAATATGCGGCTGTGGCAGTGACATTTCCTCTTGTCGTAGTAGTAATATTAATGGCTGCGGTTAAAGTGACAGCGTGACATTGCACAATACCAAGACCCCGAAACTGAAGCTAAATTCATCATCATCAAACACCTGTGCTTTTCCTGCTGTCACATGTAAAAATGTCTCCTGTACTATTGTGACTGTATTGTAGACTGCAGTAATACTGAGTCTGCTCTGATTTCCAGGCACATGCCAAAGCTTGGCACACCTACAACACCCACTTCCGTGCTACACAGAAGGGTCAAGTATCCATTGTTTTGGGATCCCACTGGGTTGAGCCTCAAAGAGGCCAAGCCATGGCTGCCAATGTTGAACTTTGCCAGCAGTCAATAGAGTCTGTCCTTGGCTGGTTTGCCCACCCTATCTTTGGTGACGGGGACTACCCAGTGTCTTTAAAAATCAAGCATGGATCCCTCTTGCCTACATTCTCCCCTGAGGAGAAGCTCTGGGTGCAGGCAACAGCTGACTTTTTCGCTCTGTCCTTCGGACCTAACATCCTCCGTCTGGGCCGGAAACTGGTCCAGTACGGGCAGACTGTGACCCCAGACCTCAGGCGCGCACTGGGCTGGATAAAGCTGGAATATGGGGACCCGAGGGTGCTGGTCGCTGAGGGAGGCTGGTTTACTGAAGCCAGTGTGGGAAAGGAGGACACAATAGCCATTTATCTGATGAAGAAGTTTATCAACCAGGTCCTGCAAGGTGAGAAGTGGAAAGAGCTACCAGATAAAATGTAGATCATGTAAAGAAGTCAGCAAATGAGATAAAACAAAGAAAAGTTTCCATTCTTTATTGCTGTGTTTTCTTTTACAGCAATCAAGATTGACGGTGTCCAGGTATTTGGCTACTCTGCTTGGTCACTGGTGGATGGATTTGAGTGGAATAATGGCTTCACAATTAGGCGAGGCCTTTTCTACATCGACTTCAGCCAACCAAACAGAACCAGGACCCCTAAGACCTCTGCTCAGTACTACAGACGTGTTGTCGCTGACAATGGTTTCCCTAGTGATGAAAGAGCGATCAAAGGCCGTTTCCCCTGTGAATTTCACTGGGGTATTGCTGACTCAACTTTAGAGGTAAGAAGAGAGAGAAAACATGAAAAGGATTTTACAACATAAAACTAAACGAATGTCTATATTCTCCCTGATATTCTTGTATGTCTTCTCTTGTTATTATAGGTCCACTTCTACCCATTCTCACCACAGTTTATTGACCCCCATTTGTACAGCTGGAACTTGACAGGAGACAAATCATTGCATCCAGTCCCAGGGGTGACGTTGCAGACCAGACAAGCTCAGTGCACTGACTTTTTGGCTATTCGTGATCATCTTCGTCTGTTCACAGCCACTGGGGCATCTCACTATCGCTTTGCCCTGAACTGGTCTCTGATTTTACCCCAGGGAGACCTCTCTAATGTGAACACTGAAGCTCTGAGGTAGAAATACACATACACAGTTCAGTCTTCAAATTGATGCAATTGAGTTCAGAACTATAATACAACCCAATAGGTTTTAACCAGATTGATTGATGATTCATTTATAGATATCTGACTCATCTATGCACATTAACTCCTGATTTTATATCTTGTTATAACATCAAAAAGGTACTACCGCTGTGTCCTGACCGAACTCAAGAAGCTGGATCTGGAGGCTATCGTAATTCTCTACTATCCCACGTACAGAGCTCCAAATCTGGGCTTGCCTGGTCCGCTGCATGCCTCAGGTGGTTGGCTCAACTCCAGCACAGTGGGGGCTTTTCAGGAATATGCAGCACTGTGTTTCCAGCAGCTGGGGTCCACTGCTTCATACTGGATCACCATCAATGAGCCAAACAGACTGGTAGACATTTATTCCAGTGGGAAAGAGATGCACGAGGCAGCTCATAACCTTCTTCTGGCTCATGCAAAAGTCTGGAGGCTGCATGAGAGGGAATATTCTAGTCAACAGAGGGCAATGGTATCACTCGCATTGCACGCCGACTGGGTCGAACCTGCAAACCCATTCCTGGAGTCGCATAAAGCAGCAGCACAGAGGTTTCTTTTGTTTGAACTTGGTCGCTTCTTGGACCCATTACTGGGGACTAGATATGAGAAAGAGAAGCATAGCAAGGGGGACTATCCACAAGAGATGAAGGCATACTTGGAAGAGAGAGCTCGAGTAATGGGCCTCCCTGGATCCCCTCTTCCTAACTTCACTGAGACTGAGAGGGAGGAGCTGAGAGGGACTTTGAGTTTTATCGCACTAAACCATTTTACCACCCGTTTGGTCTCTCCATACCCCGACACAAGGATCAAATTTCAGCAGAAACAACCTCCTGATCATGGCTGTATGATGCTTTCTGATCCCACCTGGCCCTCCTCCAGTATGGGGCAGGCTCTTGTACCCTGGGGCCTGCGGAAGATCCTGAACTGGGTGAGCCAGAGATATGGAGGCGCTTTCCCAGTCATTGTCACAGCCAGTGGGGTTGATGACCAGGCCCCCATGGAGGATAAACTGAGGCAACACTTTCTCCGAGGTTATCTGCAAGAAGCCTTTAAAGGTGGGACATCATCTCCATCAGTCAGCCAATATGTAATGCTCCCCTGCAATCCAGGATGTTTTTATATGGTTGTTTTTTCAGTAGGAATAAAATGCAGTGTTCAGGGTGTTGAGACAGAGGCACACCTCCACAGGCAATACAGGTTTTATGATCAGATTGCTTCCTAGTATAAAAGCCGGACTTAATGAGAAACCATTGAGACCATAAAAAGAGAGGAGGGGAGAGAAAAACAGTAGAGGGACGACTATGATCAGTGTTCTGTTCATACTTTGCTCTTTATGACCCTTAGCTCACCTTTATTTGCACACCTGTTGTTTTCTAACATGGACATCTATTAATACTTTGTTGTGTTGTTTAAAAGTAAAATACAGTATATCTGAGTGATTCATATTGCTCAAAGTGGAGGAGGAATTGGAGGGTGATTATTATCTCACATTTCTCCTTTATTCCATTTGTGTCCAGCTCGCCAAATAGATAAAGTCAACCTGCAGGGCTTCTACGTGTGGAAACTGCAAGATCGACACGTCCCCCAGTTTGGACTTTTCACCTCAACCCACTACCAATCCAAAGCCAAAGCCTCCATCGCTGTCTACAGAGAGCTCATCACTCGTGGTGGTTTCCCTGAGGGTAACACCACACAGACCTGCAGGTCAAGCGAGCCGCACAAACCTTGCTCTGTATGCGCTTGGATGTTCAAGAACAAAGCAATACTGGTATTTGGAGGCTGCCTCCTAATATCATCTGTTATGTTGATAGCACTTCTCATCATCACCAAGAGAAACCAAATGAGAAGCAGGGGGAGGGGGGCGAGCAGGAGGAACAGGAGGTGAAAAGGGGAAGTTCCTGTGTACTCACATACACAAATGAAGTGCTAACTGTATTGACACTGTAATGTAGCAGACAAACTGTGTATGGCAACGAAGAGCAATGATCTCTATATTTGCGTCTGGTCCAGTAATGCTGCATATATCTGTGCTTGTGACAAATGTGTGATAGGTTTACCAACAATTACTGTCAAGAGGAAGTGTATCCATCAATTTTACTGTAATAAAGGGTTATTTAGCTGGTGAGTAATCACTGAGAACTGTCAAATGGCAACAGGAAACTGCAACCTATTTACTGAATGCCAAAGATTGGCTGGCTCATGTTGTTCTTTTGCAAAAGTTGATGATTGATTGAGTATAAAGGGAATGCATGACCTAATTGTACACCTTACGGCCTCCATTATATAGAAAATATGTCACTGCTATGATTCTAGAGTTGTTAGTCAGTGACCATTATATTGTGTAGATCAGACTAAAATGTAACTTTAATATATTTTATATGATATGTATATGTCTAGATTTAATTGTGAATGGTGGCAAAGTTTGTAAGTATAACTTTTAAAAAATATTTTCAAGCGGCGTCCACCTGGATGGTGTCCTTTCAAACACATGACATGTTTACAGTTTGCCACAGACTGTGTGAAGCTCCGTGGGACAATGATGCCCCCTTGTGTCACCACAGTTTGCAGCTCTGATGAATAAAATAGGAAGTTGCTTGCATGTTAGTGTGTAGCAATGTTTGTGACTGTGGAACATTGAACTGACTTTTTATTGATTGTTGCTGTACAGGCTACATTAGAGCACAGCTAAGCAAGTAACACATCTGAATGACTGCACCTTCAGCACTTAGAATCAACAGCATGTATCTTAATTCTTCTCTGAGGATTTCCCAGTCACTCAAAAGTCTTTTAACTAAGCTCTGTCCATATCTGCCTTCAAAAGTCTTCATGTTCACAGGACGGCATATGATACATCAAAATCAGAATCAGATTTATTAAACAGGTTTTCACAGCACAAGGAATCTGTCTTGGTATTTGGGTATTTGTTATTATACAATAATAAATAAAGCATAAAAGCACACATATAAAAGGAAACAACAGTGTAGTAATGGACTTTAAAACTACTCATAGAGACTGGGTTCACATGGCAGTGATGTAAAATGTAATTTGCTAGTGATTGTGTGAAACCCTGTTTACTTAAGATTGTTAAGTTCACATTAAAAGTTAACTTAAAAAGTCAATATATTTACCCTGAGTATAGAAGGTTAATTTTAATCTATCTATCTATCTATCTATCTATCTATCTATCTATCTATCTATCTATCTATCTATCTATCTATCTATCTAATACACAGTAAACATACATTAAAGATAATTATGGATTTAAATCACACCTGTGTTAAATAGGTGCAGATAAATTAGACATGTACAGAGAAATTAAACAAATAGAAAATAGTATATTAAACTGTATTTTATAGAAATAAAGAAAAAGGTTGTCAATAATATTGACGATGTTAATAATAATAATAATAATAATCATAATAATAATTTATTCATCGCGAACAGATCAGCCAATGGGAGAAGGCGTTGAGGATGGCAATACACATCACATGACCCCCTCTCATCCAGACTGCATGCAGTTTGGTATTAAAATGTTTTCAGTGCCACCAACCATTGTGTTGTTACACATTTGAGATGAGAGACGCACGCTGAGCTGTTTTTTTTTTTTTTTTAACGACTTATACCATCGACCACGGATAACCGGGACTTGTCGGCACTCACGGTGAACATCGCCGCGGTTGTTATTTTGTCTGGTTGTGTCCAGAAAAAAAAAAAGGGAAAAAAAAGAAAAGTGCAAGAGGAGCGACTGTAGGCACAGCGAGCTACAGCTAACGGTCAGGTCGGACGGCGGCGAGCGAGGCCCCAAACCGGACGGGAACACGGGGGAACCATGGCCAACATCGCAGTTCAGAGGATAAAACGAGAATTCAAGGAGGTGCTCAAAAGTGAAGAGGTCGGTTGTCATGTTGGTCATGTTCGTGTTTACTGCCCTCCTTTCTCTTTCGCCTGCGAGGCTGAGGTGTCTGAATGACGGCGGCGCTTTGCCTCAGCTGTCAGCTCCCTCTAATCACCGAGCTGCTAGCTCGGGCTAACAGGCTGAGACACGGCGGTGCATCCGGCTCCACAAACGGCTACTAGCGTTAGCTGTTAACGTGCCACCGTGTGTGGGGGGTTAAAGCTAAGGAGGCTACTGTCGTTAGGGAGCAGTTTATCGGTTTATTGATTATTAGTAAAGTTCATATGGCTGACGTGAAGAGCTCGCTTACCATGCCTTCTTTGGTAACCGAGCTAGCTGTGTTAGCACACACAGAGAGAGGTGTTATCCGCATGTAGTACTAAAGGTTTGCTCTCACATTTGTCCCCCCTCCCTGGACCTGCATGGATACATCTCATCTTACACCAGAGCACCTATTATATGTACATCTCTTTAAGATGTGCGCAACAAGTTTGAGGTCAACTTTGGCTAATGCTGCCGGGAGGAGGGGGGTGTCAACTTATGCTGCATAGGCAGGTTTGAGTTTGACAGCAAGCTGGCTTTAACACTTTGCAGTCCTGTCCGTGTGCTGAAGTTATAACATGCGTCTTTGCTTTCTTCTCACCCCTTTTTCCAGACGAGCAAAAACCAGATAAAGGTGGACCTGGTGGATGAGAACTTCACAGAACTTAAAGGGGAGATAGCAGGGCCACCTGACACACCATATGAAGGCGAGGGGCTCGTTCGGACACTCATCCGTGTGCTCAGTTTTTGTTATGCGATGTTGGGAGTCGCTGACACAACTTTAATTTTGTGCAGGCCTCACTAACTGACACCAAAGTGCTTTTTAATCCCTGATCATTTAAATGAAAACAACACTGCATGCTTCAAACCCTGTTGTGATCATCAGTAAGTGTAACACCTCTCATTTCTTCCAGGGGGTAGATATCAACTAGAAATTAAAATTCCAGAGACGTATCCATTCAATCCACCCAAGGTAGGAGTTCGTTACTGTAACTGATAATCACCCCGTTCCCTTTACTGCGCTAACTAATCTGCACGTGACTTGTCTTTGCTCCGTTTTTTCGATGGATCCCTCAGGTGCGGTTTATCACAAAGATCTGGCATCCCAACATCAGCTCGGTCACAGGTGCAATATGTCTGGACATTCTCAAAGACCAGTGGTGAGTGAATGTGCGGCAGCATTCCTAACATTCTTCCTCCATCGCACGTCATCATGACACGTGCAAGTAGTAGTTTCCCCTCCCGTAGCCGTAGCTATGTCACTGTTTTATGCACCAACATGATCTAAATCAACTCATTTTATAAATATAATTATAGAGGATAGGTCCTTCACTAGGCAAGTGCTGCCTGATGATTATATGGAAAGTATCGTAAAACACCAATCCCTGTTTTTGATCTTAGATCAAAGGTAACTAAACTGCTTAACTAGCTACTCTGCTAACATGTCCACTGTTGAAAGTACACATCACCAGCTTCATGCAGTAATAGAAACACATCTGTAGGAGTCAGAGTTCATGCAGGAACTTTATCTTGGTGTTTCTGCTCTGAACCATCACCTGTCTGTTCATCCAGGGCAGCAGCAATGACACTGAGGACGGTTCTCCTGTCACTACAAGCCTTATTGGCAGCCGCAGAACCAGATGATCCACAGGACGCAGTGGTGGCCAATCAGGTAGGCTTGCATGTGGATAGGCTGTACTAATATTTGAAGCAGAGTCTGCCAATAGAGACCTTGTGGCTGTAAAGCTTCTGAACTTTTTAAGGTACAATAACTCTCATAACTTGAGAATTTAGATAAATGTAAACATTTAATATAATCCTTGTACGCTACTAATGATTGTTACTCGAAAATATATGGACCGTGAAAGCACCAGTACTCACCCAAAAGTACTGTCACGTCTTTGGAAGAACTTGTGAAAAATACTGTGTTACTTGATGTCAGTAGCTGACTGTGTCCGTATCATTTAATACTCCTGCAGAATCTGCCAAGACAAACTGTTTACTACTTCGGGTAGATACTTCCAGGTGCTCGAATGTGAGATGTTGCTGCTTTTCCTCATCTTACATTAGAGTAAATTGAATATTTCAGTGTTTTAAACTGTTGGTTAGACAAAATAAGAATCTATGAAATCACAAAGGGCTCAAGGATAAAGTGAGGAGAATTTTCCGTTTTCTTTTTCTTTACAGAGCAAATGATTTATTGATGGAGAATAAAATGAACGGATGATGAAATTAATTGTTGGTTGTAGCTGTAGAGTTATGAAAGACTGTCTTTTAGAGCAGGAAAGTCATTGCCATTCCCTTTTCTTCCACTCTATTGACGAGGAAAGGATTGACAAGGAAAGATGTTTTTTTATGTTATGTCAGCTTCACCTGTGTATCATCCAAGATTGTTACTTTAAATTCTCTTAAATAGGTAAATCATGTTTTTTTTCCGCGCTGCACACAGAACACAGAGTCGATTGTTACATGTTAAGCAACATTCAGTGCTGTGCTAGTAAAGGGAAACTTTTGTGAAATATCATGTGTAGGCAGCGAGCTGTTTGCCCTACTCTACAGAACACATTATAACACCTACATACTATCAGTAATCCCCAGTGTGGTAAGAGTCATGTATTGCCTACCAACCCACATCCCAATGAAACGTATTTGAAGGAACGAAATAAGGTTAGATAAAACGCAGAATAGTTAATGTGTTTTGTAGCTGTCCAGAGAAGGCTTGATCTAAGTATTATGCACTTGTTGTAACGACCCTTTGAAATAAGGTATGTTGGGGCCAAAGCCATTTGTTTCTTTTATTTATAGTTTAACTGCTAAAAGTTTCTGGAAGTGGAAAATCTACACCTGCATTACATTTCAGAAATGCACACACAGCGTGGAAACAGAAAGGCAGGCAGCGCTGGGCAGAAACGACAGTCTGGCAGACTGCAGCTCTGTCAGTTTGTTTGGCTTCGAGTGTCTCAGCAGTCTCAAAATATTGCAGTTAATTATTTTATTGTCAGTCTGTTGTCACAGCGGATTCATACAAAAGGTTAGAGATGGGTCACTACTGCTCTTGCTGGTAGGCACATATGTGCTCTGGATGTTTTTAGGCAGTCGTATGCTGAGCCCCCTTTCACACAAACTCACTGTTGTTTTTCATGTTTGTTTATCACACAGTACAAGCAGAACTCAGAGATGTTCAAACAGACAGCGAGGCTTTGGTCTCATGTCTATGCAGGCGCTCCCGTCTCCAGTCCGGAGTACACACGCAAAATAGACAAACTCTGTGCCATGGGCTTTGAAAAAGTAAGAATCCACTTTTCCTCCCGTGCTGAATTGTGCTGCAGAATGAAACCGTGAACGCTTTCTGAATGCTTTTTGTGTTTCTTCCCAGAATGCAGTAATAGTGGCGTTGTCATCGAAATCCTGGGATGTGGAGACGGCGACAGAGCTACTGCTCAGTAACTGAATCTTGACACCCTCTTCGTCTTCCTCTTGATCCCGATCTCTCCCTCCCCAACCCACCCATACATTCACACGCTCTCTCCTCCAAATTCCTGCTGTCTCAAGGCATCTCTTTCCCCTGTGGAACCCTCTGTTTCACAGGGGACTCCATGCTTCCCTTCTTCTTCAATCTCCCCTTCCCCGTTTACCCCCTCTGTCTGGCATCTCTCCACCTTGCTCATCACCTCTGCTGTACCACACTCCAATCAGTTGCTCTGTGAGCTCGTTTCTTTAAGTTCAGTCTACATTCCACTCAGTGCTACAATCAGAAGTTCAGCCAGCATCTCACCCACCCTCCCCCCTTTTGGAAGCAAATGCCAGAATTAAGCCCCCCGCCCATGCCTGCCAGTTTCCCAGCTTCCCTGGCTGTGTCCAAGAAGCGGCTGTCAGTGGTTTTCTTGCCTATGCAGTGCATTTACTTTCATTTTGAAAATCTTCTTTAGGAGAGAGTCAAGCCATTCTAGGAGGCTCTTTTGGATCTGGTTGTGATTTTTACACACTTTGGGGATGTTTTCTAAACAGGGATTGAGCCAAGGCCTAAACTAACCACATTTTAAAACTGATATCTCTTTTTAAATTGTATTACACTCATCCTTACACAATAAACTCTGTACGAGTTCAAGGTATGAGTACAAAATTAAAGTTTGTACTTATCCTTTAATGGATATTCCTAAAAAGCAGAACAGGATTAATAGTAAATTGTTGAAAGATAAAGAATTTATAGAATCAGTTTTCAGAATCAAAACAGTTTTGGTTCAGTTACTTTTTCGTTTGACATTCTTTTGGTATTAAATGATTATTAGACTGTAAGAATGTATGAAGTCCCGGGACAGGTGGAGAATGTGTTATCAATTGTGTAGTGATTTGAAAATATTGGTATTTTTACTTAAAGGCAGCATTTTTTTTTTTCTTCAAATTTGTCATCAAAATTTCGTATGAAGGGAATCGATGAGAGCGGTTGTGGTGCAGTGACTATACGCGTTCTAAATTGAAATTCCGAGGCCTTTTCCAAAAGTTATCTTCTATCACTGAAAGTTTTTGAGGTGATGACGTAGTGCGTACATTTCACCAGGTAGCAGATGTCAAAAGGCTTACTCCCTGTTCTGGAAAACAGCTCATAAAGTGTCACTGAGGTGTTCACACAGTAGCCATACTCATTTTCATGTCATGTTTTCCCCTCGACTCTCTGACAAATCCAAAGCTCCTGCAGAACCCCCCTCCCACCCCAGGCGACCAATCCCACACACTTGTTCTCGACACGGCTTACTTCACCCGTACTTCTTCCCACATTTTTAAAAAAACCTTTTATTTGGTTTTGGCCTCCTGCAGGAATACATTTGGATTCTTGTTTTTAAACTTAGTGAAAACAGAACAAACACCAAAAAAAAAAAAAAAAAAAATCATGTTCATCTGTAACACGACGTGTCACAAGTCCGGGTGGAAATAGTTCAAAAATGAGTTTGAAAAATATTGCATCATCTTAACTACGCCAACAGATAAATATGTCAAAATGATTCATCTGTAAATAAAGATATTAAAGTCTGTGTAAATTAATCCACACTGTCTTTTTTGTGATTTGTTTTCCCAAAGTTCAAAACAACATACAAGCAAGAAGAAGAAAACACCAGGTGACAGTATATCACAGTCAGTTTCCTAAAGGTTAAATCTGAGTCACATTACTGATAAATAGAGAAACTCTTCTTGTGTGTTGGTTTCTATGACCCACCATGTGTTTATGAGCTTGTTTGGCTGTGCATACATTTGAATAAAAACTAGGGTGAGGCACTAAATTTACACGACCAACAGAAATTGAACCTACAGGGAATTACATTGCCAGTGAAATTGGAGCAAGCAAGCCAATTTAGATGAATGTGCATGCAGAAGAACCGGCGAATGGATTATGTATATCGGGACTTTGCCCTTCTGTGCAGTTGTACTTTGTACTTTGTCAGTAGACTTCTTCTCTGATGTTGCACCGCTGTTGCATGAGCATCCGGGTTGAGCAAGCACCTATTTTTTTTTTTTCTTTTGTGAATTTAGAGCCTCAACAAGGAAGTGATACAGACACTTATAATGTTTTATTATCACCTTGCTTATAATGTGCTCCCTGAGAATGAGCACAACAACAGATGGCCTGCTTGATAGCATGTTGTGCCGTGTTCAACCTCTCCAAGAAACCCTGGCAATAATCTGAACGTAGCACCAAAGAGCAGAGAAGCTGCCGCTGATGCGTTTATGTCCTCTAATCGACAGCAGTACGTAGTGTAGATCTATCAAAAGACCTCGGTGACAGCATTACCTGTACAGCATGGCACCTGCTGTAGAGTAAACCAGCCTCACAAGCATCCTGAGTGACAAAGGCTCATTTTGTATCCTTCCAGTGGATGGTGGCATATCTCTGCAGTACATCTACCGCCTGGAAGTGCTCCAAGCATCCCAGAGCTACACAGTGCTGAATACATGAGATTTTTTTTTAAAAAGGGCATGCTTCCTGACTCTTCTAATGACACTGAGATTATCACTTGGCTGTGCTATTAAAATGTGCACCATATAAACTAACCTCCTGCATTATTAAAGTGTTGATGGTTCCATAGGACTGATTCCTCCACAGCATATCTCCTTGGATACACTTTGTTCCAGGCGTGCCACAATAGATATGAGTAGATTAGATTTGTAATGCTGTTTAGAATTATACCTTCTTTGATAACAGTGAGGTTACAGTGGCCTCTTTTTATGTTTTATTATAGTCTAACTGTAAGATTCCTGAATGAAAACCACCTTTGTAAGTTTAGATTAACATTTTTAGAGCTCTGTTGTAGGGGAGTATTTTCTAATAAGAAAAAAATAGAGAGCAGCACACTTTTTTTTAGCTGATTCTTTTCTGAATCCATTAGTCCTCCTGACCTGGTCAGTTTGACTTACCAAGACTTACCAAGTCCCCAAAAAAAAGTATTAAAATCAAGGATACATCAGAAATTGCAAGGATAATTGCTTTGTTGTTGATGGACAGAACTATGACCTTTTACACCCGGCCTGCAAAGTCTACTGATTCTTACAGAGAAATAAAACATTTCTATCAGTCAAATTTTATTTGACCAAGGTCATAGTGACTCATTCATATTCATCCTGAAATAACAATTATCTTCTAATAATGTTTTCCAGTACAACTGTCTGCAGTAGCCATCTCAAGTTATCAGATTCAAAATGATTTAAAGAGCTGATTTTCTCTGGTGAGATGTGCACAGGCAAATTAAATGAATGTTAATGTCTCATCTGGTGCTACCCAGAAAAAAACTATTTATTTGCAATTTGCAGAAGGTTCCACAAGTTGGCTAATCACATAGTTAACAGTCTTGATTAGTGTTATTTCTAATTATAGCCACATCTGAAGAATGTAACAGGTAGAATAGATTTTTTTTACTTTAGCAGCAGCATCAAAATATACTTTGAGTACCAAAAGTGCTTATTATGACAAATTTCAGACGATGATGTATATTATTTAACTGGATTAGAATTAGTGACGCACGTTACAGCTGGTAAAATGGTTTAAGTACTTCATGTAGTTTTTCTTCTGCAAATGGAAGAAGAGGAAAAAAAGTTCACAAACTCATACTATCCACATGTCGACATTGTGGTAACGCCTTTTTCTACTTTAAACAAACCCACTCAGTTCTTCATACCTCTACTCCACCTGGAAGCTTGAGACTAAAGAATGCAGTCGTGTGTAGGCATAGCTTAGATGAACCTGCTAGAAGATCCTGGAGAAAAAAAATAACTTGTCATGTAAACTTGCTTTTAAGGGTGGTAATCTTGTTAATTACATATTATTTAACATTTACGTCATTTTAGTGAACCAAACCAACAAATGTTATACACTCATGGAGACATTCATTATTTTGTATCTTAAAAAGTACAAAAAATCTGGATAGTGTTTCTGGGTTTAACCTGGTGTGAGCTGTTGTGGCCTGGCTGTGTGTGTTCATCATCACAGTGACAATAGTCAGTCTGTTGAGCCAGTCAAAGATAATTCATATTACTTATCTACAGAAACACCTGCTGTACACACACAAAAGTCAAAATCTCGCTCATGCGCATGCATGTGCGTCAGTAAGTCATGGAAACAGGGTGATGACGTGTGACGTAGGTGACGTCAGGGCTGCAGGCCTTTTTTAATTTCTCATTTGCGCGTGGACCTGCAGACAACTTCTGCAAGACCTACCTGCTGGAGAAATGCCTTTTAATGGAGCCCCTGTGGTGGAGCACCTGCTTAGCAGTCAGAGGGTGGATCATTTACTTTGCATGCAATACATGTTTTAATGTCATGCCAAATTTATTCACCTTCCTGAAATCCACGAAAGTGAGTTTTGGTATAAATGTTGAACAAAATTAATGTGAAGTGCTTGAATATAAAGATAAAGAATTTATAGAATTGTAGAACTGTAGAAGGAAAATACAGTTTTGGTGGTGATACGAGACGTTTCTTGAGTGTAAAACTGTTTATTAGACCGGGAGTGGTGGAGAATGTGTTAACAATTATGGAGTGATTTAAAAATATTGGTATTTTTATTTAAGGGCAGAACATCTTTCAAATTTGTCATTGAAAAATGATCTATTTTATTAATAATACAAAAAATATATATGTTTTTTGCACTTGGAAACGATGGACCTTTGAAAAGCAAACGTCAGAAAACAGGGTCTGTTCCTCTTTGTGGAGTTATGTTTGCTGCTGCGATGATATGTTTAGCTTGACCGCAAGTTTAAAGATGACTGTAAGCAATTTTTTTTAATGTTCTTTAAAAAGCAACACCATGCAGTTCGATATTTATGAGCCTGAATAGAGGAACTAATGCAATGTTACCAGTGTTAAACGACTAGCAATCAAAGCGGGTGTGTTCAGGCACTTGATGTTGCCATAACATTTCAGTTCATATGGAGGGAATTGATGAGAGCGCTTCGTCTTGCAGTGACAAGATGCCACCGTCTGCTGCACGCTCCACGATTTGCAACTCATAAATTGTGTATGTAACCCCGAATAAGTAACTAGTTTTCGGGCAGTGAAGCACAGATTATTGTGTGGTTATTGAAGAGAGGCCCTGTTGTTAATTGTGCATGATTTAATCCACGGTTTAGCGTGCGTAATGGCGCACTGAGTTCTCTGCGTGTCAGTGGTTGATTCAGGCTCTTTGAGGGACGCGCGAAAAAAATGAAAAGGGCAACCATGTGCAGAAAATCATGTGCATTTATGGTGAAGCAGTTATAAAACCTGATAATATTAAAAACTGATTTATGCGAGCATAGCAACTGCATCTCGGTTATTTTTTTGATTAAATACACGTGGAACTATTAACTACAAGTATTAACCACAGGTCAGAGTGATGTGAACCTTTATTTAAAGCAAAATTTGAAGCAAAACAGTTTTGTAGTATTTGATATTACTACTGCCAGTGGTGCTGTGTTTGTTAATGGCTTCCTGGAATGCATGTGGCCCACATGAACAACCACAGTAGATGTATGTAGCAGAAGTTTACATGGTCAGAGATGATTATGGTCTCTAAGCCTGTTTTGACAAAGTGCCGAATGTGACTTTTTAATACTATTTTTCTTCCTCAGTTGGCTCCTTCTGGCCTTTGAATAATGAATGTCCTGATGCGGAAAGGCCTCCCGATGACCCACTTCCCCCTGAGGATGTGGATGGGCTTCAGGAGGCTCAGGTTTAGCCCTGTGGGAGTAATAGCGCAGGTGAGAGAGTGGATGGTCGTAACAAATAACAATGATTCTGGAGGACACGAACTGTAATGCCGAAGACAATGCCAGACCAACTTTCTTCCCCAGCAGCAGTTCCCACCTCTGCATATCGGAATGGAGTGGCACCAGCAAGTTTCTGTTCACTGCCCTGTGCCCTATGTTGTTCCTTTGCTGTCCTGCCTCCTGTTCTTTACACTGATCCTGATGCTCCTCACGCTTTTCCTCATGGATTTCAGAGATTGTTGATCTCACTAACCATCGTTTATTTTTCTCTCCTCTTCTTATGAGCATCTGACTTGTTGGCAAAGCAGTCTAAAATATTGTGTGAAGTAACTGCATAATGTAAGCTACACCTGATTAACCATTTAGTATCACTCTGGTCTTAATCCATCACCTGATCAAATGATCCACTACGTATGCGACTCCAGTTTAACTATATATTATCACAAATTCAATAATTCATGTTTATCTTTATCCATATAATATTGATTATTTTGTAATTCAGAGATCGTTCATCTTATTGAGCATTATTTATTTTTCTTCTCTTCTTATTTTCTCTAGCACCTGAGCTGCTGGGTAGCTTCTGAATTTTTAAAAAATCTTAATCTATAATAAAATTTTTGTTTTTTAATTGTTGTATTATTAAAGCTAATCTGCAAAGCAAGTAGTAAGTAAAGCTTTCATATAAATATAGTAAAATAAAGTGCATTATTACAATACGAGTACAAGTCAAGTTTTGTTCAAATAAATATACTTAGTTACTTTCCACTACTGCCTTCCTGGTATTGACAGTTTGTTTTGGAGGACGGCAGCAGTAACCTTGCGTGGCAGCTGGACTCGCAGCCCACCTGGCTGCGGACGTGTGATTGACAGGTGAATAGCCCAGTGTGTGGTGAGGCGATGATTCGTGGGCATCCTGTTTCTCTCAGTCTGCTGCTGCTATGTGATAGCCGGAGTTTTATTCCCCGTCTCAGTCAGCAGACATGCCGCCTCCCCTGCCAAGCGGTAAGAGCTGGCCCGACTGCAGAGGATGAACAGATGAAACGGTGCCCTGCTATCTCCAGCTGAGTTCAATTGGGGTTGAACGGGAATCATGTAGGGCTGTTAGGGGATGAAACCAAAGGACTGGTTGCTATTATCTTCTATTTTTCTCTGGAGGTATTCAGAAATGCTCAAGATGATCTTAATAATCTGTCTGCTGCTGCTTCCCAAAGGTGAGTGTGATGCTCCTTCCTTCCTAAATAATAAAATGTCTCTGTGCTCTTGTTAATGACTTAAAGAGGTTGTGCTGTTTTAACCTGACTGAGGTTTATGAATTCCAAATGCACTGTGCCTTTCCATGCCACTTTAGGCTTTCTCTTAAGTTTTCTTAAGGGGGACTGAAATGTCCAAAGAAAACCCCAAATAAAATAATATTTTTTCATAGTTTTTTAGAATTAAAAAAATAAAGATATTCAGTTATATTATTATATAAAGAACAACGATAAACAATCAGATAAAAAAATCCGTTTTTGAGATTAATTGGAAGGCACAATTCGAACAATCTGGATTCAGTTTTTCATGGTCTTGACAGGTATGACAGTGCCAGATAACAGAATAATCTGAGAAGTACTTGAAGATAAAACAACATTAAAATGCACTTGTTTCTTTCCCCCTCCAGTGGCTCACTCGGCTGAGGGTCACTTTGCCCAGAAACTTCTGAATGATTTGATGGAGAATTATTCCAGCGCCCTGCGGCCTGTGGAGGACACAGACAGTGCCCTCAATGTCACCTTACAGATCACTCTCTCACAGATCAAAGACATGGTAGGTATTAGCTCAAATCTAAATTCTCATGTGCTGCTTATTTTTGTTAGATCTTAATGATCAAAATAAACCATATTTCAGATATTACAGGACAGGCCACAACTAAAACATCATCTTTGCAAAATTGATGAACTGAAAAATCTGTAAAATGATCTCTCTAATATTATAGTCGCTCTGCAGATGAATCTGACATGCACACAAAGATGTTATTAAAGGCAAAGAGGTATCTTTGAATACTGTTGTGTTGCCTAAATATGAGACTTTTACAGTAATTACTAAGAGCTCATTCCACATTACAGCAAAAAAATAAAATAAAAATCAATAGTCAACATAAAATTTCTTGGCTGATCAATTAGCCACACTGCTTCCTGTGAAACACCTTAGATACTGAAGTTTTACTGCATTTTCTTTACTGTAGAGACAGAAGTCACCAAAAGACGCAGTTTGTCAATGCTTGGTGTATATGAATGACAGACCTCCTGCTGTTCAGGCTGGGCCTACTGTTACTCTGGCTGGCTCAGGTTCCTGTTCAGGTTCAGTGCTGTGTCAGCCCACAGTGAATTAGCACTTGGGTTGTGCACGTGTGTTTGGGTGTGTGTGTTTGAAGGGAGGACATAGCTCTCCTACTGACTGTAATGTCTCTGAGGCAAGACTGAGGAGTCAGAGCCAAACAACAAATAAATGTGTGCATTGGAGTATCCTGTTACCCAAAGCATTTATGTTTTCTTTGGTTCAGTGCTTCAGTGAAGCTCTGGCATCGATACCAAAACCACCCCCACCTTCCCCCGTCAACAAGCGACACTGTTCATCCACCTGATATTGACAGACAGGTCTAGATTTCAGCTGTTGTGATAATCGTATCTGCCCTCGTAATGCTCATAGAGAGTTAATGAGCAACAGAGAAATGAGAAGAAGACCAAGAGGATCCCTCCTTAAGCTGCTGTCAGTATATATCCAGTGTGTACGTAGGTGTGTGTGTCTGTTCTCATTTGTGTGATTGTGACCATGTGTGTGCACTGAAGGATGAGAGGAACCAGGTGCTGATCGCCTACCTGTGGATCAGGCAGACGTGGCATGATGCGTACCTGAAGTGGAATAAAGAGGACTATGATGGACTGGACGTGATCCACATCCCCAGCAGCCTGGTGTGGAGGCCTGACCTCGTCCTCTATAACAAGTACGCCCGTACGTCACACAAACACATGCACACAAACACAAGGTGGTCATAATCATGCAATACATACCACACACAAAGACTGTATGTTGACACACTACTGAGTTATCAGTACAGCCCGGTACAAAACACTGCAATAAATGTAGCAGGGGATCACAGAGGTGTGAAACTTTAGTCGTAGGTTTTATTGCAAGAGAGTGTCAAGGTGTGTCTCATATGAAAGTACCTCAGTGAAAATAGCCAAATAGTACACATGCCTTGCTCATCTCTCAATTATTTTGTCCTTCAGGGCCGACGATGACTTCTCAGGGCCGATGGATACCAATGTGAGACTGCGCTACAACGGAGAGATAACCTGGGATGCTCCTGCCATCACCAAGAGTTCATGTGTGGTGGACGTCTCCTACTTCCCCTTCGACAACCAGAAATGCAACCTGACTTTTGGTTCCTGGACCTACAATGGCAACCAGGTTTGTACACGTGCAATCCCTCTCACTTGTTACACAGTGTAAAATCTTAATTCAGTGTATCCACTTTTTGAGGATGCTGATAATCTATGTCACCTAAATGAATCAGTCATGCTCACTGAGGACTGTGTTGTGAGACTTATCCGTTCCACTTAATTCCAGGTAGACATCATTATGGGTATGGACAGCGGTGACCTCTCAGACTTTGTGACAAATGTGGAGTGGGAGTGCGGCGGGATGCCGGCCACCAAGAATGTCATCATGTACGGCTGCTGCTCCGACCCGTATCCAGACATCACCTACACAGTGATCCTGCAGCGCCGCTCCTCCTTCTACATCTTCAACCTCCTCCTCCCTTGCTTCCTCATCTCCTTCTTGGCTCCCCTGGGGTTCTACCTGCCTGCAGACTCTGGGGAGAAGGTTTCCCTGGGAGTGACGGTTCTTCTGGCTCTTACTGTGTTTCAGCTAATGGTGGCTGAGAGCATGCCTCCATCTGAGAGTGTGCCTCTTATAGGTAAGAGAGTAACAAGAGTTTGTTTAGGATGGCTTTAAAGCCAATGTGTATAAATTATTTGAGTGATTTTTCTAATTATTATAGTAGCGTGCAGCCCTGTCCAGCTACTTTAGTCCTGTCTACTACTTTAATCCAGACTGATATCTCTCGATAACTATTGGATGAAGATATGACATGTTTTTCAGATGCTTATGGTCCACAGAAAATGTATTCTAATGAGCTAATAAATGACTTGACATTTGTGGTTTGAATGAAATATCTTGCTCAGGATTAGTTAAGTTATCCCTTTACCTTCCATAAAGCACCATAATCATGTCAAATTTGTAATTTATCCTGTAGTTATGTCCTAATACTGACACGTCCATCAGCCTCAGTTGTACCTTTGTGTCTAGTGTTAATTAGCAATCATTATGTATGTAGAATAGTAAACATTATACCTGCTGAGCATCAGCATTGTGATTATGGCGTTAGATTGCTGATGTTAGTGTTTAGCTCAGTGCAATGCTGTATAGAAATATAGCCTGACAGAGTTTGTAGCATAACTTTATATCTGAGTGAAATCTAAAACATCACACCGGTTGCTTCCACAGACAACAAAAGACAAATTAAGACAAAAGTCAAAGAAGTAACTTTTTCTAACAGCAAACTTCTCTGTCTGTTTTTGTTCCCGTCTGGTAACCAGGAAAGTACTACATTGCCACTATGACCATGGTCACAGCCTCCACATCTCTCACCATCTTCATCATGAATATCCACTTCTGTGGTGCAGAGGCCAAACCAGTCCCCCACTGGGCAAAAGTCCTCATTATTGACTACATGTCCAAGATTTTCTTTGTTTATGAGGTGGGCGAGAACTGTGCCTCTGTATCCTCCTCCTCCTCTTCGTCTTCTCACTTCCCCCAGGATGACAATCATCACCAGAACCACATTCATGTGAATGGTAAGCCGGGGAGCCACAGTAGCCAGGACCGACAGAGTCACAAATACCCTAGACCTCAGACCCCCAAGCCACAACACCATCCCAGAGTCAAAGCCCAGCATCACATCACTAGAGAAGACAGGAGCCACCTCTCCAGTTATGCACCTGGGAAATATGAAGGGTCTAATGGGAAAATTCTGACAGGTGACTGCTGTAAAGAAGACCAGAAGGTCCCCTGCTACACTGAAGACCAAAAGCTGCCATGCTGCCCTGAAGACAAAAAACCTCCACCTCAAGGCCCCACTGTTACCTTTGGTCCTTGTGTGTTCTGTAGCCATGGCAGTGCCCTCCCTGGTGTGGACACCAAGCTCGTGCAGTAACGTTGAATTTATCGCCAACTGTTTCCGAGAGCAGAAGGCCACATGCGCCAAAGGGGCCGAATGGAAGAAGATCGCGAAGGTGATGGACAGATTCTTCATGTGGATCTTCTTCATCATGGTTTTCCTCATGAGCATCCTCATCATTGGCAAGGCACCATGACCAAGCAGCTGCTGCTTATTAATATTTGACACAGTGAACTCTTGACTTGGTCAAATAAAAAAAATAATAAAAAAATCAAAGGGGCTATGTTGTGTTTTATAAACATGTTGTATGGTGAAAAGTATATGGACCTTGTGGCTTTTCTTTATCAATAATAACAGTGTAGGTTACAGTGATTTAAAAATAAATACATTTTACTTTGCACTCATTTGTTTTTGGCCATTTTCTTCCACACACAATAATTCTTTGGTCTACAGCTGAAACAAAACACAATGGGTCGGACTTTGATAATATTGGCAATATAGAGAACTCATAATGAAAGGGACATTAGGTACAACAAATGATGTTTGTTAAGTCATTGTTTACAACACTCTACATGCATTTTTGGCTGCTTCGCTCCCTATACAACCCCTATCATCCATATTGATGGCATGTTGTAAATCTACAGCTTATTACCATCCCCATCAATCATGACCTTGACATACAGGTACTTCATCAAATGACCATTGAATACATGTAAGGAGATCTCTTGTCAAGTTAAAATATGACCAGTGGAGACAGCACATGTCTTATTCACTACGGTGAAATCAGATGCCTGTGGCAGAGAGTTACAGTGTCAGGGCACGCTCCGGATCCACTGAATCATTTTTCTGTTCAAAATCATCCGGTAAATAGTTAATGAACATGCTTTGTTTGTAGCCGAGCCAGGTCAGTGAGGATGTAAGGTAATATGGAGCATCAATTATGTAACACAACGAACACACTCTGACACCCCCCGCCTCCCCCACCATAAACCCCATACTTTGAACTTGGACAAGTGAATGTGTGTGTGTGTGTGCATGTGCATGCATGTACATGGTGGAAAGAATAGGAAAGAATAAAGAACAATAAGAAAGGAAAGAAGACCTGATATGGTTGATGACAGAGGGGGAAAGTAAGTACAGTACTGCACAGACATGGGGTTTTGAGGCACCGGTACTACATAAATATTTCCATTTTTGTGCAAGTTTATACTTCACTAGATATTAGGTAGAAATGGTGTACCTTTTATAAAACATTTAATACATTTTTAAATATGATATAGAATATGATATAGATATGGATATAAATTCAATAACCTAATAGATAGATAGAGAGATAGCAATGTGCACTGTGCCACGCAGCAGAATACAGCAGTTACATCAGACTTAGGCTACACAGTTAAGATCAATTTATTGTTCTTATGCAATTTATTAACAATATGAAAAATATCACCTTGTGATTTTAGTATTTTTACATTGCGGCGACCCCTTTTAGTACAGGTTTTCTAAGTAATTATCACTCTCGGATTTTTCACTACAATACTTTAATCTTACAGTAGAGGGAGCTCATTTCCCACATACCACTCTGTTGGCAGCTGCCCCAAAGCTTTCTGTTTGAAGTGTGGAAACATACAATAAGTTGCACACAGAAATGCACCACAGAATTAGTCCCACTATCATCTAGTTATCACTCATAACATTTCACTGCTGAGAGGAGAAAAAAAGATCTACTATTTATTACTCCTTCAGGTTATTGTATGGAGACAGACTATACATCTTTCTCACTGCAATTCTATAATTAAATCTGGAGGCTGTTAATGAAAGTGAGTTTCCCAGCATGAAATGCAGCAGGCTGAAACCCTGTTGATTGTTCTGTTGAGTCTCTACAGTGTGGGCTCTGCATAGCAGAAATAAAATAGGCAGAGGAGTCATTGTTTTTTATTCCCCTCTCCAAAGTGATTGTCATGCTGAAGTATAATGCTTCTAATATAAGTAAGAATATCTTGCATTTTCTGTCTGAAGGAAACTGACTGCATTGTGTTACACTAGAGCTCTGTGAGCCAAAGGGGCCACAGCAGGCTGTAATCACCATGGGAGACACAGAAATGTGTGAACCATGTAATTTAGACTGGCTGAGCAGTTTGGGCACTGATGGAAAGACTTCTGGGGAAATTACCAAGTGCTTTGCAAAATTATCTACCCTAACCACTTAGATTTACAAACAGAACGGAAAATCACTGTGATGATACAATTAATTCACCAATGACTAACACCAACTGAAGTAAGTGGTTATTGAGCACATTTCACAGAGAAATCTTGTAAATTCTAAATTCTATAGTGTTAACATTCCGGAACATGACAACATTCTATACTATGCAAACATTTTACAAGATGCCAACATGACAGCATTCTAAAACATGATGTAATGTTCTGGAACATGATGTCACGTTCTGGAATGGTGTCAGGTTCCGGAATAAAAACATTGTAGAATGTTTTTATGTTCTAGAATGTTAATATTCTGGAACATGACACTATTCTGGAACATTACCTCATGTTCTGGAACGGTGTCATGTTCTAGAATGTTGATATCATGTTCCGGAATGGTATCATGTTCTAGAATGTTGTCATCTCCTAGGATGCTGTCATGTTCTGGAATGTTAACATTCTAGTGGAATTCTAATGGAACATAATGGTGTCATGTTCCGGAATATTAACACTCTATATGACATGACAACATTCTAGAATATGACAACATCTTAGGACATGGCACCCTTCTAGAACATGACACCATTCTGGAACATGATATAATGTTCTGGAACATGGTGTCGTGATCTGGAATGATGTCATGTTCCAGAAACTTCCTAGGACATGACATCATTCTGGAACATGACAACATCATAGAACATAATAACATTCTAAAACATGACAACATTCTAGAATATGACACCATTCTAGAATATGATGTCACGGTCCGGAATGTTAACATTCTGGAACATAACAACATCCTAGAACATGACAACATTCTAGAACATGACACCATGGAACATGACGTCATTCCAGAACATGTCATGTTATGATCCTAGAACATGATAACATTCTAGAACATGACAAGATCCTAGAACATGGTAACATTATGAAATATAACAACATTCTAGAACTTGACAACATTCTAGAACATTGACAAGTTCATGAGCGTTGTCAAGTTCATGTTTCAGAATGTTAACAATAAGAACATGATAGATAGATTGTCAATTTGTCTATTGTCCTTTGTGTCCTCCCTGCAAAAACTAAGAGGTTTTGTACAGTCTTATGGCCAGAAAGACAAATTAGTGGACGTAAGTACAGTTTAGCTGAATATCTCAGATGGTAAAACTGTGGTGCAAAGAGGACAGTAAAGTAAACTCCTTTCATAGACCGTAGATTTTCAAACATCGCCATCTGCAGCTGATTTAGGTTTATGTATTTCTGTTCAGCAGTGTTGTCATTAGCTTTCGCTTGACATAATGCACTGTAAAACTTTAACAAGCCCACACTGTTCCAGATAGATAGAGGACATCCAGCGTTAAAGAGATTAATTCTTCATCCGTGAAGAACAGGACCTTGGAAATTAGCATGCGGTTGCCATGGCGACGGGAACCACGCTAATCCAAAGTGCTTGACTGGCGCTTAGAAAAAGTTTTGTTTTTAAGTGGAGGCACAACCCTGTGCGTATCTGTTTAAGACTTTAAACGCATCTTCTACAAATTAACGAGAAAGAAACTCAAGGACAGGAGCAGAGGGTTACAGTAAACATCTGTGGAGACGCCCACCGGCCTCATAACGGAGACAGATTTATAACGTGCGGTGTTTACTGGCAGTTAAAACGGTGCGTCGAGTCAAGGTTAACACATCAGCCAACAGTTGTACCGTTAAACGACATGCTCGGTAAATATGACGAGTCCTGGAGAGGATTAACTCTACAGTGATGCTGAGAGAGAAAGCAGGATACTCTTCCCACAAGGTAACGTGAATTACACTTCCTAGTTCAATGCTGCTAACAGGTAGAAAATAAATCAGTGCCAGTGGTGAGTTAGCTAACTGATGCTAACTGTAGCTGTTAGTTCAAGTGTTGTTTACCGTTAGCTAACGTTACATCACCTGTGCTAAAACATAGTTTTATTTAACAATATGTACCTTAGTAATATTACTTATATTAAGTGACGTTTTTTGGCCGTTTCAATAATTAACTACTTAGCTTGTCATGTTTGCTAAAGTAAATTAATGTTAATGTCACATTTCCTGGTACCTAGTAAGCTAACCTTAATTATTATATTATATACCGTGGTTTAACTGATAGCTTTGAATGTACTTTTATTGCCAAATAACATATTTAACCAATTTCATCCAATTGCATTTAATTTAAATATAATTTACATTGCATTTAGTCATTTAGCTGTCGCTTTTTCTCCAGAGCAACTGACAAAAAAAGCGACACAATCAAGGTACAGGGTACAATTACGCTTTTAGGTTTGATTAACATGAGTAATGTCAAGTGAATTTATTTGTATCGAGAAAAAGCATGTTTTCTTTTGAATGTCTGTATCTGTCTATATGAGTAGTTTGTGCATTTTGAAGTCCTCAAAGGAATAAGGATTTTATGATGTGTTTTCAGGTGTCAGAGGGAAAACAGGTCTCTGAGAAGATGGCCAAAAATAAGAAAAAAACTGGAACGCGTCCCAATCACTCTTACACGTCTAAGATAAAAAAAGATGCCTCCCAGATTGCCAGCAGCAAAGACCAGACTCCTCCAGCTGACCCAGCCGACAGTGACATCCCTCCTATTTCTCCAGAGCTTCAGATGAGCAGCCAAGGTCAGCTGGACTTTTCAGACAGAGTCTTTCTGCTGGCCTCAGTCGTCTTCCAGAACATCCACCTGGAGAAGCCTGCTGCCCGCTGTTTGGTGAATTATGGCAAAAAGAGAGGGCTCCCATTACCTGAAGTCAAAGATGAAGAGATGCTACGTACAGCTTATGAGCTGACCTTCAATACACTTAAATGTGAGTTACTGGTGAAGTTAGTTGGATTTGTTTAACCCTGTGTCATTGCGATTTTTCCTTCCCTCTTACCTTCCTTATTTTATTTTTCTGTATACTTTGCATATATGTGAACAAATATCCACATATTTTATACACGTATCTTGTGTGTTTTGGGTGACTTTGAGGATATCAACAAACACCTTATTTGATTAATTTCAGGTACATTAGATTGCAAGTAAAAACCTATTTGATTCCAGGCAAACAAACAGCCATTTGAAATGAGAATGAATAGCCCCGGGGAAGTTAATTGACATGCAGAATTGGATATAGATAGATTGATGAAGGGCAAGTAGAAGAGAAAAAAATGCTTGAATGACCAGGGGGAATTCTGTGTGATGCTACAAATCAATTTGGACCATAATCTGTTATCTGGGAGTAAGGGTGGGGTCTGGGTGACCGAAGTCACGGGGGTGTGAAATCATCATGGTGATAAGGGAGGGGAGGTAAGCTGACTGTCAGTGCAGGAAGATGGCTGGAATCGATTTAATGCATTCTTAGTGGAAGGAGAGGTCAGTGTAGTAGGAACAACCTCGTAGCCGTGAATGATTTTGTTCCTTCTAACTATCCATCCGCTGAACTTGGATACGCCACAGGCTTCATGTCCCACAATTAATCTACAAAATATCCATCATCACAAGCCCCAGCACCTTGTTACAATAACCTTTATTAGCTTTACAGCTGTAAGTTATAGCACTTAAGAGAGCATTTAGAGATCCCATTGCTAGGACATTGTTTTCATCCATCATCCTTTTTTCTACATATACATGAATGCCTGTAGAAAATAACCAGGTTGAGGAAATTAGCATTGTTGTAGACACAAAATATGTTAATTTACTCTAAAGAACCTGAATTTGAGCTCTGCTTAGAGGGAAAAATAGCCTGGAGCTTAGAACAAGTACAACATCTTCTTCTTTTGAAACTTAATTCCCTTTTTGTTCAGAGCTTATTTCAAAGACAAATATTTTCTTATCAGTGTTATGTCTGTGCAGTTTTTCTCTACTATTTCCCATCCTACCTTGTCTGACATTTCTAGAATTAGTTCATTTGTAGAGTTTAAGTGATTCTACAACAGAGATAACTTAACAAAATAAGTAGCTAAAAGGGTCACAGGGATATAGGCAGGTAAGTATGAGTTTTCTGTTATTTGAGGTGAAATCTGTTACAATATGTGTATTTGTTACGCAGCTTGGTACTGATAGTTAATTAAACTTTACTTCTGCTGTAGAGACATGGTTGTCGGCTTGCGGTTGTCGATCACATACGTATTTTGGTCACATGTTAGATTCACTCGGACTGGCGGTGTGGTGAAATTGGGTGCAGATGAAATGACACAGCCTGGAAGCCAGTGTAAATCTCTCTCTCTCTCTCTCTCTCTCTCTCTCTCTCTCTCTCTCTCTCTCTCTCTCTCTCTCTCTCTTCCTCCCTTGATGAACAGCCTCACTTTTGGTGCAGAAATTGATTTTGCTAGTGACACACACCCATGGTGGTAGTCACGCACACACACACACACAAGACACGTCATTTGTGCACTGCCTTGAAATGACTGATCCAAAATTGAGCTGAGGTCAGTTGTTAAACTGAAGGAGAAATGCTTCAACAGCGAAAAAACACGCAGAGTAAAATGCCAATGAGCTGCTATTGATCTTGTGATTATAACTCTTATCTGCTTAAAACACAAAAGTTGCTCAGTAAGCTCTGTATCGGTGGCAGAGGACACAGACTTGCTGTGATTGTCTGTCAATACTAAAACATGTCATGGGAGTTGGTGATGATGTTTACCCTGGTGTGGATTTGACATTTAATAGACAAAGACAAAGCTGAAGTGGCCCAAATGACTGAGAATATCAGCAGTCACGTCCTTTTTGCCTTTCCTTCGCCGCCTCTCCTGCTTCATTTCTTCATTATGTCTCTTTTATATCTTCAGGGCTGTTCGATTTCTTTGACCTCACCCGTCTCTCTTTTTCATCTGAGTGACTGTCTGCTTAATCACTGACCTGGAGATACTTTATGTTGTCAAGGTTTCATTTCTCGTTGACTCATACCTTGTGTTCTCAGTGCTTGGGGTATGTGCAGATGTTAAACTATGTAAAGGCATTTTTATGTTTATGACTTTTTACTGGTAAAAATGTTGTTGACCTTGTCGCTGGCCATGAGAGTCCCCGTCCTCTTCTCATCCTCCTTTCTCGCTTCCCTCTTTCTTTCCATTGGCTACTCCTCTGAGTATTTCTGCCTCATTGTCCATACGGTCTGACTGGGCTGCCAGACGCCCTTGTCAGATGACTGTGACTGCTGTGTTCACTGTGTGCAACTAGAAATGTTCTTTGGACCACTTTGTGTTAGGCTGGATTTAGAACATGAGAGAGAGACTTTACCTTTTACTCTTTTTTTCCTTGGCCACAATCAGAGAGCCTACCATCAGTCCAGTATACCTCAGCAAATATTAAATGGTTCCAGTGTTTAGTTTATGAAAGTTAGATTTGCCATACATTCCAAAGGTGATCTTTTAACTTATGGCACATACGATTTTTGGCTGGTCCTCTGTTAGATTAATGTGCTATTGCGTGCACTGATGTGGAACATTGTGAGACAAAGGCCTGGCTGAAGAGCTGAGGAGCCTGCATTCAGGTCTGGCTCTTTCACTAAGGATTTGTTTGACTGCAGTCACCATCACTCACTGCTCATTGTATTATACCTGGATGGGGGCCACAAAGCACACTTCAACACAAGTCCTGTAATGACTGGTGCCGCTTGCTGCCGTAGGAATAATTTCTTGTTAGACTGATTTCAAGCAATTTTCTGAGAGCCAGGACTTCTGATTTGAGGAATTCTCTCCTGTCCCACAACTAAATCCCAGGCACTGTGCCCTAAGTAAGTGATTTATAGCTGAATTTTCTTTGTTTTACTCAACCTGCTGTGTGTGATTTATAGCATGTGGAAGACCTCTACAGGCTAAAGCATCATGGGTCCCTCTGGGGGGTTTGTGCTGCTCTGTGTGCACTGAGTGGTTTTCACTTTAGGGCTTATCTTTGAGGCCTTCTGCACTAATGACCACTATTGTAAATCCCACTGACCTGCATCTGCTAGACCGCTGCTGGTGATACACGCTTATTTCCTCAATTAAAGACATTCTAATTTGTGTTCCTGGCTGTTTGTGTGTATGCAGATTGGTGTTTGTCCTGTATTCCACACTATCTACCCAGTGTGCATTTGGCTGAGACCCAGAGTACAGTTTAGCATGATTTGTGATGTTGTGATAGGTTAACAGCAGTGTCTGTGGTTTCCATGGCGTCGCAGTGGACGAGCTGCCCTTCTGGGCGTACATACTATTTTCATCTTAAGAGGTTTGCCTTTCAAGAATAAGAATGAAACAACCACAGCACACACATGATAATGTTAAAACTGTGTGTTTTCACACCCACACTAACACCTGCACCTAATTCCCACCTATCATTTGCTCATCCGCTGGAACATAAAGAGGCTTTTTCCAACCTCACTGGAGACACAGAGATATTATCATTTCTTTCCATTTACAGTGTGTGTAATGAGCAAATACCTTACCTGCAGAGTGGCCTTGGAGGCAGCTGTTGACACGATATTGTAAATTTGATCTTAATCTCCCTTGCATTTGAAAAGGGGAGTCCACTGTTCACATATGGGAACGGAAGTGATAATTCTGTGCGTGTTTTATTTCAGAGAGAAAGCATCTTGTGCCTTCATGATATGACAACCAGAGCAGGAGGATGAAAAAAAACTCACTGCTTTAAAGTTCAGAGTTACCCCTTTCACATTACTGCTAAGATTTGATAAAAGAAGGTCAAGCAAAGTTTAATTGTATAGCCCAGGAAGAAAAGGAAAAGTGACAGACCCAAATGAAGTCCATAAGTGTAGAATGAGACAATCATGTTTGTACATCAGATAACCGCTACATCGTTTGTGAGAAACAGATGTCGAAGAAGATAAGAAGATTCATACAAACAGTCCACCAGTCGAACCAGTCAAGCCTTGTATGAAATAAGTGACTGTCTGTTATATTTGCGTTCACTCATCATGTTTTTCATGTAGCCCGTTTATTATTTCAGATGTCATTAGTGTCATTAGTCCTTCGATTGCCCACACTCACTCACCACGGACAATAAATGAAAGAAATTAGGCAAATGAAGAATCAGATTAACTCTAATTAAGCACAAAATAAGCATTTAATCATGGGAAATGAGTCCTCCCCCATCTAATTGAATTATCTTTTCAAATTAAATCACAATCATTTGGGGTGCCTCGAGGAGCCTCTCCTGCTCTTTGTTCTAATCACTTCTCTCTCTTTTTTTCTGAGGCATGTTCTCGTCATTAGATATGGATTTGTCCTTTGCAGCATATATTTTACCAGTTAATGGATAGGAGTAATTTCTTGTGCCTGTATCTCATGCTCCAAATGACAGCGTCGGGATTGGTTTCAAGGGATAATTAGACACTGATATAAGAGATACCACTAATATGCATCATTATTACTCAGACACATAATTAGTAATGGAAATCCTCATTGGAACATTTCCATCTTCCTTTGACCTAACCTTGTCTTCGTTTCTGCACAGATCAAGAACTGCTGGAGTACATCATAACTGACAGCTGCTTTTACCTTACTCATCCAGTGGTAAGTGAGTTCTATAGGAGCAGTATTTTAAACACAGCAGTGGTTTAAAAGAAGTAAACCAGTAAATCTGTGACTTTCACTTTGCTGCTGAAAATGCACGACTCTGAGAATAGCTGGACTTTTCCTGAGTTTAGCATGCTGGTATTCCTTTGTGTAGTTTTGTTAACTAATATTACTTTATTCATTTGTTTACTTTATTTATTTTCCATATTTGTTTACTCGGTGTTTGTGTCCTATCAGTCATAAACCACATGGTATTTGTTTTGTTCTCTGGATCTCTGATTAGGGAATGCAATATTGAGGTATTACCCTGATACACTCCTTTCATCAACTCACAAAGCACCTCATGTCTTTTATAGTCCCTGTCCTAATCAATGACAATCACTCCCCTTGGACTCACACATCCGAAAGGTACTATGTGGCAGAATATGCCTTTTTCTTTATTGCTTTTCTCAAGCAACACACCCCATTAATTAGTGATGAAATCAAAATGCCGTAACAACCCAGGGGCAATGTGTTTGGATGTGGTGTCTGAGTCAGTGCACAAAGTGGAAAAAAAATAGGCTAATTGCCAGTATTCCCCTTTGATCACACGTTGGCGTGTCGATCAGCCGCTATTATCAAATCAATAAGTATTACATTCTAAATTTCTACAGGGAATAACAGATACTAGGAGATATTACTGATGTTCACACCATTCATTTATTTTTTTATCAGCAATTTAAATTATCTGAATAAAATATAATTAACTATTTACTTGGCCTCTACTGGCTAGGTAGGATTTGACTTTTGAAGCTCTATTGTGCCATTGTCTGACTCCGCTCGTGTTCTCTTTGTGCACTGTTGGAGCTAGGCCAACATTATTGTAAGGTTGATTTAATGCTATTTAATGTTACTAGTAGCTGAGAACAGGAACAGGTGAGTAAAATGTAGTGCTCCCTGGGTAACACAGTTCATTTAAGTCCATTGTGAACCTGATAGGAGAGGGCAGAGAGGGCAGCTTGTGAGAAGTGCTGGTGCACAAGAAAAAGACAAGGCACACCAAAGATTAGAAGATGTAGAAGTGTTGTAGAAGTACTGGTCGGACTGTATTCTACACAGTGTTGACCCTTGATATGTCCTAGGACGTATTATTACTGATATCAAGGATATGCTGTGTAGGCACAGAAAAAAAAAGATTCCCAACACTGCAGTGAACCCGTGGCAGACAGTAGTAGAACACTCTGAAGACGGGATTGGCATGTACTTTTGCCCTACAACACTCCACATAAAAAAAGCTGTGGAAAGAGGAGGGCTGCTCTAGTGTCTTTCTCTAAGAGTCGGGATGGTGATAAAACATGCACAGAGCTAGTCTGTGTGCGCACAGCTGTAGAGAAGGAGAGTAATGAAAGCAAGAGGTGGTGAATGTGTAAACTGAAACAGAGCTGTCACAGATAGCACAGACTGCAGACAACCAATGTCAATTTCAGTGACGGCGCAACTATGTAGACATTAATACACACGAATGTGTGTTTGGAAGGCAATCCCCCGCACAGACACACACACACACATAGAGTACACTCACACTGTAGCCTTGTGAAATATGGGCCTGGGTGAAATGAATGGGACTCCCTATGTGTCGGTGGCAGGTCGTTACTCTGCATCCCTCTAGCGAGACAATAAAGCCCAGACACAATGAGACAGTCTTTAGAACTCACTCTCACCTTCTTTTACACTGCTGGCATCTATAAAGTTCAACCTTGATAGAGAGAGGAGAAACAGGGTGGGTTAGAGAGGGAATAGGCGAGGCTGGAGAAGGGAGGTACGTGAGAGTGTTAGGGGAAAAAATGAGAATGAAAAATGAAGATATACATAGACTGACTTGCCGAAAGAGCCTAAGGCACATTTGATCACAATGGAGCGAGAAAGTAATACTTTAATCCTGTGGAAAATGAAAATAGCAATGTGACAATGTAGAGACAAGCATGTTAGGTACACTCGCACACTGAAAATGAAACAGGCCTAAGCTCAGTGTAAAATGAGACATGAAACTTTAATTAATGAATCTTCTTGAAAGTAGTTCTGTTCACTTTTAACAATCACCATATGAACCAATCGTATCAGCTGAGAATTCATCAATATTTTATGTATTTTCTCATAATACTTGATAGTTGGTACTTGAGCATAGCATAATTAACAAGTGACACTAAGTCAGTTTCATGTGCATGTTTACTGCAAGCCAGCTTGCCGCCATGGGACGCTGTTGCCGGGCAACTCAGTCACTTGGAATTTTCCCACACCCAAGGGTTTAACCTTGATAAAGGGCAAGTGGAAGTTGAGGTAGAGAGATGAGAGAGGAAAAGTGGAGTGCCATAACCTGCCTCTGAAACTGACCTTTCCGAAAATGAAATCAAATACTGCTGGAATGAATAATAAGTGCCGGCTAATTCCTTAGCTGCAGCATAAACCCTTGTAGCGTTCCAGCTTCTCGGCCCATTAGCCCAGTAGTGAGGCTGTTGCAAGCTGCCATGGAACACCATCTGGCACTAAATGTGGTTGGTGCCCTCCCACCCTTAGGGATGGAGAGGTGGAGAGGGAGAGAGAGGAGAGAGAGAGCATAGAGAGCTGAAGGGATGGAGATAATTGTAGAGGAGAGGTAGAGACATAACTCAGGCTTCCTCCTATGTTTAATTAAGTGGCAGCAATGAGGTCATAGCAGGACATCCTTGAGCTACTGTGTGTGTATGTGTGCCAGCAGACTGGATAATTAAGTCTTTAAATCAATACAGATAAATTGTATCACTGCAGTGTACCCTTCATTAGTTAACCAAAATAAAGCCAACAGTCCATATTAGCCAATGTCATGCTGTGTTTTGGTTTTGTGCACATGTAGATTTTAGATATGTACCACATGCAGCTCACCTTTGAGGTGTGAGTCACAAAATAAAAGCCTGTGTACTCTTGCTCTTACTCAACTTGCTATGTTCTTAAACATTTGAATTTTGTCTAAGAATAATGCATTGGTATACAATTATAACTAGTGTTCTCTTGCTAAAACAGAAGTCACCAATTAATTTCACTTTTTGTTCTTATGCTACAGCCAAATGATCAGATGAGCCTTGTTGCCGTCATGCTTTATGACTTCCAGTCGAGAAAGTTCCTCCCGAGAAAATGCCGGGGGAACAAAGAGATCATACAGGAAGTCAGAGATGTGGAAAACTACCTCCTCAGGTAAGGAGAAAAGAATAATACAGAGAAAATAACAAAAAAGACGAAAGATACCAAACTTGGAGTGGAATTGTCAAAGGGATCACAATTTTAGGAAGATATATAACAGAGGTAAAAAAACAAAAATCAACTATTGTATATGTTGTCTGTAGGTTTAAGACCAAGCTGGCAGTCTCACTGGCCCGCTACAGGATCAAACATGACCTCTGCTCCATTGAGTGTATCCTGCCGGAGATTGTGAGGACGAAGCAGGAGAGATCAAGAAGTCTTCCACTTTACGCATGGATCAACACACTGAAGGGCAGGTCAGCTGAGCATGCATGAACATACACACACTCACGCACTTAAGAAGCAGATAACATACACCTGTACATATCACACCTATACATAAACACAGGAATGCACTGTAAGCATATATATAGTCTGTGCAAGCTTCTACACACACACACACACACACACAGACCTTTAACTTCCTGCCTAATGTTTTATGGGCCAGGTGCCCAGCTGACATCCAATTAAACCACAGTGTGTGTGTCACAGTCACTGTGTGTGTGTATGTCTATGTCACTATGTGTGTGTGTGGGAGGGGTGCCACTGTGTGTTCTCGCACACTCCCTGACAGGCTGATTCAGTTAGGTGTAAATCCTGCTGCTGTGGACAGATTCAATCAGCAACAACCCTCGGCGAGCTCTGGGACTGTAAAGGTCACCTGTTGGGACTAGTGGTGTGTGTAGATGTGTGTGTGTGTGTGTGCATGCATGTGTGTACCCCAATGGCTTTTATTGCATATTTTACTGTTAAAGTCTTGTAAAAGGCCACATAGCAATTCTACACACTATTATTATCTATGATGACGGTCTTCCTGTTTCTCCCACCTCTCACCTTCTTCCCCCTTTCTCTTGGGCCTCCTTTAATCTGCTCTCCTCCCTCCACCTCTTTTTGCCTCCAGCCTTGATGAGGTCCAATGTGTGCTGAAGAGTGCAGGCTTCTCGCAGGTGAAATCGATTGGTCAGCTGGAGGGCCAGACCTTCTGCCTGGATGCCCACTGTGTAGATGCTCTGGTATTCCCTGCTCATCTCAAGGCTCAGCTGTATTCCACCAAGCTGCTCAGCGACCACAAACTCATCATCCAGGTACAAACCGCAGAGAGATAGCCTTCTCCCTGTAGACTTTCATAGAGCTGTGGAAATCAGTTCAGCCCCATCAATCTTCTCTGATATTTATGATTTCACTTTGGTAATGGACTTGCTCAAATTGATTATAAGTCTAAGATCCCTTATGCCAACTAAGATTAGTTTTCCCAGATACAAATATTTCACATCACTTCCTCTCATACTTCACTACGAGCCATAAAGCGCTCTCAGGTCTGGGAGGGGGAGAGCGCTTTAATCATTTAATTTCTACTCCATTAAAGTCAAGCTGCCGTACAAACTGTAAGCAGCACATAGCACCACAACACAATTAAATCAAGTTTTGCAGCTAAAATTCAATCAAATATTCAACACCACCGCCTTGTTAATCACCTCCTTCTCTCTCCGTTTTATGAGCCGCCCTGACACTTTCTCTCCTCTATTCTTCTGTATTTCTAAATGTCCTTGTTCTCCTCGCTGGTTTGTCTTTCCTGTCAAACCCTGTGATCCTGCTACTAAGGACAGAAACTCAAGCCCGGTGATTCCACAGGGATTCATTCAACACTATTTCTAGAGGGGATCCCATTGATTGAAGGACATCTGTGTTGTAATCTGACTGCACTGTTAGTCACGGTCTTCCTCTCTTGCTTCCCCTCCTCTTATTGCCTCCCCACTGTAGCTGCTTTGGAACTGCTGTTCCAAACTCCCTCTTCTCTCTCATCTATACGCGCCTCAGTTTTATTTACCGCTTTCATGCAGTGCAACTTTTCCTCCTACTTCCTCCAATTTGTGTTGCTTCTTTGCAGAAATCTGAATCTAGAATTCTTGTTGTTGTCTGTTGCTCTCTTTCAAACTAACACTGTGTCTGTAGGATAAATCTTGCAGCCTGGGCCCAAATGCAGTATGCTCCTTGCTACCAGAGGAAAGTGATGTTCTTATGGTGGGCTGCTTCTCTGGCCTCACGGTCTCCCACACTGCTTCCCTAATTGCCGAGAAACATAAAGCCATCAGCAACAACCAGCCTACAGTCTATGTTTGTGTCAGCGATCATACAAGCGCTCAGAGGGAGGAGCTCCAGCAGGCCGTCGCTGCCATGGACTGCAAAAGTAGGCATAAAATGCATAATAATAATAAGTGCATTATCTGTTTGTGTCTTTGTATGAGAGATAAAAGGAGACAGACAGAAAGAGACCAAAGCAAAGAAAACAGCGGTCTGTCTTGACTCCACAGGCCATTTGTTGTTCATTTGAATGAAAAAGAAAATGGGAAACTGAATATATCTTGTTGGTGTTGTTCATTATTTTTTCTAACTGACCACTTTTGAAAAATAACTATTATTGTGACACAGTGATTGTGTTGTTGACAGGATTTTCATGAGATGACCAGTTTCAACAAAGATTTGGGATATTTAGAAAGCCAGCAACAGGAACCAAATGTCCTTTACATAATAAATAGCATAAAAACAAATGTTTTCATTTGTGTATAATCCACTGTGTCTGCCATGTTTCTACAGTAGCCCAGAATCCTTCACATAAGGAAAGAGAGTGTGAAATAAGGGGGGTGCAGTCTGCACTACTACACTGCTAGATGCCACTAAATCCTACACAGTAGTCATTTAAACACAGCAAATGTGCGTTGTCATCCTTAAACTCTGTGTGCATCCTGCCCAGATGTGAAGCTGATACCGGAAGACTTCCTGTCTTTGGACAGCAGAGACAAGCGACTTCAGAAGGTGTGCATCATCCTGTTGACCCCCAAGTGTTCTCTGTCTGCAGTCAGCAACCCGATCGAATTCATACTGCAGGAGAACGGAGGTACACAATGATTCATGCACTACAGCTGAGCCATAAAGGGTGGATTTTAGAAAAACATGTTGTAACCTAGTCTACATTACACTCTGTTGTGTCCGTGTTGAAATAGAACAAAGGTACATGCTCTAACTCTGCATAGTTCTTATTTCTACATGTTCAGGTCTTTCTAGAAAAATGTGGTAAATGTTTTGGACCAACAGGGTTATCTGAGGTTTAAAGCAAAAAAAAAAAAAGGACAATGGTTTGAAAGTAAAGTTGTACTGAACTATATAAATAAGAGATTCTGGTCTTTTGAAGCACTTCTTCATTTTCTCAGACACAGACCTGCTGCAGGACTTATCCCAGGGCTCCGTAGCCCAGAGCAAACTGGATGCTCTGGTGGCCCAGCAGAGGAAAGATATTGATCACGCCTTGAAGTGTGAGTGTTGAACCACTCGCTCTCATGTTGACATGCACACACACACACACAAAAACGTGCACCATACGAGCTCAGTCTGGAGCGCGTAGCCTCTCTCACCTCTCTGACACGATGAAGCTTATACTTCCTAATTATCTAATCTCGTATGCCATTAGACTGAAGCCCGTGGTATCCCGCGGAGATCGTCTGAGTCTTAATTAGGAATGCTAATGTTGCTGTGCGCCGGTCAGCCACAGTCTACTGCAGCTTTCCTTGCATATTTTAAACAAGTGATTAGCGTTTCAGCTTTGTACTGCACACTTTCTGTAGAACTGGAATATGTCAGAGGGGCCTACTTTCACAACATTCTCTGTTCTGTACAGATGTTACAGTTCTATCCTGCAGTCTGCTCAGTTGTGCTCTTTACGTTGTGCTTTATTCCGTTCAGTAGCGCGTTAATCCGTCCATGATCTACACTCATTAGCCTCAGTCCATCTTGTGTTGTTCAGCTCTCATCTTTCTGTGTTAGTCTGGGTCATGCTCATTGAACAGGTGGAGTCTTTCTGTAGCGGCAATGAAAACCAGCTCCTCTAATCACAGCTGCCATCGATCGGCCCCTGACTACGATTTTGCCAGTGTAGATACTTTCTAATAGGACTGTTAATTAATGGTGGGTATGTATCGAGTGCTTTGGCTTGGTTGAGTCGATGGTCTCATTTCAGTGTCTCTACATACGCACACGCTCAGACAAATGCTAAGACAGAATTACAAACACACCTCCACAATGTCCTAGCTGTGAGGTTGGGGTGTTGTAAAACAGGACATCTAAATGACAAATGTTTCTGCCTCACGCCTCAGTATCCTCGTCTTCTTGACTCGGTTCCACCTCCTTAGAAGCGACATTTCACGTTTGTTTGGAGCCGATTTGCCACATCCGAGCAGGTTTTATTTGTTATCAGCTTAGTGTTAATTGTCCCTGTCAGGCTATAATTAGTGAGCAAGAAAGAAATCAAAGCTCAAATGAAGGAAATCAAATGGCCGATAGCTTCACAAATCTACAAGCCAACAGCAGCTGAAAAGGATGAGCTATGTATTTATGTAAACAGTGCCAAGAAATTAATATTCAAGAACCCATTTCTTCAAAGAAAGCGCCTGATGAGGAGGATGGCTCAGTTTGAATAATCAAATTTGACTGTCATAAAATGAGAGGAAGAAACATTTTGACTAAAAAGTGTGTGTGTTTGTCTGTCCCACTTTATTTTAATGTGAAATAAGTTTCATGTCAGTGAAGCAGCTTTATTTTAATCTTTTTAATGCAGACATTTTTGTATAGTCCCAAAGGTTTTGGCAGTGGTGTACACTACCTGTTCGTCATACCTGGAGGAGAATGAAGAGGTGGTGAGCAGAGCTCTGGAACAAGCCAATGCCCACTCAGAGCAGGAGGGGGACCCAAAACAACCTAACTTCAGGTCAGCCTCAGTACCTTGGAGCACTCTCTGAATCTCTCTGTCATTGTCTTTCAGTGTCTGTTTGCCTCGCTGTCTGCTAGCTTGCTGGGTTGTTTGTCTGCCTCCCTTCAAACAGGCTTTCTGTCAAAGCCTCAGCACACCTCGCGTAGAGAAAATATAATAAAGGTTGCCATTTTATATTTCTAAATTCTGTGATGTGAAAAGGCCAGTTTTTTCTCTCTGTCTTCACATAGACATACTTCAGTTGTTGTTTTTTGTTTGTGTGTGTGTTGAAGTTTACCATTCCCGTAGACTTGACTCCTAACTGCAGTAAGCTGGCTTGGTGTGCTGGCGATGCCTCAGGCTATAATAAATAAAACATATATATTGATCACACTGGCTTTACTAAGATATCTGATGCATTTATGTGCATTTACTTAGTTAATTTGGCTTGAAGTTGTAGTTTTAGCGGCTACCTTTTCTGAGTTTTGTATACTGTATAAATCTGTTTGTGTATATATTTGTTTCATCCAGGCTTAGTCCATCCCCGTTCAGCATTCTTGACCATGCTGATGGCCAAAAGAAAACAGACCCCTTCTTCACATTGGAGCCTTCGGAAGAGAGCAATGGCTGCTTTCTTGCTGTTCTCGACAGAGAGGTGAGCATCATTTCATCAGAAACCTCACTGAGTGAATCAGTGGTTAATGATTAATTTGATGATAAAAAAGGATGATATCTGCATCCCCAGTATCCACTATGTTATTTATCTTGACACTATCCAGGACAGTACAGGATCAATTCAGCATTTTAATATTTTATTAAGTATAGTAGTGACCACAAGATGGCTCAGTGTTGAAGCTAATATGATCTTTGAGGTGTAGTTTTTCATAAGCTGCCTTGAAAATAAATGTAATAAGAAAGAACATTTTTCTTAAAATGTGAAGTGAAGCTCTTTCGTCACAAGATTTCATGCTCTATGATCATTTTATTTCTTGAACAGAATGGGTTGTAGCTTCTCCAAAAAAAAATCCACCACAGGTCCACTGCTCCTCCTGCTGCTGCTGCTGCTGCTGCTGCTGCTGCTGTTTTCAGGCAGTGCTCCCCAAAGAGACAAGCAGGGATAAATTTAGGTCATTTAGCATCCAGCCCAGCAAACTGTCTGGTCTTGAATGACAGGAAAGATTCAACATAAGCCCTGGACCTGACCATAGGCTTTCCCAGTATGATACTTGGTTGCTTGCTTGTGCTGTGTGTGAGTGACTGTTTCTGCAGAGATAAATATAAATAGAATTTCTTACACACATGCCTACATGTATACACTCAGGCCTAGAGTATCAGTGAAGCTAAACACTGACTGATCCCTCATGTCTGCTGAGGAACCCCCTCGCCCTTCACTTGCCTTCTTCTTGAATGTCCTGAAAAGCCACCTTAAAAGCGGTTAGCTCTCTCATGATACACACAAACACAGACGCAACTGTGTCAGAAGTCTGACTGGTGAGCTTTAAGACAAGTGTGGGAATTATAATGAAACCAGGATGCTTGAACCACCTGCTGTCTGTCAAAAACAATTCATCCACTGGGAAACTAAATAAAGCCTGTCTTGTAAGTGTAGAAACAAAGCCCTTTGAATGCCTTTGGCAGAAAGGGGAATGCAAGCTGGGAACCATGTGACTGAAGTTGAGATCGGGTGAAAATGAGCATCACAGATTGTGACAGGCGCTTGGTCAAACCCCTCAGACAGAGATAAGTAGAGGAAGAAAGAGGTCAGGCTGCTAGACGAAATGAAAATGTTATGGGTCACAGACACAGACGTCTCGTTCAGGTCAGCAATCCAAAAGAAAGCGTGAGATGTAGGGGCTGACGGTGGCATGGTGAGTGTGAATGAATGCTGTAATGAGAAAGAAACCTTTAGAAATAGAATGAGATGAAATGATGAGAGGAGCGAGAGAGGTTAGGTATGCAGTTAGAGCAGAGAGTTGTTCCTGGATTTCATTACCTAAAGCTGAAAATGAGTCGGAGAACAGAGAGATGCTTATGAATTCCACTTGCAATTTAGACACTGTAGAAGTGTCTTTGGGTTTAATGTAGCAATTCCAATAATATCTGTGTCTGAAAGGAGCTTTCTGATAAATTCTTTGCACTCTCTAACTCTATTGTGCAGTCTAGTCACAGGCTTTTATTGTTTCATAAAGTGTTTCTCTCTGTTTTCTTATTTCTGACAAACTGACCCTCTCTTCTTCCTGCTATCGCCAGACTCTCTCTCTTTGATCTGCGAGCGGGGTTCCCCACATCCTCATAATCCATAACATGCTCCCTTCATATCATGAAATCTACTCTTACGCTTATGATGCCAGTGTGGGGTTATTAAGCCATCTCACCCCCACCGGGTGTGACGGAGCTCTCTTGCAATGTGTCTGTTCCTCTCTTTCCATCCATCATGTTTTATATCTCCACAGATAGGAATGAAAAGATAATCAAACTGCTGTAATGGCGCCTCAAACAGGATTTTTTTTCTTCTCCCTACCTCTAATAAACTCAGCTAATCAAAAGTTATTGTGGCACTCGGAAAAGCCCCATAAAAATAGCAATTATATAAGTGTTTGAATGCTGTCTGGCTTACATCGACTGTCATAGCGGTGCCCAGTAAAGGGCTTTATGAGTCCTCTATACAGAAACAGCTGGGAACAATAAAGACAGTCAAGTGACGTGTTTCTGGCCTAATTTCCAGAGGAAGCCGAGCACATCACAGGTGGACAGACCCCTACCCCTGACGGATGGATGTAGACAGTAGTAATAGGGAATTCAGATCAAAAATTTTTTCACTTTGACTTTGTTTTCCTCATAGTTTAGTGTGAGTTTCATAAATTTGCATGTAGTTGGCAAGATATATTGGACGTAATGATTTTGGACGTAAGTATGGGTTCAGCTTCAGGGTATCGCTAAGTTGGGCAGAGTGTTGATGGAAATGAGAGATTTACAGGGTATGGCATAGTTGGTTAAGCAGAGATGGAGAGGAAGTGAAATTTACAGGGGTGAGGGGGAAGAAAGGGGAGGTAAGGGAGAGTGTCTGTTGAATAATTCAGCGCCCCCTGTCTGTATGAGTTAGCATCAATGAAGTTCAGGGCGTCCACCAAAGACTGCATTACAACGGTGCTTCTGAAGAATGTTTACCTGCGTGTACAAAGTCAGTCAGCACGCACAAGTGCAAGCACATACGCAAAACACACGGTGTTCATAGGCACGTGCACACTTTACAGTACGTATGCCCACGTACCTATATACATGGAATCACCAGCTGCTTGTACACACACACACACTTATTTGCATTAAAGTACAAGCAAGCACTTAAAAGCAAAATACACACATAGACCCACACAGGCTGCATGTCCCTGAAGTGTACACTGTGCCTGTGAATAATTCAGGCGTTGAGGAGAGCAGTAGGCTGCTGTGTGGGCTGGTGCTGAGACAGCAGGTGACCCTGCAGCTAGCAGCAAGGACATGGTGGCTCTCCTCTCCTCTCCTCTCCTCTCCTCTCCTCTCCTTTCCTCCTTATCCCCTTTCTCCTCCATTAATACCTATGTGCACAGACCATTAATTACATTTTTGTTATGGTAAACAAATGTATTTTTAGTGTGTCCATTAAATGATCATATGATTCTGTTTGGTCTTTAAACAAAGTGGATTTATAATGAAGCCAGCAGCAAGGACATGGAGTCCCTCTCCTCTCCTCTCCTCTCCTCTCCTCTCCTCTCCTCTCCTCTCCTCTCCTCTCCTCTCCTCTCCTCTCCTCTCAGCTTTAATATTACATACAGTATACAGTATAGTGTATCAGTTAAATGTTGATGATCTGATTGTGCTTTATTCTTGAACAATTTTGGATATATGAATAAGGTACTTTAGGGCAGATAAAGCATTTGGTTTTATTCTGGAGTGTCTGGGTGGCCTGTCAGTTAGTGAGGTCACCAGGCACCTGGCACCTGGGCTGTACGCTTCAGTGCACAGCATTTATATATTAATACTATCTTATTCAGTCATGTATAAACAAAACTAAAAATAAAAGATTGCTTTGTCATTTCTCAACAGCCCAGGCCAGTGTTCAAAGAGCCACCGCATGAAGTGATTCTAAGGGCAAATGCCAAAGGCATACTGGACAGGATTGGTTCCAACCAGAAGCTAACCAGAAAAGAGCAGCATGGTCATACCAACAGGACCACAAAAACAACCCATGCTGCCACCTCTCAGCCAAACCTCAGTATTCAATCCAAAAACCAAGAAATCAAGGGCAGCAAAAGTACTACTTTGTGTGGACAGCAGGAATCAACCAACTGGTGGCAGTTTTCACAAGGTGGGCAAGGCTGGGCTTCCTATATCTTAAGGAGCACATGAAGCTGATTAAATATGAAACTACAGTTACGGCCAAGCTAGGCTAAGCATCTCCTGGCTGTAGCTTCATATTTACACAAATGACAATGGTATCAAATTTGTCATCTAACTCTCAGCTCTTTTTTCAAAAAGTCAAATTGTTCTTCAAAGATTTTGGCTGAGATGAGGAGTAAGGTATAAAATATGGTTTGAACAGAAGTAGTTTAACATGTAATGTCTTGTACTTTTTATTTCTCATACCCTTATCTCAATGCTTTTTGTACTTTTGTCAAAAAATCTGGTCCTCTTACTCCAACCTCTAACCCATTGTTCTTGCCCTTCAGGAAAAACCAGAGCACAGAGTTTGCAGTGCGTAAAGAACACAGTGTCCAGCTCCTTCTCTTCCTCCAGACAAGAAAACAGCACAACCAAGAAAAGCACCCCTCCATTCGACACTATCACTTCTGACACAACCCTGCATCCACCTGCTCCTCCTGTTACCCCGCTGGCCCCCGTTGTTCGACCCCGCAGAGCTCAGCAGGAGGTGCTGAAGCCTGTGGTGCTCACACTGCCTCAAATTTACTTCCCCAACTTCTTCCCACCTCAGCAGAGCCGACAAGGATACTGCCCCAGCTTCAACTACAACAAGTGGAGGGCCCCGACTCAAACCGTACCCTTGTCCCGTTCCAGTGGTAGCTTCTCCAAGGATGCATGGGTCAGATCCCGTCCTCTGTTTTAAGCTCATAAACAACACAAATATAACAGAAGTATTAACTTTTGTGCCAAATGCTTATCCAAATAAAGTCAGCAGTTCTAATTCAGTTCTAACAGAAATGTGTGTAGTGTTTTTGAACTGCCAAATGACCGTAGATAGAACACGCTGATATCTAAGTCACCTTAAATCCTTCTACATCCATTGTTCTCATAATTAAAATGTCATTATTACAAAGTCTTTGTGTGCCATAAAGAACAACCTTGCCACAGTCAGAATCTAATCAAATTGCATATATTTATAGGGCTGGACCAATGTCATTTCAATGTCACTACATGATGAATAGTTATTACATGAGGTTCCACTGAACTGATAAATTAAAGAACATATTCAAGAAGCTAATACTTTTTTTTTTCTTTTGGTAATGCATTTATTGTCACAACAGATTACATTTACATGGTGTAGAGATGAGTGAAGAACAGAACGGAAATGATTTACAGCATCTCTCTAGTTTGTCTTGTTTTGTGTGTATGTGTCTTTTTGATCTTTAGTTCGGACTGCATTCACAGAGTTCACGTCGAGTGCAGGTGGCGGCACCGAGCCATAGGAGCAGTGTAAAGGTTTCGATAGCAGTGACGGCAGAGTTCTTGCTGCTTTGTGTGCGTATTTGTGTGTGTCTGTTTATATTTTGTTCGTGAGTGGGAGAAAACTGGCTGGATTTACCGAGGAAGAGAAAATATTGTTAACCCTTACTGTCTGGCACAGATTTGAGCTTTTCCATGCTGTTCTAGCAGGGCGAACGCTGTGTCGTGTAGCACTGTTCATATAGCCACGAGCGCTTCACATCTGCCAAGGTCAAAACCTGGATTTTGAATATCTTGCTACCACATAAATCTTGGGTGTATGCATAAAGATTCCTGAGGAAATTGTTTGAACAGAAGCAATGTCACATTCTTGAGCTTTTCAGACTCAGTTTTTTCAATCATGTATGCAAAAAATGACAATCTTAACTAATTTAAAGCTTCAAAATACAACGATAACTTTCTTTTGCTGATCAACTCAGCCATCAAGGAATGGAAAGTAAAAATCACTGACTGACAATCCTTATTGTAATTCTGTAAGTGGGGAACAGAGTAACCTTGTATTCAGGTGTCGGTTAGACAGAGGCCAGATTGTTGTGCCAGTGTAAATCCAGTCATGTGGAGATGACTTGTGCTGAGAGCATCTGTTTCTTGTGTGTTCACCACGCCTCTTACCAAGACCCTTATTAAGTCAACATAAAAAGTATCCCATCAAGAAAACATGCAAAAATCAAAACCCACATCTGTCCCATTTTCTTTCACCAACAGCTCATCTCTCTCCTTCATATCTACAAGTCTTGTGCCCTACATTCTCTCTTCCTACATACAATCATTTACATACACTTCATTAATACAATCACTTCATTTATCCTCAGAGGGGATGTTAAGTTTTGTCTGTTTCAAGTCTGTTACACATCGAAGAGATCAAAACATTTCTACGCTATTTGCTGGAATAGGGCATGTTGACAGGTCTCGTCTGTCTGGTCCTGGTTGTCAATATCCAATGACACCAAGCAGACAACTTTTCTGTCCTGGAAGGCTCCCGTAGTTCCAGTCCAGGAGCTCTTCCTGTGCCGATGGCTGTTTTTACAGTAGGGGGGCAGAGCATGGAAGGAAAGTGAGTAACCAGTGTTAATAGAAACTGGAAACTTTTTCTTCTGGGTTATCCTGAATCCTGTCTGTAGGCTGCTTGATCAAGTAATCCATCCAGCCCAGGAATCCACATACAGTAAGGGCCACTGAAGCCAGCAGGTGACAGATGGAAGGTTCAAAGGTCAACCAGTTCAACCAGTGACACCATCCCTCCTCATGAAACCTAGAAGGTTTTTTTTAAATCATCAGACATACTGGCTGATAGTTCCTCTTTCCTTCTTCTGTGGTGGTGTTTGTTAACATATATATATACATCATTGGCTACCATGGCTGGTACTGATTACGTGTTGTCGTGGCGATAGTGTGTGAGTGGCATCCAGGCGTCAGCTCGGGGGCGGGCAGGGGAGGGGGGTTGCTGTGGCCACTGGTGATGGTCATTGCTGGGGGAGTTCTGACGGCTGTTTCTTGGTTTTCAGAGTGTCTATGAGCGACTGGACGCCACGTTTCACGCTGGTGGTCACCCGGCGGGTCACAGAGTCCGGAGAGGGTGCAGAGGAGGAGCCAGCGCGTTGGGAGGGCGGCCGTGCCACCAGACACTTCTGATACCGCAGCTGAGGAAGAAAGGGAAAAAAATTGTCTAACTATCCTTTTATTCATTTATGAAGAGGGGCACAATAAAATAACATATATAGCATGATTCCACAGCAAAAGAATGAAATATGAACTCACCACACATGCTGCCTGCACAGCCTCAGACACACTGCCCGCGTTGGGGTCGCACCAGAACACGTGACACTGGAAATGCTGGCTCCCAGTGTCCATAATGAAGGCAAATGTGTGCACATCCCGTCCAACGCCCATGAAGGACAAGAAACGGACACGGCACTCCACCAGCACCTCCTCCTCTTCTTCCTGCATAAGACAGCCAGCAGGAGAATCAGATCAACAATCTAACATCTGCTCTATTAGATCTCCCTCTGAAATCGACAAGCACGTTCACTTGCTTGATTTATCTGATACTTCTCAGGAGGACGGCAACAAAACTCCCTTGCCTTATCTTTGATGACAGCCAGTGTGGTGTCAGCAATACTCAGTATGACAGGAGTCCAGTCCTCTTTGCCTGTTGAGGACATGAGGCTGTCTATGGCCCCATTTATGATGTCCATACCTGAGGACAAAGCATAGGAGAGTGTGAGCAGTGAGACAGTGTGTGACTGAATGTATTACATGCTGGATGTGTGTATAGGTTTCAGTGTTAATTCAGGTTTACCTATGGGGCGAGACACGGATGTCATACCCATATACAACACATGAAACTTCTGCACCAGCTCTGTCTTTGGCATGGGGAACTCTGCATAGAAAACACACACAAGTTAAAACACACACAAACAGATCGCCTGCAGGGGATTTTATCACAACAACAACATCCAACGCAAAGTTCCGAAAGAGAAGTCCACACATGATAATTGGCTTAAACTAGACACATAAACAAACACTGGTGAATATTTTAATATTTTATACTGCTGTTGACATGATTAGGGGCATGATAAATATATTCACACACAAGAGTATGCAGGATCTCTGCATGAAAGCCCAGCTGTGCCTGTTTACACAACGGCCTGCAGACAAAAAATTGACACACACTATGAATGAGGATAATCGAAGATGTATATACCACCTACATTTCAATCAGCACAGCAGTTCATCATCATTTTACCCCCAGGAGTTTGCTATTAACACACCATGCAATTAGCTCCATAAGCTTGAAATGATTCCGGACAAGGTAAAACACGAAACACTAAATGTAGTTAAATGTTTTAATACACAGTTTAAACAAAAATGGCACCAATGAAGAAACACCCTTGAAATGGTGATATTCATGATTATCTATCTTTTGTATCGCTTGTCAACATGAATTTCAAAGATGAGGGCTGAACTGCAATGAAATTAATGATTATTATTATTGAGTCTAAATGAAACGTTCATTATTCCTGAATGACTCATCCAGTTTAATGGATGACAACATCTATCGTGTATAATTATTATAAATATGATGTGGGTGCATCTAAGAGTTTGTAGTGCTGATCATGTGCTCTTTGGTTTGACTCAAGCTGGAAGCCATTGTTCCCTGCCATCTCACTCTCACTCATAAAGACTTTGCTTTGATATTTTGCTCTGAATTAAGTATTTAATAATGAAAATCCAGATTCTAAAAAAAGAATCAGGCAGGTAGATCACAGTTTTCACATATTATGTCTGGTTTATGCACATATTGAACTTTACAAATGTGAGAAGACACTGACACGTTAATCTGAAAGCACCAACAAATCAGAATAATATGAAAGATACTATAATCATTTAAAACATTTATACATTATGACTTAATAGCAGGCTGGGAAGCTGTGTTTTGATGATGCTCTGATGCACAATCCACATCTTAATTACTGAATATCACAGATTAACAATTCATTGTGATCTCATCTTTTTGTGATCAGTATTGACTGAATGTGGGAAACCAATCAGGGATAATGGCTTTTGCCTGGATTCACCTCATTAGCGTAATGAAAAAAAGCCCCTAATATCTCACATTCGGTGTGTACTGCTAAAGCTCCAAAAACAGGAGTTACATCAATGATGAACACTGAGAGCTTTTCAAACATTAAATCCATATTTAAAGTAGAGCTCAGCCAGCAGGGTTTAACATCAATGTTTCTTTTTTCACTCGGCCAGTCGGGAAATAAAAGTTGTTTTATTTAGCAGCTATCAAATGACAACAAAGGCTCTTAGCTGTCATGTGAGCGACATGCTGTCTGCTCTCGTTATAGTACTCCAGCGAGGTTTTTTTGAAACTTGACTGTGCCTTTGAAAACCCACCCCAATTTATCTGCCTTGTTCTCAGACTTGCACTCACAAACTGTGCATACAGTAGCTGGAGAATCGCCCACATCTTCTGACACTGTCCAACTAAAGTCCAGCACAATTGAAATGCTCGCTTGCACTAGAGCTTATAAACTTTTCTCACGAGTGCCTAATCGGCACTGCATGCGCACGGACGATGGGTCACGTCTACGTCCATCATCAACTCCAGAAAAAAACAATGAGTTGAAAAAGTGAGTTGCAAGATTTACTTGTAGGCAACCCGGGCAATCCTTACTGTCGAGTTCTGGACAGGCCAAATGCGATGACGACAATCGGGCCATTATCCTGTTGGGGCTCATCCCAAATCGTTTGGTGCTAATCTCCTAAAATGTGTTCCCACATGGGATTGCACACTCCCGGCTACCCTGAAGAGCCCTAATCTAGCCAGGAACAAAAACATCCACTGTTTTTTGGCTGTGTATGGACCTCTAGAGCTCCTGGAAGAGCCTATCTATTTCAAGTAACCAACCGACTGGATGTTTCAGTTAAAGTTATAGTTTTAAAAGATGTGAGGGATGTTTCACCAATACGTTCTTTGATCCTTGGGTTAGGATGGGTGCTGTGGAGCACCAGGCCTCGTCTCAAAGAAACACTAATTGGGTTTTAATGAGGTCAGCTGCCTCTGTAAGTGAAGAGCCGTTATATTTCTTTTATATTCCGATGCTGAGGCTCCTTACCCCAAAGCTCAGCACATACAGCTGAAGTTACAGCAGAGGATGAATTGTACTGGCGCCTTTTCTCTGTCTTCCTATAATTACTTGGGACTGAAAGGAACAAGCAGTGGGACTTAGCAAAAATGAGAAACGGTGAATAGAATTAGTGCTGGGAGGATAAAGCTCAGTGATTGTGAACAGAGGAGTTGTTCTGGAGTCAGCAATATCTGTGTGTAATTGAACCAAACACTGCTATCTTCGCTATTAACAAATGTTCACAGTCGCTCCTGAGGTTATACAGTCTTTTTTTTAAAAAAAACACATACCTGGTCTAAGATGAGGAATGCTGTAATGTGAGACAAGAAACCACAGCAGGGAAGATAGCACATGGCTGACAAATCGAATTCCCTCACGAGGGAACTACAGAAGAACGAGACTCAAAGAAAAATGTGTGCGTCGGTGTATGTGTGTATACCTTGTAGGGGTACATCGGAGCCGGTCTGGGAGGAGCTGCCAGCTGCAGCCTTGGCACTTTTTCTTTCAGCCATAATCTAGATGATGAGGGAAGAGGAAAAAATAGAGGAGAGAGGAGAATAGAAAAATGGGAAGAAGGGGACAAAATGAGAGAGAAGAAGGAAGGGAACGGGAATGGGGATAAGAGAAGGAAAGATATGGGTGAAAGCGGACACAACAGGGATCAAATAAGCTTAAACTGCCTCAATTACAGCTAAATCACACAAATAACAAAATTCAACAGAGACGGCTGGAGATTATTTTATAATTAGGTAATTTCCTTAAACGGCGGGGCAGTGTAGTTTGTAGCAAATGTTACTCAAACAGGCGGAGATTGTGTTTGTATTGATGACTATTTTTAGGTGTGGATTTTGTGCAGTATTTACAGCAGCAGGACAGTAGGTAGGATGTAGGATTAACTCTAAATGGACGGTGCGCTTGTGTTAGTGTTGGATAAGAATGGAGCTTTATGGCATACATCAGTGGCTACAGAGATAAAACCTGTTAGAGGAATCAGTTTGTTATAAATATAAAAATGACAGATTATTCTTTAAAACTTTCCTTTGAAATGATATATCTGAATCTGAAAGAACAGCCTCAAATGAAAGCTGTCGTTCTCCCTTTCCTTCTGTTCGTTTGCTGCAGTGTACACACTCTTTAAAGAGCCTTGAATAGTCTGCATGGCCCCTGCACCGAGCTGCTGCACCCTTCCTGCTACAGATATTTGATTAATTGTAGGTGTCATTAATCAAAGTCTATGGTGAGTCTGCAACTCTGCTCACAGGGGATCACGCAAGAAAACGCATGCATGCATACACACTCTTTCTCTCTCTCTTTCTCTCTCTCTCTCTCTCTCTCTCTCTCTCTCTCTCTCTCTCTCTCTCTCTTCTCTCTCTCTCTCTCTCTCTCTCTCTCTCTCTCTCTCTCTCTCTCTCTCACACACACACACACACACATACGGGAAGCCCTCTCAGTGCACTGCGCAGCTGCAAGGCTCGGGTCACCAAGTTTCTCCGCTGCAGTAAAGGGAAAACTACAACTATGTTTAAAATAGGCAGTGTGAAGAGTCATGGTCACACACACACACACACACACACACACATACAGACAGAGAAACACTGTCTTCCTTCAATTTGGGCTAGGCGATAAGAAGAAATTAACGGGGAAAAAAAACATCCCTCCCTAAATGGGTCAACATGTCTCTAAGGGACAAGATCAGTAGCTCCAGGTAGATTCATCCTTTACAAGGTCACTGCTGGCCTGGGGACAGACTGGTTTCTCTTTGTGTGTGTGTGTGAAAAGGATTTCTAAACAAGTGACTTATACTGTATGTCCAGGCTATATAAGTGTCAACGGGTGTTCATGTATTATATATATTTCCACCATACTGCAGTATACACTGGCTAGCAGTAAAACATTCATTGGCTTTCATTATGTTACAGATAGCACTGGTGTTCCAGACGAACGCTGACCAATGCACTTCTCACACTCTAGATAGAAACATACAATTATTGCATGTGTGGCTGGAAGTTTGTAATAGTTGGCTAGACAGGACTTTATACTGCTAAAATTTTAATGAGCTCAGGTGTTATTCTGTATTTGCGTTATCATTAAATCCCATAAAAACAAACAAATAAAAAAAAGCTTTGATTCTAGTCATTTTGTTTCTGCATTTAAAGACAAGTCACTAATATAAAATTTGTTTCTATAAAAAGGTTTAATGATTTCCTAAAACATCTGGACTCTGTAGTTTGTGTTGTGCGACAGACTATTTTCAGCCACAGATTAATACAATAATTGTTGCTTGCCAGTGATTATTTCTGAATGATTTGGCAGCAGTATCTTTTCAATAAACTCAATCGAAATTTAAAATCCGAACTGATGATGGTGCTTGATTCTGAACTCAGAGTATTACCAAAATTATAAATGCACCAAATTTCAGGACGGTCCATCCAACAGGGACATATTTCACTCAAAGCCTTGCTTGGAATCCACCCTATGGTACTAATATACACTGACAATTTTCTACAACAAAAATTGAATAAAAAGAGACTCAAAATGCTTAGAAGACACAAATTAAAAATGTATGACAAAAATTATAAATTGCCACTGATGAAAACTGGATTTAGATGTCTTTAAATTTTTTCAACTAAAAAAAAAAAGGAATTTGACTCAAAAATCAAGAATTAAGAATGAATCATTTTATATATACTGTATATAAGTGACAAACCTGAAGTAAATCAACTTTGGTTTGGCCATTCCAGTGTCCAAAGTGAAAGTGAATTGTGGCTTGTGTGTACCAAGTTCCAGAGGTGACCTTGGGTCTCCCAATATCTGAAACCATTGATATGTGGCGACCAAGATGTTTCAAGGCATTCCTTTGTTTTAGGCATTGGCCTCTTCCCTGGAAACCCCATATATCACACAAGAAAGCTATTGTACACCTGCTGGGTCAGCCAAGGGACCACCTGCTGAGTGTTGGCAGGAACACCTGGCAGTATTTCAGCAGGGAACAGGGCTCCATCAATTCAGAGAGGAGGTTAAAGTCGCCAAATGAATACAAAGTGACAAATGCCGTTGAACCCTAGTTTCACTGAGAGTGTCTTTCGTGGGCAGAAATCTGGATGATGCAAACCAGAGATACATGAAGAAAGTAGATGCCATTCAGTACAAAGATGAGAAGCATTTCTGAATCCACTTAAAGGGTTCCTTCATCTGGAAACTAAAAAGAGATTCACTCACAGCAAGTTTGTCACAATGAAATTGACACCAGCTCATATGCAGATGCTGCCCTTGAATTCATGATTCTTGGACCACCCAGATGAACAATCAAAACTTAGATGAACAGATCTGGCATAGATTCAGGAGGTGACAGGGATTCAGCTGCCACTGATTCATATGAAGCAGACACAGACACACTTTTTTTAGCTTTAGCCACTGCTGTGGTCTTTTACAGAGCTTCAGACCATGGTGGTTCAAAAAACAGTGTTCCAGTAAGACGTCACCAGAGCTGTGCACGATGACAAGGCTTCAGGTGTCACTGAATTACAGTGCAATGTCTCGGGCGCTGCTACTTTCAGACACCGACAGTTCCGCTACTAGATCACCAGATCTACTTTCAGAGACAACGCTTCATCTGCCACTCGTTCTCACTTATTCAAATGATGGAGCTGCAGCTGTCATTAGACCTGCTGATCCGGGTGATGTCGACACTGACCCTGGTGGAGCCTGACAGGATCATCAAATTGTGGTCAAATCAAGTGGTCGCCATAATAACCCTTTTTTCAATGTTCAATGGCCTGTGGGGTCTGACATTGCATCTTGTGGTGTTATGGTGCCCAGTGCACATTTGGAAAGTGCAAACAAGTGGGCGGATGGATGTCGTTCTGCTGCCAGACTGCGGGCTGCATCAGAATATCCGCCATGCATGAGCCTGTATTTGGTATGATGTGCGACTTCAATTGATGTTGCTGCTTTGCACCTTTAAGGATCTGGGATTCCCTGTCCTTAAGAGGGTTAACAGGCTGTCATCACCATCTCTCTTGCTGACACACACACACACACACACACACACACACACACACACACACACACACACACTGAAAACTCTTTTAAAGACATAGTGCATGTGCTCTGTACCCTGAATTTTATCTCCTCTCCTCACAGTAAATGCTCATCCCTCTATTTCTCTTCTCAGCTCTAATTTCTCTAGAAAAAGATAACAGAAATTTTGCACTGCTACAGAGTTTTTCACTCTTGGTCATTAGTTTTATACATCATCTAAGCTACAACCTCAAAACGCAGCTCTGGCATTATCAGAAAATAGATTTTCTTTTTCACTTCAACAGTCACTATAATCACAGCTTGATTTCTTGCCTCAGAACAGCAAATAAGCTCGTTAATGCGGAGGAGGCGACAGCAACGACACGCACCTTGGAGCAAATTTCGTGGAGACTTGTGGCGATGGCTGCGGCAGGAGTATCACATCGGAACACGTGGCACTTCAGCACCCGCGTGTTTTTGTCTCTCGCCACGTAGGCAAAGTCCCTGAAACACGGACAGAAGACACACAAGAGTTATTACACACGATTTTCTGATGCAGGTGAGAAACAAACGCAATGTTCCTCGACAGCAGATGGATCTTTGTTAAAGGGGCTGTAAGTAAGAATCTCTGTTGTCCCATAATACAGGTGATTCACTTATATGATATGAAGAAACAGATCATTTCAATCAATCAGGACAAAAGACGGCAGGTTGTTTTCTCCGTGTGAAGGGAATTATTTCACAATGTAGGATGAGGAAACATTGTTGTGCTCTTTAATCTGCGTGTAAATAAAACATCAAACGCATATTTCATGAAAAACCCGGGTGGCCTTTTTGTTGGATTGCCACTACAGTAAAACATGTGAGTCTGATGAGGGAGAGGGGACAGAAAAACTGATGGTTATTTATGCTTATGAAAATATACTAAATAACCTTCGCTGCATTAATAAGCCCATTACTGAATTCCATCTATCTGTTAATTTGCAGCTTTTCCATCCTGATGACATTTGTTCCATCTCATAACATCTCACTACTCTCCATAGATTGTATGAGAGTCAAGATTTATCCACTTAATTGGAATGCATTGAATATCTGCTACTAGCTGTTTTTTCAGCAAATAGATTTAGTTTTCAGCAAATAATAGTTTTCCTCTCAAAGTGTCCTGATATTACTCCTTGGAGTACTTTTGGACATTGTTATATATTGAATACATCTTTAAAGGCCTCAGACAATTCTTCCCAAAGGGCACGTAGCTTAGGGCCAATATGTGGATATGATTGCCAATTTGCGTTTCTAATTCCCTTCAGCATTTTTCTTGAGTTGGTTGGGTTTAATTTTGGCATTTCAGCATTGTCTCCAAACATCCTTTCCAAAATGAAATCCCTCCCGGTGATTTAATTCTCATTTATTCTCATCCCTCCTTTTGGAGGGGATTTTTACATCTTTTCTTCATTTTCTTTGTCTTGTCAGGAAGTGACTATTTGCAAACATCAAACATCAGTCTGTCCTAGGACCAGTCTTCTGTTGAAGACCCGTTTGCACTGTCAGCTGTTAAGCAATGAATTAAAGAGCCAGCAAGTTGCAAGAAATTTCATGCACAAGTTAAAAAAGCGAAATTATTATTGCCCCATTTTGCATCATGACCTCTTCTCTAGATATTTCTTGGAGCTCTGGTAGAAATAGCTCATGCATTGATTGTAAAAATGTTGCTTTGTCGTGTGTGTCAAAGCTGCCATAAGCTTTTCTGGCTTATTGCTGCAATTCCTTGTAGACCAACATTTATTTGATTAATAGATTACTTAAAGCCCCTTTCACAGGTGACATATTGTGTGCTGTTGCTCCATTTCTCTGTCCGGAGTCGGAGACACACACAGGAACACATAAGCATACAGCACGGTGTATCCCAGTGCCTGAGGAAACTATGAGCCGAGTGCTTCGCGGCGGTGCCACACAGCACAGAGGAATGATGAGTTTGAGGGTGAGACTGAGAGAGGAAGCTCCATCGAGAAGCAAACTTTATGCAGAGTGGGTGGGAGATGAAACACAGCGATATATGTGGGTGATACCACACACACACACACGCGCGCGCGAGCACACAAACAAGATGAAAGATAGACACATTTCTTCCTCATTAACAGGTGAGACAAGCTGCAGAACAAAAGGTAGGAGGATGTGTTTGCAGCCCAGACTGAAATGATGATGAGTAAACAGAGTGAAAGAGAGGAGCGGGGACATGCAGCGAAGCCAACTGGATGGCAGTGTCACCAGATGCGGCTGAACAGCTCCATGCACACACACACACATACAAACACACACACGCATACGGTGCACACTCCCAAATAACCATAGCCACAAACAGGAATATGGCAAACACAGCCGGCATTTATCACAGTGGGCTCTTTGTGTTTATGAGTCCATTATCCGGCCTGTCTCCTCTGCTTAATTGTGTGCTCACACAATTTGGGTCGATAATGCTCCCCCCGCCTGTGGCCAGAAAGGAAAGTGCAATGGGACGTGTGTGTGCGTGTGTGTGTGTGTGTGTGTGTGTGTGTGTGTCCAGTGCACTTCGTTCAGGGACATTTGAGCAGTGTGTCACCAAAGCAGCATGAGTGGCCTTGCCTCGCATACTACAAATGGCTCTTTTATGACTTCTGTACCGCCTCTGGGGGATCAAAACGTGATAAAACAGCATGCACCTCTTAATAGGAACTAGCCTGTGGCCAGTCTGGCTCAGTGATGATTTAACACAGGTTATTTAGACCTTCAGTAGTTGTCGCTGCACTCCCGCGAAGAGAAACAGCTACTCTGGGTGAAGCAAAGCCACTGATACGATGCCTGAAGTGACAGTGACGTGGTTGCACAGGGCAGTGGGCGTGGTTGCATGGGTCGTTCTCGACACAGTGATTACCGGAAAACAACAGAGAAGCACATCACACTTGACCACAAGACGAAGAGCAATTACCTTTCTCTGGGTCCGGGGAAGCAGAAGGAAGTGAGTCGGGATGAAAGGAGGATAGTGGAGGAAATAGAAGGAAAGAATAAATTAGTTAAAGAAAGAAAGTGAAATGGAAAATTAAGAGATGTGAAAAATGGACGGACTGAGAGAATCGTATTACAGTAAAAGGAAATTAAAAAAAAAAAGGGAAGCAGATGATGGGAAAGAAAAAGCTGAGTGGGGGGGAAAAATGTTAATACACACGACGTACTGAGTCAGAAACAACGCTCTTTCACCTCAATCACTGTCTTCCCGTGAGATGTGTGTGTTCTGTGTGCACTGGAGCTCAGTTCTGTATACTTTTCATTTCAGTGGCTTAGCGTTCTGCTACATCATGACACAACACACCTTTCCTGTTAGATGTGCCAACATACTCACACAAACAGACACACACACACACACACACACCTTGTTTTTACTGCAGCTCTCCCTCCCTCTACCCACATCTCCCTCTACCTTTTCCTCCTCTAAGCCTCTCTTTCATCCCTCTCTTTGCTTTCGCTCTTTTAATCTTACTTTCCCTTTCCGCGCCTCTCTCCATCTCTCACTCTCTTTTCTTCCCACAACAGAGAGAAGAGAAGCCCCCTAAAAACTGAAAAAAACAAGAGAGAGAGAGAGAGAGACAGAGAGTGAGAGAGAGATGCAACGCAGAGTGATTCATATCAACAACCTATCACGGCTCCTCTCTTCCACATAGCCTGTGACACTTTTACCTGTCGTCAGGACCACTACAAAGGAGGCACAGGTTGAATAAAGAACAGACAGGCTAATTCAAACATCGACCGCCTTTGATTCTTTGATGATCCACTTAGTAAGAAGCAGCCTCTGCGTGTGCGTGGGTGTGTGAGCGTGTGTGGTAGCAGCTGGCAGCTTATTTCAAACAGGAATCTTGAGTCAGAGCATCAGAGCTGCTGCTTCAACTTCAACACATGCACACACACACACACAAGCACACAGACATATGGAGGCTAAATCAACACATGCATAAACTGCCTAGAAGCTCTCACGAGCCACATGTAAGAGTCTCTGCACATGCTGTATGAAAATGCTCCTCTTTCCCTCTGTTTGAATTTCATTCATGATTTCTCTTCTTGCTCTGAGTCCATTTACTTCTCATCCTGCTTCCTTCTGCTCCATTTCCAATTCACACTTCATGCTCTTTTCACTGCCAGTCACTTTGGTGGAATTGGATTCTTGGCATCAAAATTCTCAATGGTGTAAAAGCTGTTCTTTATATTTACCGTCACTACACCTCATTCTTCTCCCGCTACAACTAATTTGCGTGCGAGTGTCAGACTGAAAGTGTTGCAAACGCTTCATTACTACCATATCATCATATGATTCAAACCCAGAACCGACTCCAACCTCCCAGAAAACCTACAGGATTGTCACGAATGACCATATTTGCCCCTGACAACATAATACTGAGTCCAAGAAATGAGAAATGAAGAAATGAATCCGTTTCTCTCTGGCAACAAGTTTTTTTTTCCCACCTGATAACTGAACATAAAATGACTTCATCCTGGTCAGGCAGTAAAATAATGAACCTTTCTGGTGCTGCTAACTTTGTCTGTAATCACTCGTCACTCATTCTGGCCCATTACAAACAGCAACTGACCTCAGTGCACCACCAGCACCTGCCTACATGTTGACTGTAATGCAGTCTTTTATAGTTTGCCGACCACATTAGGTTGGAAAAAAACGCATCAAGTCATTTTCCTATTGATTTGACATTTTAGTGCAGACGGAGATCTTCATCAAAGCAACCTCAGAACAAAAGCGTGGACACACGCGTAAGTGGTATTTTTGTGTGGCAGAAGAAAAAGAGAGCTGTTGGTTTGCTTTGGCATTGAGGAGCAGTTATCCCCGACCTCAGTTAATGGAAGGAGTGACACATGGTAGACACAGACAGGCTAGATGAATGACACATAGACCTCAGAGATACAGGCAGAGTTTTTGGCAGGGAAGTGAGGAGAGAGGATAGATGGATAAAATGTCAAGAGAGGTAAGCGATAAAGGCAGGAGGCCAGAAAGCCAAAATGAAATGGTGGGAACGTAGCGGAGAGGAATAGGGGAACGAGGCGTGAGACGCACTGTGGGCTTGATGGCGCAGGGAGAGGTGGAGAGGAAAAAGAGATGAAAGGTATGAAGCAGAGAGATGAGTTAAAGCAAGACTCCCACCACTCATGTGTTCTTTTTTTTCTCTCACATATTTCCAGAGCTGAATAAAGGATGACTGACTCACTACTACCAATCTCTCTTTGATCCCGATGGCTGCGAGGCAGGCTCGGCTCCAGAGGATGTGTACAACTCTGAGATTAAATGAGGTCACGGCTGTAGATGTATAGAGAACCGGGTCTAGTAAAGTCACACAGAGCCGTCAGTCTGCAGCTCGTCACCCGCCATCAGTAAAACTAACAGCGCTGTGTGTAGTAGTAACATTAGCATATGTACAGCTGAAGGAAAATCCCGCCCTTGCATACCTAAACATCGTTTCAGTTTGTGATGTTCCAATGCTTGATCACGACATTTTTTGATTTCAGTCATATGTTTAGATCCACTATACCTACAGTGATTGATTTAATTCCAAAAAAAAGAAGAATTAATCATGCATAGAAATGTTTTACACTGCTGGCAAATGTAAGAAGAAGGAATGTGGAAAGAAAATCTATGAGGCAAAACGCTGTTAAACACTGAGGCTGGGGTTGTTTGTGAAACTGTGTTGCTGCCTTGATTTTCTGCATGAAATAAAACTATTGATTATGAGTGGAAACGCAAGAACGCTGCAAAAAGTCACAGAAATCTCCCCGCTCTTCTTTAAGATATCGATCAGATGCAGCTTGTAGTCATGACCAGCTGATGTTAGGGACTGTAAAGTGCATACAAAACGCCAGTGTTTATTAACGTTAACCATTACTCTTAGTTTTGTCTTAGAGGTGGGGCTGAAATGCAAATCATGTTTATCATTTGATTCATTACGGTACATGCATAAAATATAATGCTACATGTATGCACACTATGAGGAGTCTAAATGGCAGTAGAAAACACACAGAAGACACAAAAAAACACAGAAAATGAGGGAACTACGACTACACAAATACAAATACACACTTTTTGTCTTTGCTCCATGTTACGCTCTTACACCAATTCATGTCACATTGTTTACTTTTGGCCATTTATCCATAAAAATAAGGATATTACTGAATAGGTCCATGAGTGGAGATACAGCTGCAATAACTACTTTTGCAGTGCTTTTTTGTTTGTCTAATTTGTTGCCATAAGCAGTACAATTTGCAACTATAATGTTCAGTAATGTAGACAGAACACTGCTTTCACTGAAAATACCGTATTATTTAAATTCAAGCCGTTTGGAAAACGTTCATATGGGGATAACCGTGCGTCTTCAGGTGCTAAAATGCTGTAATAAAACTTAAGTGTCCTCAACTGTTACAGCAAAAGAGGCTTTTTAAGAGGCAGTGAAAACAACACAAATGTAACTAGTCCCTAGCTTGCTCAGCTCTGTAGCTTCCAGTATCACTCAGCAGAGACTGGAGTCCTCTCCAAACCATCTGTCACACGCACACACAAATGAGCGCTGTGGCACACAAACTTCATTCAGACTTCAATTATCAAAGAGCTTTACACGGTATCTGGGGTAGCAGCTTCCACTGTGGCAATGCACTAACATACGATAATTGCTCAGCCAAATCCTGATGAGGAATGTCTAAGGAGGAAGTTCTTGTGACTCTCCTGTCAGCAGAAAGTACAAGCTGAGGCAGTGAGGTGTGTGTGTGTGCGTGCGTGCGTGTCTGTGTGTGGGAGTGTGTAAATATGCTATACTTATTGATTGAAACTGAACTGGTAACTCTGGCTACTGACAGGATTGCGTTTCTGGCTTCGGTCCAAAGTGGATGTGGATGTGATCCAGTTTCACGGTGAGATTCAGGGCTCATCTGTGACATGTGAAAGCAACAACAACTGGATGGTGATTTAAAGGAAATCCCTTTCATCACACTGTAGAGAGAATAACAAAACTCCTCACACGTATATTATATTTAGCATCTAATTATTCTTCAGTGTTTTTGCTCTTTGTTGTACGAGCTTAACTAAAAACTTGATGCAGCATGAATTAATCAAAGCTCTCTGCAATGTCTTTAAGTTGTAAACACACAGTAGAAAGGTAGATTAAATGCACAATGACGACAACTATAATAATATTCATGAAAATTATAGTAATTTGATAAAACCTTAAAGCTCCCTGTGTAAGAAATATTTCCTGTGCCACGGCTCATAAACGTGTTTTCATTTTGGTTCATTCAGATTGTGTTGATGGATCTTCGTAATCTACATGTGCTCTGCTAGAAACTCAATAAACATTACAACATGCTGCTGTGTGTTTTCAACACAAAAAATGGACCCCTGAGTGCTGCTAATTGTGTTTGCAGAAAACAGCCAATGTTACTTGCGACTAAAGCTAAATGCAATTTATTGTTATGGAATGTAGAATATGGTGATGAAAGGCCCAATGAAACTCAAAGATAAAACCAGCACGGAGGTGCAAAGTACACACTTTACAGAGCCATTAATGGGACTGTACAGAGCTGCTGACAGATATTGGCTTAGTTTTACAGATCTGCCTTATTGATGGCTCTGTAAAGTGTCCACTATCTGGTATTTACAGTTGTGTCTATAGCATGCTTAGATATCCACTATCGTAATTAGAGGCTGATCGGTACTGGGTGTTTCAGGACAATACTGTTATTGATAACATAACATAAACAAGGATTTCTGAAAGATCACTCTCGCGTTCCAGAGGTTATGAACTCTTTCAGTCCAATTTTCAATTCAATTTTAAAGCCTCTCAAAGTCTCTTTAGCTTCAATTGTGGACTTTGAACTCTTTTGAAAATGAAGATTTATTGAATTAAAGTTGTCAAATATGACAGCTCATTACAGATCGGCACTCCATGCACACTCGCCGTGCTCTATTTTTCCTCTATATTTCTCGGTTTCTTCCTATTTTGTGAAAAGGCCTCACTGCAGTACACTCCATGTTCAAAGGCTCAGTCCTTGCCACAGCGGCCCAGGGTTTGATTTCGAACCTGTGGCCCTCTGTTGCAATGTCATTCCCCTTCTTTCTCTCTCTTCACACTTTCCTGGCATTCATCAGCTGCTACTTTTAAAATAACTGTTCAATAGCTCAAAAAATATCTGTATATAATTTAAAATAGTTGGAGCTCTCATTGTGCTAAGCTCACTGCCACACCCCCTCCTCATGCTAAGGTAATCACCTCTTGACACATGGCAAGACTCACATTCATTTTCTCATCTAACTCTCAGCAAGAAAGCACATTTCTGTGAGAAAAAAGTGCCTTCAGAGCAGAATTTTGGAGTTAATTTGGATCTCACTAAAAGTAGCACTAGTAAAACCTTCTGCAGTGGCACTGGAGTACTTAAAGTCTACGTGACAACAGGGCAAACCCCCCTGCGACCTGGTGAATTAGTCATGGCCCAAAGCCATTAGGCCTAATGTAGAATGTCTGTGCGTAATTACCTCTCTACACTGTAAACCTGTTTACAGCACCAAGATGAGCAGCAAAATGAGCACCCAGGGCCAGAGGGCACAACGAAGGAGAAGGAAAGGAGGAAGAGGAGGAGGAGGAGGCCCTCTCTGCATCACTGGTACCACATGACACAAATCCCCGCGTCTGTGCACACATACACACTCGCAGGCAGACAGACACAAACAGACAAACGCACAATCACCAATATTGCCCAAGGCAGCCAAGAACTGGGACAAAATCAAGCGGAAATAAAAATAAAACTGTTGTCTATGGTGTATTAAACAGCGTACAGAGCACACGGCGCTGCCTGTGTGATTTGAGCAGACTGTTGATGTTGTTTACAGCGGCAAACAGCAGCACCTCAGTTTGATGCACGCCAGGTACCTCGGCATCGTTTCTGAGTAAACGCACGGATTTACAAAACTGATGGTAAGAATGGTGTTTTACTAAAGAGGGAGACACACACACACACACACACACGCACACACACAAACCCCAGTTTGTGCTCATGCAGCTTTATGACCCAATTCCAAGCATTTGGTGTGGAAGAGAGGCAAATGAGAGAGGGAGGGGCAACAAGCTGAGGAGGCACACACGGTACCCATGTGTCAACAGTCGTCTTGTTACATTACATATTTAAGAGCAGAGGTAGGTTCGGGTGTGTGTGTGTGTGTGTGTGTGTGTGTGTGTGTGTGTGTAGGGAATGAGTGATGAGGGGAAGAAAGGGGGACTCTGGGTGGGCGGGAGAGATAGAAAAATGTTGTCCTGCTGTTCACTCCACTCTTGATCATTTATACATCACACTGCTCCGGAGTGTGCTTGTGATTTTGTACCCAAACGCCAATATTCCCGACTGAGACAAAGCTTCAGTGAGATGTCACTTCAGCAAGACGCCCCCATTCATGTAATTTACTAATGTGTGTGTGTGTGTGTGAGTGAGAGAGAGAGAGAGAGAGAGAGAGAGAGAGAGAGAGAGAGAGAGAGAGAGAGAGAGAGAGAGAGAGAGAGAGAGAGATAAAGTGAGTGTGTGGGGGAGCGCAGGGATTTGGAGTCGAGTTAGTGTCGAGTTATGCTGAGCTCTACACAGTGCAGTTTGGATCATACTGTATGCATGTAACCTAATTAGCTGCATGTGTCATAAATCATTATGTTTCATGCCTACATATACACTAATTAGTTGTCTCTTTCTTATTCTGCTTACAGTGGATATTATTAAATTGTTATAAGTTCAAGCTAATTAAACAAAAAAAAAGCTGATTAATCAATGAAATGATTTTTGACTGATCAAACATTCCCTGATTCAAGCTGCTTTTCTTTGTCTCGTGTGAATAAAGTGATCATTTTTTGTGTTTTGAGACAGAAAAAAAGCTTTAAAGAAGCTATTCAAGGAGAATTTTCCAAATGATTAATCAAAGAAAATTATGGTTATTCCTCAGCTGCCTCTAGTGGCGTCTACTGTAGCGCGTAGTTAGTTTTAGTTTTCTTCGAGCGATTCACCTCTGACATTTCTGCTGTGAACACTTTTCATTAACACTAAAAAAGTATCGTGTTTTGTGGCTCATCCAGTGAAACAGTGAATCATGGAGGCAGAAATCTCAAAGACAGATATCTCAAAACAACAAAAAGTTATTTTTTCCCTAGTGGGCACGATTTATATATTTATTTTTTAAACTTTTAACCTAGTTATTTGCACATCATTGGTTTGTGAGTAAAAGTAGTCTGATCCTGAGCTGCAGAAATGTTTTGAATCTCAATCATGAAAAGTGATAAATGTGAACCTTTAAATGGCCTCTGTCAAAATAAATGATTGAATAAAGTGTGATATCGATTCTGAAATAACTCAGGGGAGATCCATTTATCACCTAATGTAATTATTCCATGAGGCACATCAACAGCTGCCCTACTGAAAACATAATCAGCAACCTACATCAGGCACGTCCAAACATGTTGAGTATTCAAATATTTCTATATATAGCTAAACAATCCGCGGCTGCTTCTGCCGCCTGGAGTCTGAATGGATGGACGGGCTACGGCCAGACGCTGACTGCGCCAGCGTCCCGCTGTGTTCATCCCTGTATGATCAGCGAACATCAGCATCACCTCGCATTGCCGCCTGCCACGGCCTGGGACCAGCGAGGGTTTTACCGGGCGGAGATTTATTGGCTGCTGGAGCAATGGCGGGGATCTATCGGAGGAGGTACAGGAGGAGTAATCTGTCAGGAAGACAGGGGTTACAGCACGTGTGTCTAACAATGCTAATATAAGAGAGAGAGGGAGAGGGGGACAAGAGCGAGGCGGTGACAGAGTAAATGCAAGAAAGACAAAATAAATGTTTGTTTTTTTAAGTGTGTGTTTGTTATTCTGTGTGTGTGGGTGACATATGACTCTGGGCTGGAGAGTGAGAGGGGACACAGCTCCTTCCATAATGACCCTTTAGAAAACGAGGGTTTTCTCGGAGGCTGGGTGGACACTTCCTGGACACGGGGCGTTTGTGTGCGTGGAGAAGTGGGAGTGATGTATTGTGGGAAGATAGAAGGAGCTGACGTGGAGGAGCGATGACTTGCAGGGAAAGAGAGAGGTCGGTATGGGGCTCAAATCGGAGACGGAGTGGGAAGGAACGGCCATCAATCATTCTGGCGTCTATCGAGTGGGTCTAGGTATTGGGGCTCTGTCCCTGTGGGCTGTCAGAGGGGCATTGCATGTTAATTAAGGTTACAAAGGCCTTGACATCAGCAATCAGATCAGGGCGCCACAACCCAAACACACTCACGTCATTGATATAAGTGGAGGTGACTTCATGGGTGTTTTCAGCATTTAAATATTAATGATAGGGGCAGATTGCGTGTCTCCTCACTTCACTTCTCTCCTCTTCTTCCTCCTCTACATGCCACAGCTGTCTGCATAAGGTCAGCACTGGGGGGAAATAAGCGTGAGCCAGAGGGAATAAGCAAGCAGGACCTTACTGCTGCCCACTAATAAATATGAATGAAACATCAAATCGGTGTGTGCACCTGTAAGTTCAGATTAATAGCAGGGAATTCGCACGGACATCGGGGCTATACAAAGACATCATTAAAGGCAGGCATCACAGTGTCGCACACCCTCTGTCTTCAAACAGTGATGTCTTAATCCGAAAAAGCGTCACATGCCAAGGACAAGAAAACAAGCAGGAACTGCCTCCCCTGATGTTGTAAATCATCTCACTCTGCCTTTTTGTTCTTCGCTTAGTGTTTCCCTGCTCATCCTTCATCCTCCTCTCTCCTCCTCCTCCTCCTCCTCCTCTGTTTCTTATGAGAGGGAGAGAGAAAGATGGAAATGCATATGCATACAGTGAAGGCATTTATCATCTACACACACACACACACTCACACACACACGTACCTTCACCGAAATATGTCAGAATCAAAATCAGAATAAGAAACACTTTACCGATCTCCCGGGGGGGAAATTAGTATGCTCATTTAAACACATTCAGAGTGCAGCGCAGGATGCGTATGTCAAAATGTCTTAATATTTTGCCTCTGCAGAATACACACACTCACTCCGAAACCAAGTGCAATATCAAACACCTACAAACAGCCACGACACACACTTTGAAAAATCCCCGCAGCACATCCAGATTCTTTAATCCTGTCCTTTCTCAATCCTCTCTTTGCTTACTTCATCTCTTTTTCTTTCTTTCTTTCTTTCTCACTCATGTTTTTTTTTCTTTCTTATCACGCTCCCTCAATGTCTTGCTCGTATCTGTGTGACTCTGTGGCTGCAAAACTGCTGCTGCTGCTGCTGCCAACCTGCATCCATACACCTGACAGCCAGCCAGAGAGAGAGAGAGAGAGAGAGAGAGAGAGAGAGAGAAGAGGGACAGAGAAAGAAAGTGCACGGTTTGAAGTCAAACACACAGCGGGAGGCTGAGAAGTAGATGAGCGGCAAAAAAAATAAATTGAACGCTAATTAATGAAAGGCGGGCTGGGATCTGTGTCCTCAGCACAAACAGAGCAGTCAGAAAGAGGAGAGAGACAGTAATGGATGACTGTAAGTAGAGGACTGGATGGATGGATGGATGAGGAGAGCTAGAGGAGTGAATGAATAAGAGATAAGGATACTCACACAGGCAGACATGCTCGCCCCGTTACGGACGACTACTTCCCTGGCTCGTTAGCTCCTACACCACGGTGACATTGCTACAGCCCCTTCGCCGTGGTACCCGAGGGTAATTCTCCTCCCGTCTGCCTCCTCGCTTTTCCCTCTTCTTCTTTTTTTTTCAAATCATCTGGGGCTCCTTTTCCCCTTCTCCTCTCCCCCTTTTCCTTCCCCTCCCCCCTGTGTCTCCCTCTCCTCCTCCTCCTCCTCCTCCTACTCTTCCCTCTGCTACACCTTTTCTCTCCCTAGTCTTCTTCTGCGGTCTGCTCGCTTTGCTCGGCTCACCCGGTCTGAAGAGACTCCTGCAAAGTCCTGCGTGTCCTGCTCAGTGCAAGAAGGGAAGCACGCTCTGCCTCTTCCTCCCTCGCTGCCTCTCCATCACTGTGTTTATACCCTCTCAAAAAACACAGCCACTCTCTTTTTTTCCCTTCCTCCTGCTCTCTCCCTGTTGAGTATCTTCTCTTCTCCCTTAGTTGCAGCTATCTTTGTCTCTCCCTCTCTTGTCTTACTGAAGCTGGGAAAAAAAAAAAGCGAAAGGCTTACACCCAGCTAAAGTGCAACGGCGGGACAAACAAAGAGAGGCAAAAAGAAGAAGAGGCAAAGCTGTGCAGCCAATGGCACATGAGAGAGGCAGAAAGAGCGCTGGAGACAAAGAGTAGAAATAGCGCAAGAGCATTACAGACAGAAAGAGGGAAGGAGAAGTGTGGGGGGGGGGGGGGGGGGACACAGACACACCCACTCATTCAGCATCACACACATACAAACAGAGTGCTCCAGATATAGACCTATGACTTCATCAATTCAAGTCCACTTGCACACACACAGACACACACACACACATACGTGATAACACGTGTACGCGCACACACGGGTGTGCACAGTCGGACTTGCTGAGTGCTCCAGATATAGCTTCATGACTTCACCGTGGAGCTAACCCCCTTGCTCCCCCACCTCCCCCCATCCCTCGCCCCGCTTAAGAGACAAGGGGACTCATTCATATTGAATCAAGCTGAAGGAGAGAGAGAGAGAGAGAGAGAGAGAGAGAGAGAGAGAGAACATCCAGGACAAGACTGTGAATCTTCCTCAGATAGATGGATAGAGAAAGAGACAGGAGACAGAAGAGAGTTGGGTAGAGAGAGCAGAGGGAGCTTTACTCTGAGGTAACCTCCATGCATGCATTCATTCATGCAGAGTCTTCCACTCCTTCCCTTCCTTCCTTTAGCTTACTTGTTCAAATGATGTGCTCCCGGTCTTTCAGTTTTTCTCCTTTCTCCCTTTATTCTTTACATAATTCAGAAGAGTGCCTTTCTCCTTCTCCCAGCTCCACTCAGATATCTTACAACCATTACCTGTCTGACTTTGTAAGACGCACACAGACACACAGTGTTCGGGCAAGTCAGTCCGACTCAGGTCAGCATACGGCTTCTGTGGTTCTCAAGTCAGTCATACAATACACGATATTAATATAATATATTGCTATAACAGCCTCTGCTCTGCTTTTCAAAGAGTTATGGACCTGACTGCAGGATCGATGGTGTGATCAAGGCTCTTTCCAGACCACATTTTGGTGAGTTTAAAAAAAAAAGAAGTAAAAGACGCATGATCAGAAGAAACGACACAAACCAACCACCTTCTCAGTCCACTATCACGGCACTAGCCCTAGGCAGACTCGTGAAGTGACCAGTGAATACATTTCAAACCACAAAAAATGAAAATAAATTAAAATAAATGCAAAAGCCTGCTTACAGTATATATTAATCCAGAGAGCAATAATAATCATTGAAGTAAAACAAACTATGAGCTTTTCCACATTTCTCACAATGAGCATACAATGAGCTGTGCTGCTAGAAAGAAAGCCAAACTCCTCCTACCCTTCAGGGAATAATATAACAATCACCTGTTGCTTTCTGAGTGATCACAAGTATTCAGCTGCCCTCCGCCACATGTGTCTCTACACATACATTCTGCATAAGCCAAGGTCAATGTCTATTCACTCGTCTCCTTTGACAAAAGACAAAGAAATCAATCCAGATACACAGATGTGTTTGAGTGTAGAGTCCTGTATCTAGCCTGCATACACAGAATGGTAATGAGAGAATGCAATACACAAAGTGTGTGGGTGTCTGTCTGGATACTCAAAACATTATGAACCTAGTTTGGTGCATGAGGACATTAACGCAATAAGGTCTTCCCCAAACTGCTGCCACAAAGTTGGAGACACACTGTTTGAATTATTATTTTAAGCTGTGGGGTTAAAGCTCTCCTGAATTAAAACCGATGGGTTTACCCACGAGAAACAGCTCCAGACCAGAAGTACACAGAGCAGGGGTGTCCTTATACTTCAGTGGACTTCACATATGCTCCCTGGATCCACAGACTTTGATCGTAGTGCACCCTAGTGGCAGGATGAAGTTATTCCAACCTCTGGAAAAAAATATTTCCCGTGTCTCAGACACACACACTCTCCAACCCTCTTCAGATGCAATTTGCAGCATATGTATATGGAAAGGGAAGCCACTGCCGCCTCAGAGCATCAAGTATCTTCTAAGTCATACACACTCCCAGTCAGGGTAGAGTTATAGTACATTAAAGTCATGAGCCTGAAACCAAACAGATGGGTGCAGACTGCAGATTTTAAAGTGCTGGTGGGAGGAGAGGATGGAGAGAGTGGAAGCTGTAATGCTGTAAGAGAGAGAGAGAGGGAGATGGAGTGAGAGAAAATAAGGACAAGAGGGAGAGCTAGCCTGGGCCCTCCCCTCTTCTTTCCACTACACGCTTTATCCATTACCGCTGAGAGAGACAGCCACTGAAAAGTTTCTTGATCCTCTGAGACGGTAGAGGGTGGAGGGGCTCTCTTTCTTTCTTTTCCCTTTTTTATCTATCACACACACACACACACACACAGCTAATGTTGCGTTAGCGGAAACGGGAGAAAGACAGGAGGGAGAGGAGAAGAGTGGGATGGCGCCTCCCACAGCATCCCTACGACTATGGCAGCATTAAACAGACAAGGAAAGAAAGAATAGAGAGGTAGAAAGAAACGGAGGCAGGAAGAGAGAACGAAGAGAAAGAAAAAGGTAACGAGGAGCCGAGGCTGGGCGAGTGAAGTGAGATCAAGCCTTTTACACAGATGCTATTTTAAACTCCATTTTCACCCAATCCCTTAACAGCTGATTACACATGTCAAGACCAGACAGCTTCTAGCACTGCAAACCTTCACCACCTCTCTCATTTGAACAGCCATTATGCGACACATCTCCAAAGTGACTCACAAAGTCTCTTAGCTTTTAACATTTAGTACTGAGAGAAAATATATATATATACTGCTGTGTGTGTAAGCTTATATGGGTAGATGAACACATGCAAATAGGCCTACATGTCTTATACATATTAAATCTATGCATTTATATATTACATCAGCACTTATGTTTCCAGGTGTGTGTAAGCTCTGTGTGAGTGTTTGACGTAGCAGAAGGCTCCTTCATGCGTTAATGGAAACCCTGAGGGGCCCATATCAATGAGGGCTTAGCTTGTCCCCACCATTAGCAGCTGTGCTAACCTCAGCACACTGTCAGCTCAATAGTAAAAGGTTAAGACCATGGGACATTGCCAAATGACTGAAGGTCCCATAGGTCCTTAGCCTAGAATGGAAACGTGCAGCAATGAGCATAATTACGGTGTTTTGAACGCAGTTTGTGCAAATATGCATTGAATTATAATGAGGTTGATTTCATTCTCTGATGATTAGTTAAAACTCCTGAATCAGCTTGTAACAGCGAGAATGTTCCATACGTGCATTTTTACAGTGTGTAAGCTGTGTATTTGCATAATTCGTGTGTATGTTTGCAGCCTGATTCACATGTTGGTGTGTTCTTGTCTGCCTCTCAGCCACATTCAAGAGGAAATAACACAGTTTGAATAGCCAGGCATACTAGCAAGGTGACATACGACACAAAAGTGGCATTAAAAAAAAGGAGAAATACGTTTGATTTGTACACGAACCTGTCGTGGTCTCGGCCGACCCCCCAAACACGGATGCTACTGATTGGCTGAGAGTGGAGCAGGCTTCGATCGTCTGGGTCAACCAGGGTCAACATGCGATCCTGAAGCACTAACAGCATCCCTTTCCCCTGTGAGACCACAAACCATGGGATAGCACTGTGATTCAAAAATCTACAGATTATCTGTTAATATTTGTATTATTATTAACCGACGGTCTGCTCGCACACACGGTTGTCTTTAGTTGAATGTATGCAACTCAGAGATGCAACATGTGATGAGGTGTTGTGCTTTGCTCATAGCCCAAAAAGTTGGGGACCTCTCCCCTCTAATATACACTGTGTATCGTATCGTGTATGGAACTGACTGTCTCTGCCGACACACTGACCTCTCCCCAGACGCCGGCTGAGTCTCGTATATCCCTCCTGCAGTAGGACAGCTGTCTGATACAGTGGTGGACAGCCACGCTGCTCCTCCCCTCACACAGGTCCTGTTCGGCCATCTCCACCCAGCCCAGAGACCGCACAGGAAATGACTGAAAATAACACACACCCTTGATTTGTCATACTTGCAAGGATCCACAAACTTCCTATCCTTAATAATCTCCATCCTTAAATGATGTTTTGGTTTTGATTTAAACTCAAGAGTTGATTATAGTTTAGTCTTGTTTTGTGCTGTTTGTTCAACAACTGCTGTTATAGTGAAGAAACATAAGATGGGTTATAAACAATTACTCCTCTAATTACTCATCATTTTTGCTTATTTAGTAGATTGAGTGTGTGTGTGTGTGTGTGTGTGTGGTATATGTAGACTGTCTCAGGCCAGCAGCTACCATACTGTCCTGCCTTTCCTTCAAACTCTTCCTCTTTCTCTTCTCTATGATAAGTTCCTGAGATCAGATATGGATTCCCACACCTCTCCCTTGTGTTTTTTGGGTTCCCCTGATGAATCAATGGAGTAACTCAAGCTTTTCTTTCACTTGAATCTGGATTAGTAAAGCAAGTCTTATTTTCTATCCTTCCTGAAGTTCAAACAATTCTAAATAAACAATAACATGTACTTGGTATTTTTGGTGTTGGAACATAAGATATGATGCTATTACTTTATACTTTTTAATACACAAAAGTGAGCATGTAACATTTGACCAATGTTGGTTGAATTAATCCTTTGCAGTAGGTGGTGAATTTTGTTTACCATGAACTGACCACTTCCATCCAACTCCCTGATTTTCATTCTTTGTGGTGAGTCCAGGTGATAAAAGATTACTCTCTCTGTTTCATTCATTTACCCGCTCCTACTTTAAATGTGATCATCCCGCACATTTGCTAGAAGAGCCTCTCTACATGCTATTCTTCCAGAAACACCCAATTTGGCTGTAAACACGTCCAACACTGCTCAGTTCACAAAGTAACCACTGAGTGGCACTGCAACATACAGAGAGAGCAAGAGAGTGTGAGGCAGAGAGGATGCCAGTAAGCAGGTTCATTACGTCATTGCAAACAAACCTGATAACCTCTCTTCATAAAAAAAAAAAACGTGATTTGCTGAAAGGCTGATATTTTGTTCAACAAATAAGTTAGACTTACATATATAATATATTCTCTTCAAATGTTATAAATGTTGCCAAACCATATAGATGGTAGTCTGTGCTACTCAGTACTTCATCGTCCGTGGGCACATTGTTACTTCATACACAAACATTAAGCATATTGTTGTTATGATCTTACCATTGCCTCTGGATCGGAGAAGGTATTGTTGAGGTCCACTGTCTCCAGCTGTGCTGGGGGGCTGTAGAGAAACATCAGATGTAACAAAGATGGTCAGAGTAATGTCATATTTGCAGAAGCTAGTACCTGAATAAACGTGATGTCACAGACTTTGCTAAACAAGCTAGAAGAGCTAGATTTGTGATATAAATATAGATGATAAGTCTCTTCCGTAGAGTATGTCTGTGTGTATTACTTGAGTTTAAGTGAAGCATAGCGGAGGGTAGCCCCTTCGAACGCCTTCAGACTGGGATCTGGATAGACTGGATAGTCCTTCAGCTCCTGGAGTAAAACAGACAGATATTCAGAAAGAGAGATATTAGAGGTAGGTATTTGACTTCCTTGCTTTGTAATTACTTCATATTAGAAACATTGATCGGTGTTGAATATGCACTTCAGACTGACCTGGACAGAAATTACTGTGTGCTCATTTAAATTTAATGAATGCAGCAGGAAAGCGGAAATGTATTTTTAGAACACCATCAAGCTTTTAGGGGAAAATGCAGACATGAATCAGCAAAGTTTTACTCCGATGAACCAAAAGTAATAAGTAATAGAAGGTTTTGTAGCGACTGATGATTATGCTGCCAAACACATTAATTGTATAGAAGGAATATATCTCATATATAACACTAAAGGATGAAATAAAGTGTTTTGAGATCAGTGAAACCAGTCAAAAGATATCACAAAATGTACGTTGATGTTTATAGAGGAGGGCAAATTCAACATGTCAACATCCAAATAAATGTGACTCACGTTGGCTGCGCAGGTGGTGATATTGAGATTTGGTCCAGAAGAGGTGACATCATTGGAGGGGGTGGATGAGGAGGCGGAGGAAGGGGAGGAGCCAGAGGGGGAGGGGACTGGCTCCACCGAGCTGTCAGATATCAGACTGCTGGGGCGCTGTGGAAGACAGAAGGGTAAAGATAGAGAGAGATGCAGCATCAGAGAAACGCAGGATGGTGGGTACATCATTGGTCATGCAATAATACAATATGTTGGACTAATATTTTGCCAGTTAAACCTGTTTGATTTCTTTTTCTGCATGACACTACTTCAATTGAACCTTTTTAAAGTTTGATTTTGAAACAATCTGAACTTAAGGTCAACTAGCTTTTTCAGAGCTTTCAGTCAGGTCTCAGCATTCATCAGCCGATTTTCATGAGACTATTAGATGTCGTGACATTAGGTTGTTTTGTCAAATTACTATTGTTATGATTAAGACTGATATGCTTTAGATTTAGATTCTTTCCCTCTTAGACAGTGAGCTTCATGGCATAGTCATCCAAAATGCTTTTTCCAACACTCTTGAAGGAGTTCGCATATATGCTGAGCACTTGTTTTCCTTCACTTTCTCATCCCAAACCATCTCAATTGGATCAAGGTCAGGTTATGGGGAGGCCAAGTCACCTAATTCAATGCTCTGTCACTCTTCTTCCTGGTCAAATAGCTGTTACATGGCCTGAAGGTGTGTTTTGGGTCATTGTACTGGTAGAAAAATAAATTATGGTCCCACTGAGCATCAAACAACAATAAATGACAGTGACACCAGCAAAGCACGACCACAACATCACATCCTCCTCCTCCATGCTTCACAGTGGGAACCACACATGCAGATACCATCCATTCACTTTCTCTGAATCTCACAGCAGAAACACAGCAGTTGGAACCAACAATCCTAACTTGGACAGATCAGACCAAAGTACAGATTTCCAATGTTTGTCTCCCTCAATAGTGGTTTCTTTGAAGCAATCTGACATTGAGGCCTGATCCACGCCGTCTGCTTTAAATTCATGTTGAGTTCTGTCTGCTACTTGAACTGTGTGATGCATTTACTGTATGTGGGCTCTAATCTGAGCTGTTGTTAACTGGCAGCTTCTTAGGCTGGTAAGTGTATCATCTGCAGCAGAGGTATCTCTTGATCTTTCTTTCCTAAGGTGGCCCTCATGAGAGCGAGTTTCAACCATAATGGTTTCTCTTTACTTAGTAGAGCTGTTTGTCATAATATGGACTATCTTCTGCAAGAGGTACGCGGGGCACACCAACACATAGCCAACTATTTCAGTGATTTTGGAGAAAGTGGATAATATTTTATAGAGAAAGTGTTTTCTAGTTTTCCCTCCAGTGTCATCCAACTGCTCCACCTCATCTCTGTGATTTACAGTTTCCTGATGGACAGTTAAGTAAAGGGCTGTGAACTATAACCGCTGTTAGTTAATGCCGGCACAGCTCGTTAGGCGGGCTGCCCAGACTGTGAGCTCGGAGCACTGGGAGGTGTTTGTAGCACAGGTGTTTTGGACCACCAGGAAGAGGAGGTTTTCAGGCCATGGGAGAAAGCTGACTGGCAGCAGAGCTGGTGTTGTGCCAGACCTGGAGTTGGACAAGCAGGCAATGTAACCGGGACATAATGACTGAGGCGAAAAGACAAAAGAGGTTTTTGCTGGAGGAAGCTAAGAAGAGAAAAGAAGAGAGTAGGCAGCTGAACAAGAGCAAATCTGGGACAGAGTTTTAGTTACTGATGAAAGCTTTGTGAAATAAGACAGACACCGAGCTGGGCTTCTTGCTGTTGGGCTAGTAAGTAACATTAGCTGGCTGCTGTCTTGTGTTGTTACGCCTGCTTGATGTTTGGCTGTTATCTGCTTTTTTCATCATAAGTAATATAATCATAACAAACACACATTCACAACAGCGCAACTGTACTCTGAAACTGGAGGTGCTAAATCTCTAAATGTTGCTTTAAATGACTACCTCATGAAACTGATTAAGAGAATACCAAGAGTGTGCATCAAAACGTGTTCCTTCATAGTTTAGATATCTTCAGTGTTAATCTACATTGTAGAAAGTGACAAAAATAAAGACAAACCACTGAGAATGAGATGCTCAGTCCAACCTTGGAAAACGCGTGCCTCCTCACAGAATGGTGTGTGAGGATGTGTAGCTAAATCTAAATTAAATTAGACTTCTGTCTGATGAAAAACATGTTCACTATTTCTTAAAGGATCTTTATATAAATTGCAGTATATAAACCGTTTCTTTGCTCTATTAACTATAGTGCTATTATCACTGGTATTCAGCAGAATAAAATAACAAAAATAAGAAGAAATTATTATGCTGACATGAAAAACCTTCAACTTAAATGAAAAATATTACTACTCCTGTACCTACATGTAGCTGGGTATGTAGCTTTTTTTAAAAGTTTAGTTAAATTAAAATTAATTTTTATTTAAATTAATGTTTGACCGTGAGGTGTGTTCAGTCTGCGGGTCCTCTCACCTCGTTGGGTGGCTTGAGGGCGTCCTGCGTTTCCAGTTCTGGGTCATGCTCCCTGTTTGGCTCAATGGGTGAGGTGTGTTGGTTGCCAGAGGCAACAGGTCGGTCGTATTGTGTGGTGCCGGTAGGGACATGCCAGAAATAAACCTCAGATGAGTCTGAGATCTCCCGCCAGCCTGGGGGCAGGTCCCCATCACCCCATACATCTGCTGATGGATGACAGCGATACACAAACACATATTGCAAGTATGAGTGTGTCACACAAACACGTGCATATGCATGCTTGCACACAGACGGGCTCTGCAAAAACACATATGAACATGATATATGCACATACAAAAGGTTACACACACACACACACACAGGGGATGGACATTGTAAATTTCAGAGATGGTCAGCCTGTCCCTACTTAGTTTCCGTTGTCATAGCAACTCCGGGGCTCATCCCCTGAAGCAGGACCCATAGGGCAACAGCATCTTTCTCCTTCCTCTTTCATCTGGTTTCTTTTTCCCCGTCTGCCTTCTTATATTTTTCTCCATCTCGCTTATGTTGTCTAACTACTGCTAGACATATATCCTGGCTTACTTAATCTAGCTCTGATTTTTTTCTTTCTGTTTTTCCTTCCTATTTCACGCCCTGCTATCTGCAGTATCATATCCGTCTGTCCATTCTAATCACTCTCTGCACCATAAGGTGGCTCACAGGGGCCTTAAAGGTTTCAGCAGTATTGCTGAAGTGACTTGCTTGCTTAAGAGGCTTTTAGTAAATTTCCAGATCAGACAGTCTGTAGGAAGTAGGAGGGAGAGAGAGAGAGCGGACGAGTGAACAGAGGGTGCAATGGAGGCATGATTAAAGGCTGACACAGATATGCAAATTGTTTTAAAAAAAAGAAAGATCAGATGAAAAGACCAACACACACACACATATCGAACCTGTCTCCCGTGGAGTCTGAGGAGATGGGCTCTCCTGGGACAGGGTGGTCCAGCTGGAGTCTTCATCCTCTGATGGGGTGTCAGGAGTCAGATCCATTCTTAAGCCCACTTTAGGGAGTCCAGTTTCTGGTTCAGGATCTGGCAGGGCAGGGAGCGCCCGGCTCCTGGTAGGAGTGTTCCTCTCTGCAGCCCGGGCCTGTTTAGGGGAAGAAGGTGGGTACTGTTGCAGGAACTGGTTCTCATTGTTGGGATGCAGCTCCACCTTGATCACCCGGGGCTGGGAGCTCCGAGGGGGCTTTGCAGGACTGCGTGGACTAGCCTGAACCTGGGCACATAGCTCCTCTCTGACCTGAGCTGGAACTTGGTTCTGGTTGTCTGGAACCCATTCTGGACTACTGCTGGAAGAGGAGGAGGTGGAGGAAAGAGGGGCTTCCACCACCACTGGAAGCAGGGGCTGTCTTTGTGGTGGTGTGGGGTCATCTTCCTCCTCCTCCTCCTCCACTACTGGCTGTACCTCCTCTTCCTCTTCCTCCTCCTGACAGGTCTGCTTGCTGCTGGGCTTTTCCTCCTTCTGGCTCTCCCTCTCTTTGGCAGGGCTGGCCTGCTCCTTTTCGGGGGAAAGCTGTTGCTTCTTCTCCCCCTTGTCCTCTTTGTTTCCCCAACTAGAATCCAGATCCCAGCCCTTCTCGTGGTACTCCAAGAAGCTCTTGGTCCTTCTTCGGAATGGGGGCAGCTGTGAGTTGTCTTTTCCTATCTCTAGCCAATCAGAACTTGGGTTATTGATGAAATCATTGTGAATTTTGTCCTCTGTATTGGCCCTGCTTAGTTTCAGCTGCTGACTCTCAGCTCGTCTCTGCATGTTGGCCCCATTCTTGGCTAATTTGGGGTTGGTTGTGTTAGACAACGAGGAGGAGGAAGAGGAGGAGTAAAGGGCAGAACTGGAGGAGGACTTGGTGGGGAGACCCCTCCCTCTCGTTACAGGTTGGTTTTTAGAGGAAGCCAGGTTGTCGCTTATCCCCATGGCGCTCCGCACACTGGTCATTGCATACCTCTGACGGCTCTTTGGCAAGGTGGCCGAACTTCCGGTTTCCATGGACTCCTTAATGACATCTCGCCCAAGCAGCTGATTGTATGACGAGCGAAGGCCGAGGGAGGTGGGAGGGGTGGCGGAGGAGCCACCTCGATTGGTCAGACCCACATTAGAGGGGGAGGAGCCAGAGCGGGAGAGAGGAGGGGTTTGTACTGACATCATGGCTGACAGGAAATACACTGCTGTGATAAAGCTGATGAGAGAAGAGATGCGGTGTCAGAAGTCATATAACTGCATGACCTGATAAGCCACACAATATAGCCCAGACGAATACCGATATTCTTAGTTTTACACATTAAACATTAAACATACAAAATATTTGATGAGGATCACTTAAGATGGGTTCATGGCCGATAAAAAAGTTAACATGAGTTCTTACTTATCTTCTTACCTTACTGATCATACTTATTTATACTTCAGCATCAGATTTCACAGAGACAGTGGGCTCCAATGTATTGAGATTAAGCTACAATTTCTGCGTCGTCCACAGTTGTTGGCTGTGTAGAGAGGAGGGGTTGCAGTGAGCAGAAGGTTTGCAGTGGAGTGCTACTGTGCACGCCAGCTGAGAAATTGATTCCCAACCATAAATCATCCTAAATATGTTTTAGGTTTTTGGCATTTCTGTACTATCGTAGAAGTATTGTAGATACCGATGCAGCAGATCTGTGATGAGCTTATATCAGCCAATTTATCAGCCAGGCCAATGTAAGGCTCACCTGTCACTAATTCATTTTTAATTAAGTGAACCTCAGGGACATGTAACGATCTGAGCTTAAATGAAGCTCAAATAAAATAAATAAAGTAAACAACAATACATTTCCCCCTCATCATAGCAATGATCATGTATAACTACAAAGCTGCAAAGTCTGTGCTGACTGAAATTAAATTAAAATTGGACCCTGCACAGGTCTGATGATTTATAGATTTTAACACGAGCTGACATATCATGTTCAGAGCCCCAGTGCTAAGATTATGTTGACAAAGAGTAAAAGATATTTTTGGAAGAGCCAGATAAGGAAGTCAACCATGACTCTTTCAGTCAGTCAGAGTACAATAACACTGATTCTTGTGGTGATTCTTTTACGCTTGGTTGGCTAATGGTTGGTCACTGGGTCAATATATTTTTAAAAGCTTTTCTACTTATAGTATATGTTATCTACGTTACTAACCTACTATACTAGATAATATTACAGTAATGCTTTTTGGGGGCATTTCTACCTCGAGTACTCTTTGGGTGTCTCTCTGGGTTTCTGACATCATCACAGAGGTATGACATCATCACAGTGAGACGCTCAGTACTATGATGTTACAGTTAAAGATGAAGCCAGTAAAACATCTCACTCTCTCCAACTGCAGTACAGCCAATATCAGTTTTTTTTTATTGATATACTTAAGTGCAGATTATTTTCTAACCTCATAAGGTTATTACACATAAGGTGTCACTGTTAAAGCGTTCTTAAAAAAACACTGTGTCAAAGTCCCGAAGCTGAATTTCATTTGCATAAAACTGGGAGTGAGTCAGATCCTTGATGTATTCATCCAGGACTAACACTCAAAGGCAAGGCTGAGCAATAATCCAGTCTGTGGGGAGGAGAAGTGGCAGCCAGATCCTGCTAACTAGCTAGCCGTGTGTCTCTTTTATCTCTGGGTGGATCAGCCCTGTGATATACCCCCTGAATACAGACAGATGGATAGCAACAAAGACAGTGGCAGAGGATCACTGTGATCTCAAGACACTGCACATGTATGGGTTGCATCACTGCCACTTCTGTTTTTGGATGATTTCATTTGAAGACAACCTTGTGGAAAAGGTAAACAGTTAAACATGCCCAGGCACGCAAGCATAATGTATAAACATCCTGTCACCGAATCATCAACACACACATGCACACACACACACCTCAAACAATGCTGCAGTCATCATCAGTGCCTTTTCTCGGAAATATGGAAAATACAAACGCAGCAGATTTTAAATCCTGATTAGATCTTGGGAAAAGACAGAGCAGGATTTTGGAGGGAGCAGAATCCCTGGGCAATGCGTTTTGTTCATGCGGGGCCCCTATCGGCTCCCCACTCCCTGGGTGCTTGTCTTGTTGTCCCTCTGTCACTGAGCCAGACAACCACAACAACCTGTTTATGCTGAATCTGCGCTCACGCTCCAGGCCTGTGACACAAACACACTGTCAACAGGTACAAACTACCTGCACTGAACCCTGCGCTCTCATTAGAATAGCAGTTATCTTCAATCAGCAGTGTTTATCTCCATTGTCATTACAACACCCTGTAGCCCCCCTTGTTTCCTCCCTTAGCAAATAGACTATACTGTTGTCTGAGTTTTGGGCCTTGTAAAAACCTTTCAAATGAAGATGAGGTCCAAAATGCACTCAAAAGCAAGACAGAAGCCTCAACGCTTATAGAGATACAAGCTTTCCCCTAGACGGCCTCAAAATGTGTCTTGAGCGACTGAGGCTGAAAATCACAGCAAATATGTTGCATGACTCAGAGCACGAATTACACATCCTGACACAAACCCTCAAAAGCTCACAAAGAGTCCCCATTGTCCTTTTCTTCAATTTAAAAAAAAAAATGTCAGAGTTGCAGACAAACTGGATCATCTGGACAGAGACAGCAGCCTTTACTCCCGTCAGTTAAACAAAGTGGGGCGAGGAGAGGACGCGAGGGGAGCGGGGAGGAGAAAAGGACGGTTATTAGAGGGAGAAAGCGACGAGAATGACACAGCAGTTTGCAGGACAGTGGGGCACAGTCCACACACAAAGGTAGTCAAACTGTTGCCCTCAATAAATCTGTTGTGTTCTCCAACAGCAGAGGTCATTCATGAGATGCACGGGATTTCAGCAGCTGTGTCACAAGACAGCGGCAACCTACATACTAGTAAAACAATGACGTCTCGATAAAAGCATCCTGGTTGTTGCTTGCATTACAGTGAAATCACGGAGAGAACAAGCAGATGTTATACAAGTCATGTCCTCTCCTACAGATTTTCTCGCGCGAGGATAAAAGATGAGAAAAAAATGAAACTTGTTGACAGACTAATACCATGCATATCATGCTCCCTCTCTATTTTTGGAGCAAGGTGTCAAAACAAGGATCCTTATCTGCTCTGCCTGCTCACCTTGCATAGAAATGTACGTACAATTGTGTTTTCACCTGAAGGTCACCCAAAAAAGAAAGATTCGCATGACTTCATAATAATAATGTGCTTTGGAGATTCATCATCACATTGTTTCCTCTAGGTATTGACACAGATCTTGGCCTGTCACAGGAAACCATCCTTTATCAACTTAGTCTCTCTGTAATGGCAGGCCTCTTTCCTCAACTCTGAACTGCACCCACTGCTTCAGAAATCAAATGCAACAGATGAAAGCACGAGCTGGGGAGAAAATGAACTTGAAAAAGTCGATGATGTCATGGGTGGAGTATCTAGCCGCTCGTCTCTTGCTGCCACCTTAATAAACTCCCTCTCTTACACATCTGAAAGAGCGTTAGATCGCCTTTAAATCCACCACAGCGCCGAGGATGCAAAGGTGGAGTTGCCAATATTGCGGAAGCAAAGCTGTCGATACGTGAGACGCAGTAAATCTCCAGCATCCTGTCCCCTCTCTCCAGCCCCATCACCACCACCACCAGCAGCACCACCGCCGCACTGGGAGGGGAGCGCATCCCATCGAGAGCATCTATTTACATCCACTCACCGCTCTTCGGTCAGCCTCCAGGCTTTTGCGCCTCCACTCCCACGACGACACGCAGTATAGTAAGCCGGGCCGAGGTCGACGGCCGCTTATAAGTGCCAGTCCACCCCGTAGCTGCAGCCGGCCGCCCGTATTGGATCACATCACATCTGCCCTCCCAGCCCGGATCGGTGCTCGCTGGTGGCCAACCTGCGATTTCTCTCTGCGCCAGAGGATCCCGGAGCAGCGCGGCGCTGTGGAGCGCTCTCAGCCAGCCGGCCAATCAGAGACGAGGACGCAGGACGCTCGGCGCACGGAGGAGACGCAAATATAATAAATCCACCGGTGTTATTTTGCAACTCAGGTAATGAAATCACACATCATCGGAGTCTTACGTCATGCACTAGTCTGAGGAAATATGAATGGTTTATTGTGATACGCATAAAGTGTCCCTGAGACACACTTTTATTTCTCTTTAGCTAAATAATGCATGAAGATTGACTCAAAGTGGTCCTAAAACTAATGATGTTAGCATCTGTAGTTATCTCCTTACAGAGAGAATATAAACCAGTACTGATTAATTAAAATGAGAGTGAATACTGACAGATTACAACCCTCTCTGCTCCCTCAAATACAGTGTTCCCCCCTCATTAGTGAATTTAATTACAAAGTAACCAGGCAGCCTTAAAACAGCTTTTTATGTTTTAAAAAAAGATTTATTAATTCACTTGTGCGTATAACAGAAAACAGCACACCTCACAGTGCATCATAATCCACTTTGGCATGTGTATAGTTAAGAGGTTGAGCTATGACAAAACATGTAGTGCTTTCCCTTCCCTATTTCTTCTAAAGCTGCTCTTTTACAAGGATGGACAACAATGAAAGATTTGACTTATTTAGGACCTGTAATATTGAAGGTAAATATGACACTGATGTAAAGCACTTCACTTAAAGAACTTCATTATGCCATCAATCCATCATTAGCAGGGAGAGAAACAAGACACCTGATATTCTCACCTAAAGGCACCAAGGACACATTTTCTGAGCAACAGGAGAACTTAGAACATAGAAAACACTGTACTGTATAGAGACAAATACTAGAAAAGCTTTACATCCCGTTCAACACATAATATTGTTGCATCTTGTATCCAACAACTCTTTCAGACTGCTAAAAAACGTCCACACTCACATCTTTCACCAAGTATAAAATCTTTTCACTCTAATCCAGAATTCACAATATTTACACACTCTGACCTTTGTCTGCTTGAAAAAACAACAACATTCACACTATGAAATACATTCTTCAGTTTGGCCTATGCCAGCTCAGGGTAACTTATCCTATCCCTACAGTCCACTGGCAGGTTCCTCCCTCAGTAGTGCAGGGATGGAGGTGAAGAGGAGTGGAGGACAGCGCCGGGGACACACACAAACTCCCGGTACTCCAGGAGTGAGGCAGGAGGGGAAGGTTGACAGGAAGACTGGTGGAGGGAGGGATGCCAGTGACCAGAGAGGACAGCCAGTGATCGGCTACAGAGAAACATGGAGCTGAACGGATGGAGCGCAACATCGCATCTTCCGCTGAAGAGGAGAGGGAGACTGTTAGGATTATCATAAGCAGTGCCGTCGCTAGCAAGTGCACAAAATCTAATGACTAATACAGATGTGTGCTTACCCTTCGGCATGTCATTAGGGGGTGTCAGTAAGCTCTTAGCCTGCTTGTTGCCTGCTTGAGCAGCTCGCTTGTAGTATTCAATCGCTGTCCTCAGATTCGGCTGCACCCCGAAGCCACACTCAAAACACTGACCCAGGAACAGCAAGGCGGTGTCGTCCTGCACATAGGAATGAAAATCAACATTTGTTTGGCTTCAAGAACAATCGTCTATATGTACCTAACCTTGACACCAGGAGCATAAATAGAGGACTGTACCTCTAAAGTAGTTTCTAGTGGGAGAAAGTGATACAACGGCAGGAAAAGGTTGCAAAAATGTTTAAGTAGGGATGTTTTCTAAATGAGCTGTGGATATCAAAAAGCAGGAGATGGATGGTGGGGATACTGTTTCCTAACGCAGAATGACTGAGATGGTATTCTGGGAGGGGAGGTGAAACCTGAGCGATAAAGCCATAGATTAAACTCCAGAAGCATCTAGAAGGGCACTCACTCCACTCTCTGCTGCCATCTTCAGGTAGCGGACAGACTTGCTCCCAGTCTCTCACCGGCTCTTGAGAGTAGACGGAGGCCAGACAGACCTGAGCCTGAAGAGGGACGAGAAAGGGTGAGTCGGTTCACTTCTGTAACAATACTCCAGTGTCAAGTGATACACACAGCCGCGGTAACTCAGCACTGCAAACAGCAATAAGAATTGTTTATTAAAGCAATGTCTTTCAAAGCGGGGTCCTGCCAGAAGAGGCCAGGGGGTGTCAGCAAATATGACGGTTCAGACTAAACAAGATATTTTATGTTCTCACCTTGTACTTTGGGAACTTGTGATAGGCTTTTTCTCTGATTTTCAGACTTCAATTAATTAATAGAAAACCATTATGAGTGTAGCCCTGGAAAGCAGGTCCCAGGACTTGTAGTCTAATTAGTGTCATCATGAATGATGACACGTTGTGCAATGCAGAGACAAAATGCCACCACAAGGCTACAAATATCATCTTTAGTTACACTCTGAAAGTCCTGTTGAAACAAGACGGGAAGAGGGATCTTATTTTTCTATCACTGAATGATTCAAAATGAAGTTAATTAAGAATAATATTATTTCTGATTATAATCAGAGAATTTTCTGTTTGTCAGCCAACAGACAGGCGCTATAAAGTGAGACGCCTCTTGCCTTATGTCTGTTAAATAACTAAGATGAAGTACAGTATAATATCTCACAATAAAAGCAATGTGATGATTGGCACTGTTGCTAAACAGTGTTTGAATGTATGTGCGCTGTAAGATGGATTTATAGGATTTTATCATGATTTCTACCTTGGTGAGTCCGGCTGCAGCAGACTGTTCCAGTAAGCTGATGGCCGTGTTCAGCTCCTCTGAACTCTGGTGCCCCTTGCTGGTCAGGAGCAGCTTTGCATAGCGGTACTGCGCCTGTCTGTGACCGCCACCTGCTGCCTGCCAGTAGTAATGCAGAGCCTTGAAAAGAAAACAAAAACATCATCATCAAGACTCATTCCTGTTACCAGAGAAGAGAAGGTATAATCATTTTCAGAGCTATGAAGCATTCAGTGAAGTAAAGCACTCCTGACTGTCACCTTGTCTTTGTCCTTGCGGACTCCTCTGCCTTTCTCGTAGCACACGCCCACGTTAAACTGGGCCTTGCTGTAACCCTGCTGAGCGGCAGCTATAAAACATGTAAAAGCTTCCTCGTAGTTCTCACTCTTGGCACTTTCTAGACCTGTCATAAACAGATAGATAAAGACTTGATTATGGGCAGACGACAACAAATACGGTTCATTTTGCAAAACATTTTAGACTGAACAGGGAGAGCATATGATATTTGGTTTGTGAAAAATTTAGTGTCTGGAGTAGGAATGAATGTGTGGAAATGATGTGCCTCAATAAATCATTACCAATGATGTTGAGGATAACAGGGACACTGGTGTCTTCCACGTGTTTGAGGTTCTGTGCCGCTTCTGTCAGCCTCTCCTCATCAGACAGGATGTCCTGAAAACACAGGAGAGGATTAAAAAACAAGATTATTTTCATTTTATTTATATTTATCTATATTTTACTATGCTGGCCATTAAGAAGAATGTCTGATTTACAACGATGGAGAAAAATAAACCTGACACAAACTAAAGGAGGCAGACTTTCACCTTGTCATTAGCTTCTTTTGTCTCTGTGCTGTCTCGGTTGGCATCGTTCTGCAGAGGACAGGTCGCTGACAGAAGTGTTTCATCTGTGCATCAGGCAAGAACTGATTATTATCCTTGTCCCAAAACTTTGAGAAACATATCATTTTAAAACAATCAGTTAATTATGACTTGCACAGAGTACAGAACAAACCCGGTATTTGAGGCTGGTCAGAGCCGGAGCAATCAGAAGTCAGATGGTCCTGCTCATTGCTGCTGTGAAGACTGCTTCCACCTGAGCTGCTGCTGCTGCTGCTGTGAGCTGGCAACTGGTCTTGGTTCTGTCTCTCGGTCACTTCCGGCAGACACAACACACTCCTTCCCCTGGGCAGGACATCACGCTGAGACACTGGAGCACAGACAGACACAACAAAAGAATACTGATCAGACAAAAAAATATATGATAAAGGTGAACCATCAGTGGGACTATTGTTTAGTTATAGTACTGTAGTAAGGACTCACAGATCTGTAGCAGGATGCGGTAGCCACATTTGTGCAGCTTGGAAGGTGCTGTCTGGGCTCCAGGGATCGGACTCGGCTCAGTGCCTGAAGAGAGCCGGGAGTGGATCCTCCTGCAGAACTGCATGAACAGAACTGCTGCAGCACTCTGGGGAGAAACATCAGCTCTGTTACCACTGTCATGAGATGTATATACACCAGTGTTTCCCATATATTCAGTCAGCAGCGGTGCAGCGTCACTGCTTGATTACGATCATTAATATCAGTGCGCAACTAATGACTTTTACTCTTTGCACTGTGTGAGCAACGCAAGATGTTATTCTGGACTTGTTTTGAGCCATTAACGTAGCGTAACTCCCCATGGCAGTGTGCAACAAGTGAGAGAGCAGAGAAAGTGACGGCGAATACAGAAACAACGGTGCAGATCAGGAGGCTGACAGAAAATGTAGTTTGTCAGTTAATAAATGCGACAGCTTCTCAATTTTTTTTTTTAGCCGCTAAGAGGCGTCAGCGATTTTAATTATCTGCTTGTCATTACGGTACTACCTGTGTGTGTCCCGAGGTGCAGAAAGAGGAGCAAGGAAAGGAGCAGGGAGAGGAGTGAGGAAAGGAGCAGAGAGAGGAGTGAGGAAAGGAGCAGAGAGGAGTAAGGAAAGGAGCAGGGAGATGAGCAGAAAGGAGTAAGGAAAGGATCAGAGAGAGGAGTGAGGAAAGCAGGGAGAGGAGGGAGGAAAGGAGCAGAAAGAGGAGTGAGGAAAGGAGCAGGGAGAGATGCAAGGAGAGGTGTGAGGATCTAGGGACTTTTCCACACTGAATAGTGTAATTTTAATTTAAAAAAATCATTATTAATTGGTTTCTGGCCTCACCTTCATGATTTCCACATGTACTGTTTGTGTTTCTATAAGACTGACCTGAGAACAGTCTACAGGGAGAGCATCAATGGCCGCCCCACTGCTGAGCTCCACTACAGAAGAGCTCAGGCTGGATGTAGCCTGTGTCATTAAGTCTTCTGACTTGTAAATAAATAAAAGGTGTGAGTAAATTTCTGTGTTGCGACATAAAATATTTAAAATATTTTTTACAGATGAATGTCAAAAGCTGTAAATTGATACATACAAATACAAACATATATAATCCTGTCTATAAGGATTCCAGGATCATTTCATTTGAAACTATTCTCACTCGCATGAATACGGGTCGACGTTGCATCCTCATGGACACATAAAAAATAAAATCTAGGGGAAACACTGCTGTATATGCCAGGAATGGTTATCCATGTCCCATGGAGATCAAACAGTCTGCAGGGTTTCTCAACACACTGATAAAGCAGTTTACATGCACTATGTATGTGTTGTTTTTACACTTGAAATCAACAACAACAGACATACCCATCCGACAGCATCCAGGGCTGTGTAATGTGGAAGCTCAGCACAGCCATACTGAAAGGTCCTCTGTTGTTTCCTCCTCCTTTTCATCCTGCTCTTTGTGAGAGCTGAAAACAGCACAAATAAAATATAACAATGTTTGTTGTCTGCATTAAGGCATCACACAAATACTGCAGATGGCTTTGTTTCTGCTCCCTCGACCAACCCTCTTCACGCCTACAGCAGATGCTGCTGGATGATGCAACGAGCTGAAAGGGAAGCAGCGAATGCGCTGCGAGCAGAGAACGGGTTCAAAGAAGGGTAAAGGAGCAAGAAAGAGTAGAGAAAAGGTAGCCTCTAAGGTCTGGTGTTAACTCAAGCTCTCTTTTCATCAGCTGATAAACTGACGAAGGCAAACGTTGATGCTCAGTGCTTTTTCATCTCTTCCTTCTTTCTAAGGTTTTATCACCAGACCTGGAAGAAGTACGCACAGCAGAAAAGAAGGGAGAAGTACCTGCTGTCAGAGGTGTGTCGAGAGGTCGAGAGGACGGTGGAGCTGCTGAAGACCTCGTCCTCCACGTGGTGGTTCTGTGGCAGTCGCAGGGGGTTGTTGCCATAGCATCGATGGAGAGCTGAGACGTGGTGGAAAAACAAAAACAGCAAAATTAACTGAATTTCAGGAGGAGAGACTCCTAAAACTACTTGATGCACAAAACATGCAAAACTTCATATAAATTCCTCGGACATTTCCAGGAAAGAAAATTTATGTAATATGACAGAGGGTAGATCTGAGACAGTTACTTCAGCTGAGTTACTTTTGTTGTTGATGAGTAGTTGACAAAGTAGTAGTGATTAGTAGTTTTAATTTTCAAGCGAACAGCTACAACAAGTTAATTTACAAAGAATGCAAAGAGTATTTCAGTAGTAGTACATACAAATGGCATAGTTTTGCGGTAAAATACTAATTTTGTACAGGTTTCTGATATATGTACACACAGATGGCTGTGAAAAGACAAATCTAAACTATCAGAATCAGATTCAGGTTGATTGCCAAGTAGGCTTCACATTGTCAAATCCAGCCCTCTTTAAAAAGGAGTTTGGACACCCCTGATCTAAAGAAAGCAGCTGTGACAGCAGGTCAGTGACAGGAGCTGACTTCACTTCACTGTCAGGACCAAAATAAACCTGCTGACCCTGACCGTGTGAGTCGCAGCGACAGAAACGCAAAAACTGTCTGACTAACGTTAACTGACTCACTAGCCGTCAGCTAAACTCAGAGTAAACACAATAAACAACGCTCATCCTTCATAAAAGCGACGCTTGATAATTGTTGTTGTGTTACGATACAACATGGCACCGGGCAAAAGGGGAGTTCCTCCCGGGTCAATGACATTTCTCTCACCTCGTCCAACAAAGCCTTGAACTCTCCACATGGTTGGTCTTCTACAGCACCTTCATGTGAGGAGTAATGTCCGAACAGACGAGTTTAGATTCATCTTTGAGGAGGTCTGTCTGGCCCCATGAAGAACCCTTCTTGCGGTTTCACTCCCGCAACTCCGCTCGCGGTGTAATAATAAAACTACGGTCACGAGATGTCTCGAAGAGGACAAAGCCGGAAGTGTCTGAGTTGACGCAATAGAGAAAGTTTGAGAACCACAGCGCCACTGTGCGGCATGAGGAGGAATTACAGTCTCAGCGCCACTGTGCGGTGTGAAGGGGGAATGACATTCTCGCAGCAGACCAGTGTAAGAAAAACTGCCCTCAATATTATTTTATAGAACAGGAAGAAGAAAAATGACTAATTATGATGGATAAATACCAAACCAAGCATTAGTGTCTGGCTTGCAGGGCTGTCAAACTCTCTTGCACTGGCAAATATCCCATTTTTGTGTCCGTGGAGATCTTTTATGGTGTTTCTTAGTGGGGAAGAAAGCATTGGAGCATTGTATCTCACCCATCAACAAATGTGTATTGCTATGTATTTAGTATGTTGTCCGTTTGTTTTGTTTTTTTGGATATCTAAGATAACCTTTGGACCACCAGTGACACTGTGTGGATGACTTGTGTTTTGGACTGTGCCAAATATTACATTCTACTGCCCTGTCATGTTTACCTTGTTTTGCATCTGTATTATTTGTTGTAGTGTGATATTTCTCTCTAAAAATTAATAAACACACTTGTAAAAAAATAATTTATGATAGATAAAAGCATCATACTTATAATGTTATAATACTTGATCCCCGGCTTCTCCAGACTGCATGTCGAAGTGCCCTTGGTCAAGATGTGTGTGTGTGAACGTGAATGATTTAATTAGCTGAACAGTTGGCACCTTGCATGGCAGCCACTGCCACTAGTGAATGAATGTTTGTGTGAATAAAAGATATGTAGGACGTTTTGAGAGGACTAGAAAGGTGCTGTACAAGTGCAGTCCTTTTACCATTTTTTAAATGAATGGAGTCAGACATACAATGTGTTGAAATAACATTAATTGGTGCATAAAGTTAGATTGTGTTTGTTTATACTGCATTTGTCTATAATTTTCATATTTTTATGTATCTCAGGCTGTGTGTGTGTATTTATTTACATAAATTCCATTGTTGGATATCTCCTGGGACTACAGGCTGCACATTCATATGAGGTCAAGCTATTGTGCTGTTAGATACTGTGCATACATATTAGAATGTTGGTTACATTTATTCACTCAACACAAAGAAGTGTAACAAAAGCTGATTCCAGTGTTCTTAAATTTTGACTACTTTTAGGCCAAAAAAATTCCCGACAATATTGGATCTTTGATCTTTGATCATTGACTGAGAAATGTATAGAGTGCTCTTAATGAGGCAAACAAAATGTGCATTTATCTCTCTTTATGCACGTGTCCCTCTGTTGCTGCAGCCTTTAAATTAATATGCATTTTTCATTTGGAGACATTTTGATTAGTAGCATGTTTAGCATGCAGGTGTTGCTAATGACATTCATTCAATTCATGACAGCGTGACAATGAACCAGCATGCACAATACCGGGACCTGAGACTAAAGCAGCTATATGTAATTAATTTTATTATTTACATGTGCTTTCCTACAGTGACATGTCAAAATGTCTTCTGTGAAAAACTCAGGGGTTTATTCAGAGACACACACACATATATACATACACATAGTATCACATATATGGAACAACACGATTGTCTAAAAAGGGTATTAATTGTCATTCTGTGAAAAATTACAAAAAATATAATTTACAGGGTTTAGATTAAACACCTTATGCATGGCTTCTAGTGAAACTTAAAGTGTGTTTTAATTGTGACAAGCATGTGAAGAAGATGTAAACATAAGAGAATACCAGTGGAGCCAGTCTTAATTATACATCACAACACTATCCTGCTTCTGAATAGTCTCATGTGTATCTATTCAGGGTACAGTCTGCATAAATAAAGAACTGTATTTTTTAAAAAAAAAAACAGTGCACATACTGCAGTTTAATAGTTTCACATTGTAGCAATGATTAAATATGAATACCTGTGTTGAATACCAGAATTCCTAAAATCAATAATTTGTAGAAATTCAGCTCACCAGGGAAAGCAATATTTTATTTTCAAATGAGGTTTCTACATATGAATGAGGCAGAGAGACCACAAGGTCTTATGATGGTGTCTAATCAAAAATGAACTGATGTTTTGACTTTAAATCCTACACGTCTGCACTTCTATCTCATACACAATTTCTCTGAGGACACCAATATGCTTGTTGGATCTAGTTAATGTTTCTCACGATTAAGGAGTCAGCTCAGTTTTAAGTGGAACCGTATAATGGGCTGAGCGGTGGTGTAGTGAATAAGGAGGCTGTGCTCAACCAGAAAAGGTGGTACTGATCTATCTGTCTAGATGAATAAAGGATTTACTCAGGGGTTCAGGGGTTGATTTAGTAAACCGCACAGAGCTCATCACTCACTCTGCAGGACGGTTTGGCTTTTCTTTCCTCTACCCATGGGTCAAACAGTGACGCACGCCCAGATTCTTACTGGAAACACACACACTTCCAGTCAGACGGGGGCTTAATCGGGGGCCAAGGGAGGAGATCTGCAGTTGTGAAGTCAGATTAAACTTGGAATAATTCACTCCTTGACCAGTTTCCATGGTGACACAGTCATCATGTCTTTCACTTAGCATCCTCCTCGGGCAAATATGTCTAGCCTGCAGTACTTTGTAATGTTAGCAAGATCTCTGCACTGCCAAATAATGTTTGCAGATTCGCCTGGGGCCAAATTTGTCTGGGCAATATGGAAAACACAGCGTCGAGCTGGAAACAGGGTCCCACTAGACCTGACTAATTGAGCAGTTTGTTTTTACCCATGTTTCAGTCTGTACTCATGTTCTCAAGTTTTAGAAATTTAAAGCAGGGTGGGGACTTAATAAATGCTAAGCAATTTTGGAAATCTCATTTGGTCTTATTTGTAACTTTTAAACAATTTTCCCCTGTCAGTGGAGTTTATGACTTTCTGACTGCCTGCTTGTTCATAAGCTTATTCTAAGCAGTGTGTGAAACCATGGTTATGAAACTAAATGGCACTGCAGGCAGTGGTGAAAAGAAACTGAGTAACAATTACCACAAGTACTTTACTTGAGGAGGAAGAAGTACTTCTATTCTATTACTTGAGCATTTCATTGCTTGTTTCACACTGTTATTCCAATACATTTATTGCTAAAGCTGTTTTTCAAGATGTTATATGAAAATATACATGCCATTCAAAAGCTTGGAACTGCCTTCCACAAAACTTGTTTTATTGCAGTCAGACGGCTGAGACTCTGAAGGTCTTTCATGGCTTTCAGTTGTAGAAGGTCCTCTTTAAAAATAAATGTTTCTTTTGTCTGAATGTTTGCAAAAAAAGTGAAGAACTGTACGATGGTTCAACCAGACGGATGACTGAAAGGACAACAAGAGACAAAGATCCCTGAGAGCAGAATTAAATGAAATGAGTCATTGTTAAAAGAATATAAAAGTCTGGCACTAGATTTAAATAAGAATAGGTTCTTTTTCCAGTGTCAAGTGCACAATAATGCCTATAAGAATCACATGACCGATGATATGACCGATGACAGATGACAGATACTATAAAGAAATCACAGTTTAAACCTGTTTAGTTCAACCACTGTGTAGACTGCAGAGGGCTCAAAGGACAGCAGCATTGCAGAATATGAGAGCCCAATTGCACCGTTGTGGTTCAGTAATGATCTCAGGGAATTTATGCTTTTCTGGAGTGGAAAAGAAACTCAAAATCAAAGGTATTTGGGGAAATGGTAACAACAGCTTCTCCCCTGTCATCCACCACTATGGGGACTAATTGGAAGTTTTAATCATCTGATTGTGCTTCTTTGGAGCCACACCTATTTCAAATGTAAAAGATCCGGTGTCTGAATTATACTGTTTTTTATCTGTGTTAAGGGTGCAATTATTCATGATGCTTCATGGTAATTCCAAAACTTTTGAACAGTAGTGTATGAGCTCATAAAATACAACACAGTGTTGAAGATTAAATCAATGGCTCCAAAGCAATTTTAGCTTGTGACCCCGAACTGAGAAGCGCTGTCTTTTCCCTGCACATTTGAATATGTGGCAGGTGCGTCGGAGGAAAGCACAATTTAAATAAAGATGAGAAAACTCCCACACGCTGTAGTGAGACAGTAAGCAGATGTCCGTGAGTTGTTAGCGGTTACACCTGAGAATGGTTTTGACTTTTTCATGTTTTTTTAATCTCACGACCCGTCACATTTATCTGACTCCTTGGTAGACAACTATAGATGTAGTTTGTAATAATATATCAATCACATGGGATGTTTCCCTGCAGAATAATGACTTTTACTTTCACTTCAAGTACAACTCCATCCTTATAACACTTTTATAAGTAGGATTTTAAATGGAGGAACTTGCATTGCTGCGAGCTCCCCCTCCACACAAACAGCGCACGCTCACTGCTGCTATACACCCCGTTACCCCTTTCACCCCGACCTCTGGAATCTCAAGCCCTCGTACTTCTCATTCAGAGGAAGGGGAGGGAGGGCAGACGTGGACGGACGTGTGGTGGGACCCAACTGGATGCCCCGTTTATTTTGTTAGCTGTGTTCGACTGGTGTGATGCTGGTTTTCAGAATGTGTATATGCATGTGTGTGTGGGTGTGTGTTTTGTCTTACCACAGTGAGACTTAACTATCTTCACGTAATCTGTGGCTGTTGAACTGTGGATTACAGAGGATTTGTTCAAAGCAGAGTGAGCCTTGGGTGAAGCTGTGGATTTTGTTTGTCTGTGTGAACCCCTCAGACAGAGAAAGCATGCCTGTGTCCTGTGTTATAGTAAAGAAGTGACTGTGTATACATATGTGCATTACAAGGCCATGGCAGCAAATCCTTCAAGCCTAAAACAGCATGAAGAGAGGCAGAGACTTAGGTTTGTGTACTAAATTAAGTGAAGGGGGTGGGGGATTTAAAGAAAAGGCACAGGGGGGTGTTTCTTGCCCCTCTCTCCCCTTTTTCTCTCCCTGCCGGTCTCCTTGGTCACACACATGCACACATCCTCACACACACACAAACACTGACGAGGGCTCAGTCTTGCTATGGCCACCACCGCCACAGAGGAGAGCTCTCCTGGTCCCGGCCACCATAGCACCCCAGAAGCCTGACTTGGAAAGTAGCGTAGAACCCGGCTCAGCAGCAAAGCCTGAGCCCAGCGAGGCCCAGCGTGACAGAGGGGAAAAAGAGGAAGAGGAAGAGGAGGAAGGTGGTCCGGGGCAGGAGAATGCAAGAGGGAAGAGTTTGGACCCGGAGTGGGTGGAAGAGAGGTTCAGGATTGACAGGAAGAAGCTGGAGAACATGTTGTATGGTGAGTGCACAGAGAGGTGCCTAAGCTCCGTAGTTTTCCACTGGCACTGTTATCGTTCTCACACTCTTATCTATAAACTGCTTTTTCTGAAAGTTATTCTGTTTCGCTGCCTTCCTTCCTCACAGCCTCTTATCTACCTGACCCTGTGTGTCTGTCAGGGCCTTCAGCTGGCTGTGTCCTTGTTGTCAACATCACTTTAACTGCCATCCACAAAGCACATGTTGCTGCACCGCCGTTGATTTATGACCCGCAATGGCTATACATTCAGAATATTTGTTTGGTATCATCGTTCCTATCTGGGAAGCGGAGGTAGTCTGTTAGTTATCGCTGCATGGCAGGTTTATGACAAATGCCTCCCCTGTGGTACTGAAAAAAACTCTCTCTGACAGTGTGCTACTGCCGCAGATAGGGGCTGATGTTTGTCTGTTTGTCCTCACACAGACGCTTGATGGGAAAGCTTGGTGAACACAACTGTGATAACTATCAATTGTTTAATGTGTGTGCAGGTGGGACTGAGCTCTTGCAGCTGTTTGAGCAACCTCAGTCAGGCAGTAAGAAACGTATCTCATCCCTTTTGGCGGTAATCTGTCAGACTGCACTGGAGTCTTCACCCTAATAGGTTGAGGACTTTTTTTGTGTGTTTTTTTTTTTAGACATATCCTCTTGATTTTGCAGTTGTTCTTCCATTTTTCGGTCAAGTGGGGGGTCTTTGCATCAGCAAATGCCATTGATGTGATAAGCTGTCTCCAGGCTAATTTGTGGCTGTGCCCCCCCCCAACCACCACCTTCTCTCTCCACCCCGTACTGTTCTCTTCCCATTCCTCAGCTCTGACCAGCGTAACCCATAGCGATGAGGGGGGTTGAGGGCGTTCCTGAGTCTCCCCCCGTATCCTGTAAATGTCACTGTGGAGCGATGGCCTTTTAAAATTGTTTATTATCCCGGCAACCTCTTGTTCCAGTTGCTTGGCAAATTTCAGCCAAGTCAACATTTAAATGTTTGACTTTACACACACACTCGATATTGATCACTTGTGCTGTAAACAGGGGAATATTGTGCTGCTGACCAACAAAACGTGACAAATCACACGGCAGGAATGTGTGTTATGTGTTCTTCATGCTCGCTCGCTGTTTGTCTTGCAGCTCCAAAGCATGGGGATGGTGAGACAGGAGAGGAGTTTTTTGAGAGAGTAAGTAGAACATTTCATTAATAACCAACATATGAAGCAAAATAAATAAATAAATAAATAAAAGCTGCCCTCCTCAGTGAAATCCACTGATACTCATCAATGCATAAAGCATCCCGGTTTAATGTAGCTTACAGATCAGCGAGAGCATCCCTGTCATCATTTTAACATTTGTTCCACACTCCGCATCCAGTGATTACCGGTTTTATGGAGGTGATAATTGCAGTCTTTGAAATGCAAATGAGACATTGTATTCTTAGACGGAAGAGATCTGCTCTGGGTCTCGATGTATTTATGCGTGTATGCTTTGGTTTTGTGTGTGTCTTTGTGGCATACAATGACAGCCCTTTGCTTCCCACGCTCTCCTATTGTTCGTGCCTCCGCAGGTGATGAGAGAAACTGACACTCAGGTGAAATGGCCATCCAAACTGAAGATTGGAGCCAAATCAAAGAAAGGTGACAAATTCTTGACTTTTGGTTCACATCATCTCTGTGTTTTACCTTTCCGGCCGCACCTTTTTGTTCTCGCAAATTGATTTACCATTCGCTGTAGTGCACTCAGATGTATAGCGTTTAAACTGAACTTTTCTTTCCGTGTAGATCCACATGTGAAGGTGGAAGGGAAGAGAACCAATGTTTTGGAAGCCAAAAAGAAGATACTAGAAGTGCTGGAGACCAGGGTGGGGCTCTGCTGCTTTTATGTCAACTATGTACAGATGAAGACATGCTTTTTCAAAAACTTTTGCTTCCCTTCAAAATAAGTTTTCTTTAAATTGTAAAAGTTCAATTGTAGGCGAGACAGAGACTTTGCAGTTGTGCATAAAGGCTCCGTTTTGTAATCATGTATTTATTTTTTATGTTGAACCTGCTCCCATTCAAATTTGAAGGCAACTTAAAATTAAAAAGTAATCTGCACAAATGACAACGTTGTCTATATGAAATCCAGGTGAACAAGGTGACTCTGAAGATGGATGTGGCGTATACAGAGCACTCCCACGTGATTGGAAAAGGCGGTGGAAACATCAAAAAGGTGATGGAGGTCACGTCTTGTCACATCCACTTCCCCGACTCCAACCGCCACAACGTCTCTGGAGAGAAAAGCAACCAGGTGACGCTAACTAAGGCAGCAGTTTAGTTAGCTGCAAACCTTCATGTTGAAAACATGAAAACAAGCTTATTTAAAAGCCCTTTATTATTTTCTGCTTTGATCAGGTGTCCATTGCTGGGCCCATAGAAGGAGTGGAGGAAGCGAGGAGGAGGATAAGAGTGAGTGGTCAATATATAATCTGAGTTGAGACTACCCAGAATAGATTTGTCTCAAACTCAATTTCTTCACTCCTGTCAAGACACAGCAATCAATAGAGTGATTCATAGAAAGGCGGGCACAAAGAAGACAGGTATATATGTCAAAAACGCCGCTGTCTGTCTTTGTCTGTCTCACATCTCTTTATTTTCCCCTCCTCTCTGTCTCTTCTCCTTGTTTTCCGTCCAAACTTCATTGTCACAGGACCTGCAGCCATTGTCCCTGACCTTTGACCTCCCAGTCAGCCTGGTGCCCCAGACTCTGCCAGATGCAGGCTCCCCACTCATCCAGCAAGTAGTCCAGACTTTGGGGGTCAGTGTGAGCTTCAGGGCCGTGCCACCTCACCCTCAGGCACAACCTGGCTTCTACGAAAGCTGCTGCACAGGTCTGGGGCCTGCAGGGCAATGCAGCTGCCGTCAAGGTTAGTGTCAGAGACATTTATTACGGTTTATACACATTCAAATATGTCATGCATGCATACATCATGATTTGACAGAAGGCGACTTGCATCCTGATGGACCTGCTGCTGGGGTCCGAGGTCACAGGCGGTATAGTGAGCAGCCAGCTGGATGTCACTTCCCAGCAGCATGTCTTTCTGTTGGGGCAGAACGGAGCTCACTTCATGAGTGTCATGCACCAAACCCAGACCCAGATCATCCTTCCAGACCTCAGTGCTCCTCAGAGCCCTCCCTCACTGCTCATCCAGGGCAGCCCTGACGGAGTGTGTCTGGCTCGGCAGCAGCTCATGGTACAGTGCAGTGTGTTGTTTTTTTTTCAGGTAGAATTGTGCTGAAGGACAAGAGACGTAGCGATTTGTTTATTCTTGTTTCTCGTGTTTCTATGCCATCTATATGTCTATTTCTGCTGTGATAACAAAAGGTTTTCTTTATCTCTTGTTGTTTTACATGCCGTGTGATGTATGCGTCTTTGTGTACACGTCTAGGACTGTCTGCCTGTCTGTTTGATGTTTGACATGCGTGAAGATGGGGAGGCAGATCCTTGTAAACTGTCTCAGATGATGCAAAACCTGGGTGTCTTCATTAGTGTCAAGCCGAAAGTGAAACAGACCAACAAGGTACAACTGCACACTTTGTCATTGTTAGAATCAGTCCATCTAAAAAGAAACAGTAATGTTGTTGTTTTGTTGGACATCTGTTCTTTTTTAAATTCACTTTCAATCTCAGACTATAGAGTTTGTGATTGTTTATTTCATACGTGCCGGATTAAATAAGAAATACCTATTGAAATATTTCTTGAATGTTCATTTTTGATTTTAGATGAAAAGCTACTCTGCTGTGTAGTCTCACATGCTGTGCTGTGTTGAATACTGATGTAAAACTCTGTATTGGTTTGCATCTATCAGTCCGTGGTGGTGAAAGGTCTGGAAAGGAACATCTCCTGTCTGTATGAGGCCCGCCGTCTGCTCCTGGGGTTGGATTCTTGTGAGACTGCCAAGGTAACCGAGATGACCCCTGACCCTGCACTGGCTGGCAGCGAGCTGACTAACTATTGGCTCAACATGTTACTGCAGCAGCTTCGCCTCTCCGAGCAGGGTGAGCATATATGCATCTCTGTGGGTGTGTTTCGGGTTGGATTTTGGGAAGCTATTGCATTGAGAGATGTAATCACGTTATGCAAAAACAACAGCAAAGGCATGAAACATCATTAACAATGAAGCACACCAAACAACAGAGAAGCAATAAAACAATAAGCTCTTATAAAATAAAATGCAATCCAGTAAAGCTTAATAAAGTAGAGTACGTAAGTAAAGCAGTTTTAAAACATCCATAATGGATTCTAGTATACAGATATGAGGAAGGAGGGAGCTCCAGAGTTAGGGTGTACCATAGGAGTAGGCCGACACCCACCAGGCTGCTGGTGGTCTGAGAATGGCTGACAATAACGTTATGTAAATCTGCTGTTGAGGATCATAGAGAGCGAGAACGAGTCTGTGAGATAAGCAGAGGCTCGGTCATGAAGCGCTTTAATCAAGTGGGATTTGTGTGATAATCTGTGAGTTCTCGACGAGTTGAAGTTGGTGAACGAATTTGTTGGGGATGCCATCCAGGATTGCAGTGTGATAGTCAGTGTGAGATGTTACAGAAAAAAAAAAACATTAGCTAAAAGGGACGATGTCTAGAGACGTTTCACAGACAGAAGAAGGCAATCCAAGAGACATTGTTGTTGACATGTGGCTGGAGAACAAAAGGCTACTGTTCAGCATGACACAAAGGGTATTTCATTGTGTTGAGACAGGTATGGTGGCTTAAACAATGGAGAGTGATCAAATATTAGATTTTGAGAGTGTGGATTGGATTTAGAAGGAGTATTTCAGGTTTATCCGTTCACATATATTACCTGGTGGGTTTATTTTGGAGTTTTCTGGTGAAGGACAGAGCAGTACTCCGATGTTGTCACTAGAAAATAATCATATATTCACTTTCAGTGTATTATCTCTTCATCAATACAGGAACTTTTTTGTATGAAGTTGTCCTTTTAACCTTTTTGTGAAGGCTGTCTTCTATGCACATTCTATTTTATTCATTCATACCCTTTACCACCTCTTGTTGATCAGGTTCTGGTCTTACTACCACTCCAGAGGTTTTGAGTGGTACTAAGCCTCGCCCCTCCCCTCCACCAGGTCTCACCCCTCCCGCTGACGAGGGGAGGGCAGGACTGAAAGGAACAGACAGCCGGCCACTGGAAAAGGTTTGTCATGGTTTAAGGTCAAACTATGCAAAACAAATCATTGATAGATAAACCTCAATCGAGAATAAACATGATTTCTCTCCTCTTCCTCAGATCTTAGAAAATGAGGACCTGTCCGGCCAGTCAGAGGATGAGAGCTCCAAGGTCGTGGCAATGTCATCATCTGAGGTGTATGATGGCGTCAACAGCATCAGCAGGATGGGGCTGGTGGGTCGGAGGGGGAGTCTCCAGGGTCCTGAAATTACCAAGGTTTTCATCCAGGGCAGACGTCATTCAACAGGGCAGGCACTAACATACAGGTGAGCATGCACAGAACAAAAACACCCCCCCCTCCCAATAAATAGATAAATAAATAAATGCTCGACCAAGTCCTCACAATGACCGTGAACAGAATTTGCCCCCCCTACAGAGTGATTAATACACCCACACATACACCTGCATGTGCCAGATCTGCTGAGAATCTTCACAAAAAACTGAGACGGAGAAAGGACAGCTTGTTGACCTCATCTATACTTTACTTTTCGCTGACTCTCTTACTTATTTGGTTCTCTGGAAAAAAAAACAACTTTGCAGAACGGTGCCGTATTAATGAAGCATCTCTCCCCTTAATGCAATCCATAATTATATAACATCTTTGAAATCCTTTTTCGGTAATGCTGCTGTTGCTCTAGGGAAAGAAAGAATTCATAAGCTCTCAAATGTTGCACACAGCCATCACAATTTAACCTTGTGTATGTATGTGTGTCTCCTGAATGTGCCAGATTGCTGAACGCAGAGACCGAGGGAGGGAGGAGTGAGCGAAGGAACAGCCTGAGGAGAGACGTGACGCTGGCTCAGGATGTTCGCGCTGACTCATCCAAGGCTGAGGTGAGAAAAAACAGGAATTGTAGGTCTCTCTTTTTTTGCCACCACAAAATGATGCATTGCACCTTTGGACAACCTTATTAGACTACAGCTGAATCTCAGTGGAGAGACAATGAAGTCTTTCTGAAACCCAGCAAACTTTTGACAGCGAAGGTGTGATAGCGTTTTAGAGATGTTTCAGAGAGGAGGGTGTGTGCAAGCCAGAAAGAGGAGACAAAATTAAATTCCAATTAATTTCTGCACATCAAACCGAAGACAGATTGAAAACAACAGGAACATTTTATTTGCGGTATAACCTGTTTGCTTCCACATCCCTGACCTCGCTGCAATTTGATTTTGGGAATCGATTTTTGTGTTTGTTTGTGTTCCTTCTTATTTGTCATGTCTCACTCTCAAAGGTTACTGCAGAGAGGATTAACAAGTTTACTGCCACAGCAGCAGGAAGGCTCCCCCTGCCTGTCCTCAGTAATCAGAGAAAAAAAAATCAATTTCATGCATTATTTACCCACCTTATTTCCTGTTTGTGCTTCGTAGGATTATGACTACGAGAAAAAGAAACTGCTGGCAACCAGAGGTTAGTGCTTCTAAATGTTTAATATTTTTTCCTGTCTTGTGGTTTCAGGAGCTCTGCACTTCTGCATCAATAATTGGGGCACTGCTAAGCGAGCATTTCTTCTTTTTTAAAAAAATTGATCTATTAGTTGCTGTATACTTCAGATAAATATATTAAAAATACATATTTTGCAGGGGGAATTAGGTCCAAAATTATTTCTCTATATTGTTGTCTTGATCATCGAATGGCCACTTTTATACAGCCAAGCTGTTGTTTTATTAGCTGGTCAGGGTGCATACTGGAAAAGTAGTTTAAGTCAGCTCCCCAAACAACACTAAATCGAGGGAATTCTGTAAAAGTGTACACGTTTTGGTCATAACGTTGTTAAAACATGATTTAATATCATATGATTAGCCGGGATGAAGTAGCCTTCTTAGCTTATTCAAGCACGTTATGGAGGGGCCACATTAATATCCCGTGCAGAGGCAGGGACTTGATAGAGGGGGGCTATTTCAGAGCTGCACACTGCCAAGACAACTGATGAAGGGGGCCTGTTTATGGGCTGCACTGTGCCAAAGTTATAATAGAGTAGCACTGGCACTCCCACTTAATTCACATAGGGCAAATACACAATGCCGATAACACACACACACACACATGCATCCAAACACAGTTGTCTTCTGTGCACCCTCATTCACACACATGCGTGGACACACACACACGCACGTACACACACGCACACACACACAGGAAACACTATCTCATCCATCATGCAGGATGAGAGATACTGGGAAGATCTGCAGCCAAATGGTGCTAAATTCCCTCAGTGTTGCTTTATGGGATTATGAATTAGCAGTTTGAATGGGCCATCTGCCTCACAGTCATTAAGACACCCGTATGCCAGTATATGAATGGGACATTTACTCACAAAAAATCCACACACGCACACAAACGGCAACCCACCAGTTATAATCTTATTGACATCCCACTCTTGGAAGTGCTGTTACAATTTTTTTAAATCACAAATTCACACATAGATTCTGTTCCAGTGCCAAAAAGTGACCCGGGGTCACTTGTCTGTCATTTAAATGTGTGTATCTGTCTCAGTCTCAGCAAACTGAATTTTATTAAATATGCCACATGCTGGCAAGGAGAAGCATCGTTTGTTATTAATTATTTAACACCTGAACCCAGCTTGTCCAATTCGGAATATCAGAGTAAATGAGAAACCCTGCAGTGCATTGCTATCAGTGTGCTATAATCCATATGTTTAATTTATGGGCAGATCAAATGGCTACATGTAATGTGACGGGTGTCAATTATAGTGAACCCACAGAGAATCTGCATTTCGCTTCAATACGATATTGAACATGTTTAGTATATTTCAGCTCAATGTTTTGGTTGTTTAAGTTAACTCTGGCCGCTTCTGATAAACCATTGTATGCTACATGCAGCCAGATGTTTCTCTCAGTAGTTGATGGGAAGCAAAACAGCTGAAAGAAGAGCAAATGCTGGATTTATATTCAACAAGTGGCCAGAAACATGACTCAGATGGATGAATGAGCTGTGTAGGCTGCAGAATCAGCCAGTCAGTAGATGTTAGCCAACGTGTACGTAGGTTGATATGTCAGTGTTGTTTTTCAAGCTTGTGTCCATTGCCCTCAAGAGGCCAACAGAATTAGGTAATGCATCTTTAAAGCTCTTGTTTGCATTCCTTGTGATTGTGGTTTTTCAGCCATGCAGAGGAAGCCAGTGGTCACAGAGGTTCGGACGCCTACAGACACCTGGAGCGGCCTTGGCTTCTCCAAGTCCATGCCAGCCGAGGCTGTCAAAGAGCTTCGCAACATAAGCCGACGCAGCTACAAACCCTACTTGAGCACCATCAATAGCCAGCATCAGGTATAAATGATAAATAAATGCTAACTTAATGTCTGGTTTAACAACAAGAACGGCAACAAAAATCGACTTCCAACTTATTGGGGTTCATTTTCATTAATTTTAGCGGAGCTGGCTTGACTTGACTGACTTTTGCTGAACTTGTAAAAATCTTTTGAGCTGCCAGAGCTGTTTTTTGTTGCAGTGCGGTGAAACAAGCACCCCTACTGCGCCCCCATCAACACTCTCATTTATTGGTATTGCCCTCTAACGTTTTAAAGCATTTATCACACTGTGTGGTAAGTACCACCAATTTGTATGCTCAATTACTTTGGGTCTGATCCTATCGCCTCAGTCAACACAGCCACTCTCAGCAACCTGTTTACCTGAACTGTTTCAACTCGTCTTCCCGGCTCTTAAAAAGCCCCTTGAACGGCTGCAGTCTGGCTGCTCAGTAGCCACTGACGGAGAAGCAGACTCACTTAGGATAATAAGAGCAAGAGGCTCAGACGATTTCAATTTTCTTCTGAGATTCAGGCAGCTGGGAGGAAGCATGCACTACGCTCATCGCATTGATAATTTCCAGTGAGAGAGCGCTGCTATTACAGGTCAGCCAAGAGGGGCAAATGAGCTTGTTTAGACACATGATTAATCGCCTTTCTTATTAAATCTTTGGATCTATGAACATTATGTCCACTGAAACCCTCTGCACACAAGAGAATGTGTGATTGCTTGTAGCCATTTGTCTCATGACCTCAGAGGAGAGCTGAACGAAAGGGGTAGTGACAGAAGTACAAGGTGCTGGTGTGAAATATTCGCAGATGAAAGAGCGAGCTCACTTTGAATGCCATCATAATGTCTCTGTCTCCTGCTAGTCATGGGCCGCACAGATGGGGAAGGTGTATAACGGCAGCGACTCTGAGAACTGGAGAGACCGACGTGGATCCACGTCTTCATCCCTGCCCGTCTCTTCCTCCTCCTCCTCCTCCTCCACCTCGTCTTCTTCGTCCTCCCCATCCTCACCCCCACCTACTTTCTCCTCATCCACCTCCTCCTTCCCGGCATTTGCGTCCTCGATGAACAGAGGCAGAAATGACAAACCCTGTAAGTCTTACCTATGTGTGCTTTTAAGCTAGACTAAACAGGCTGGTGCACTTCTAACCATTTCCTCGGAACTTTGACCGGTGACTTTTAGCGGAGAACTTCCAGAGCAGCGGCAGCTACTTTGAAGGTGTTTGCTCATCGAGGAGGGCATCAACCTGCAGTCAGCGGAGCCCCTCCCCCCAAAGGACCGATGACCTGCCCGAGCTGCTCAGCCAACTTGGCCTACTTAAATACATCGATGTGTTTGAACAACAAGAGGTAAACATAGATACAGAGTTGCAGTGCATAATTTTCTGAGTGCAGACATAAAAAAAAACATGTGAAAATACATTTTCATCATCAACTGAAGACATAACACGCAGGTTTTGAGTTGAGTTGGCTGCGTTTAAGACGTTTCTGTAGAGAAACACACAGACAAGTACATAAACTGCTGTACCCAAACCAAAAGCGCTATGCATTATTAATGATTCATGATGCAAATGTTCTCTGTAATCTGTGCTCATCTAGATTGACTACCAGACTTTCCTTACTCTGTCTGATGAAGATCTGAAGGAAGTGGGCGTCTCCACCTTTGGAGCCAGACGCAAGATGCTATTGGCAATCTCAGGTGAGAATACGATGTCCAATCTTAGACACAGATCTGCTTCTCCATCTGTTAACGTGGTAGGTGGCACTTGCCTCCTCGCGCGAAAATCATTACATTATTTATCTTCCTGTACAGACCTGAACAAGAGCAAGAGGAGGCTCTCAGACACACCGGCAGTGAAGCCTGGATACCTGGAGGGTGGGGCTAGTGGTCGACTGCCACGAATCATGGATCTAGAAGTTCCTGCTCAGAGTAATCGCTGGTGAGAGGAAATGCCAACCAGCTCTGAGCTCCATCTGACTGACGTGGAGCTATTCAGCCTCTAAAAAGATATACAGTGACGCTGTTGCCAGTGCAGAGGTCTTATCTCTGCCTGTTACTGAAGAAAAATGGATAAACACGAAAATGCCCTGAAGAGCAGTAAACATTATGCAAACGCACCTTTAATCTACAGCCATACCCCAAAGCTTTTTTTTTTTTTTTTTTTTTTTTTTACAAAATCAAGACAAGGAGGTCTTCGCTTCCAAACCTCTGATTCTACACGAAACAAACTGTATGAAACACAAATGAACATGGGACCATGTCGATCCTTTGTGGTACCTTATATCGTCATAAAGTGCCTTTCTTATACAAACTATCACTTCTATACTTTGAGCATGTTTTTAAGTCTGCGTTAACCACCACATTTATGCAATTGTAAATAATGATTTACAAAAATAAATTTGCATTGTGCTATGATAGAGATGATGAATAAAATGTTGCTGGTTAATGCATCCAGACTGGTACTTTTTGGGGGGTTTAATTCGGGAGTTGACAGGACGTGAAGGGAGAGAGAGAAAACATGTTGAATGACGTGCAAAAAAGGTTCCACAGCCAGACGATTACCAGGGGCATTGTAATTATGTAGTCAGCGCCTCAAATCCTTAAGCCACCAGCGTACCCCTCAGAGCTCTATTATTCATTCAAAACCACCAAAACTAGTGCTAGTATGAGCCGGCCCTCAAGCCAAAGCCAAAATCAGACCACAAGAGGGCACTGGTGTCACACAATGTGTTTAACAATTCAAGTCACATTTGTTTGTTGCACACACAAAAAAAAAAAAAATAATGGATTTGTTTCAGGAAGAAGTGACAACAGCATTAGCTCCATGAGCTCCATGTGTGCAAGGTGGAGCTGGCTTTAAAATATACAGTAGCATGAATCAGATAAGGGGGGGGGGGTGAATTTGAAAACCCATATAGGTCAATACATTTATTGGTGTGAGGGTAAAGTGACACCCATTTGAATGTGGTTTGGTCTCACTTGACTGCTCACCTGAAAATTCCAATTTAATTTGTGACGGCTGCCAAGAGTGAAGCCACTGGAACCACTTATGAGTTGTTCTTGTTTCATTTATTTTGCAGAGGGCTACACCCAGCAATTTAGTGCTATCACAGGGACCTCACTGGCAGAGTATTAACAAGAACCATGGTATAATCTCTCTAAATTTGCACATTTGGAATAGTGTTGTTGGTTACCACATTGATCCAAGAAACCTCCACCGGGGGGCATGAGGGGGTCTGATCCGTTCAGACGCTCCACAAGCTGGCTGGTGCAGTGGCAGCCAAGCATGAAAGAGAGTGTGAGTGGAAGTGGTGGGCTGTGACAGATTAGGGAGAGATGATCCCTGCTTATTACAATGTCTCTGCCAATTACATAGGCAGGCTTTAGACCAGTGATCCTCAAGTCTGGTCCTTGGGCTCTGGAGCACTGCTGGATTTCTATTCCATCAGGTAGCTAATTTTATTCTCCTGCGGTTGCGGGTCTAAAGCGGTCCTTGATCACACAGCTAGAATGAAAACTACCTGAAAGTAGCAGCATTATGGACCCTGAGGACTTTGGAGAGGCACTTGGACTGTTCACCTGCTAAAGTGGCAATCTTGACAAATGGCCCAATTACATGGAAGGTATGCTAAATAAAGCCACGAGTGGATTCCATTTGCAGCCTTTTTTATTTAAGTGGTCTAAACTTCTCAATATTAAGAAGATGTAGCATAGGTTAATGTTTAAATTTCATAAGCTGGTTTTGAGAGAGTAAAGATGCCAGTTTTAAAGCTGCTATAATTAAGAATTTTAGATTAATAATGGATCAAATGACCTCTATCTATCTAACGAACCTACAGTCCCTCATTAGTTCCTCTCAGCTCTACTGAGCGTTTCATGCAACTTTAGTGTTTTGCTTCACTCTCACTGCTCTCATCAGTGTATTTTTCAGCCACAGTGAAACAGCTCTATAACAGACTGTACACTAACTACTCAGCACCCAAGGAAAGGCAGACAAAGTTAGTGACTAGCTGGTGAACACGGTGGTGCATTTAGAAGCTAACAAACCAAACATTCATGGGTGTACATCAAAAACAAAGTTAAAAAGAGTCAATACTGGACTTAGATTCACCACACATGTCACCAAATGAATGATAACGTTGCTCTTTGTCAGCTGGGTGTGCAGTTACAGTCAACTTGATGATGATGTGTCAACGTTGTTTACAGCTTGTTTATGCTGCAACAAGTGGCTGAAAGATCAATGAGTGCAGATAAGATTCAGTGTTTTAATCTGAATGGTGTCTAGTTTCCTCCAATTTGTCCATCATGTGGCTTAAATTCACTACAAATCTATGCCCACTATACAGTAAATATTACCATATATTTTTATATAGTAGTAATTATAAAATGGAATATTTTGTTTTAATACATTCATAAATTTACATTTGTCATGACTGACTGATGGACTGTAAGGAAACCAGAAACAACCTCAGACACCATGTGATGAAGGGAAGAGAGCTGAAAACGCTCGCTGTATAAAGCATGATGTGTTGGAGAAGAGCGTTTTCATTTTGATGGATGTTATGATGGCCCACACTAATAATTACGAACACACATCTCACATTAAATGGCAAACTTCATCAGGCTGTTCCCTTTTGTTGTGGAAAAAAAAGACCACAGATGCATAACCCCCCTGCTCAGAGTCCATCACCGGTCTCCATGGAGACCCTGGTTTGATGGAGGAGGAGCCATCTTTCAGTGAAGCTATCCGAGTATAATAAAGAAGCAGCCGATAGACAAATGAAACAGAAGAACGGAGTCCCTTGAGTGTAAAACACAACCACGCATCTCCCTTACTGAGATGAAGACAGAACCAACTCCAGTGAGATTGGAAGGAAATAGAAACAATGATGAGCGATGTGAGACTGCTGTGTGTAATAAATGTGTCTTGTGGTGGCTGGAGCCACAAGCTGAGAGGAAAAAAAAAAAAAAGTAAATGGGATTTGATTATTTGGATATATCCACCTAATTCCTATTACCATGATACCTTTCCTGAATTATGGGTGCAATTTCTGGTTATTGCTTTCACTGGACTGGTGGTAATAAATGGAGATATAAATTAGGTTGGAACACAGACGGTCACATCTTCTACAACCGAAGAATGGATGGACGTCCTGAAGAAGTGAAAAAATGACATTTTGGGCCATGTGCCTTATACTTTCTTGCTGACTGTTAAATGAGAATATTGACATCATAGGCAAACTTAGGACAGCACAAAGATTAGAAACAGTGGAAACAGCTAGCTTGGCTAAACAAAGTATTTCAAATGTGTTAATTCTTGGGAGGTTCTGGTAGGTTGACTCTGACCTTTGGACAGAGCCAAACTGGCTGTTTCTCCATTTCCCATCTTTGTGCTAAGCTAAGTTTACCCAACACACATTAGAGCAGTATCAATACGTTGATCTAAGATATTTTTCAAAAGGAAAAGGAAAGGAAAAAAAGCTGCTGGGTCTTGCAGGAAGGAATATGGTGTGTACAATTCAGAAAAAGAGCTGCATGTGATGAAAGATGAACAAATCAAACATCCTCTTCACAGCTTTTGTCATGTAGCCTGATGACATGACGATGCTGCGCCAGCCAGGTTCCCAGGATTGGGTGATTATACACCCTCCACAGCTACTGGCATAATTTGATGCACATAGTTAAGCCCATTGTCTATTGTATCTGACAGAGTGTGTTGTGAATTGCTGAATACGCTGTTTCAAGCCAGAAGATTCAGTTGTCCTTTTAGCCTCCAATTGTTGGTACAATGTGTTTTCAAAGTGCTGAGCGGGCTGTTTCAAGCCAGTGGGGTCAGCTGTCCCATTAGCCGGTGATATTACAAAAACACTCATTAAGCTTTTATGTTCTTTTGGGCTCTGCTGGCTTTGTGATACTCCTCTCTCAAAGGCATGTGATAAGAGTATTTTCTGCTGCTACCATTTATGACTGCTTCTAACAGGGGAGACTGCTTTCTCAAGGTTGGAAAAGGTCAGAATTGATGGAGGGCTTTGATTGTTCTACTGCAGAGAAATCTGAGCGAGCCTCTGTAAAAAAAAAAAAAAAAAAAAAAATAGAATAAAATGAAAGGAAAAAAGCATGAGAAGCTCACATAAATGTGCTTGTGGTTTCATCGTGAGGAAAGAGAAGTGTTTTTATTTCATCATGATTTGGTGAAATAACATGAAATGTGAGCCTTGTGCTGAAAATGGTACATCAGGAGAACAACAGACACATGGACACAGACCTGTAAGGTTCAAAAGACACCCAAAGTGCCACTTTACTTAAATTTTCAAAGTTACAAATAAAAATTCACTTAGTTGACATGGTGAAGATTTCAATCATTTAAATCACTGAACATATCCAATGTTGGGAGGCAGAACAGAGCCTCTTCTCTGCACACCCGACTTCATGTGTCCTCCCAGCTCAGGAGCAGCTTCTTCTTCTAGTGTCCTTGCACAGTCAAATAGCCTCAGCAGCCCTACTGACCAATTAGTAAAAGCATAGCTGGCTGAGACGCCGCCGATTTGGACTGTAGGCATTGCAGTTCACTCTTCTACACTGCTATCGCTATGCAATGCAACTTCCTACCTCCTGAGATTGGGAGAAGAACCAAAAAGACACTAGACAGCATCAACATAGCAACAAAGTATTGTAGCAGCCAAATAGGCATCACTTTCTGTTTGAGATGCATAGAGCTAGACCTGGCCAGGTAAATCTCTCTTTTACAGAAACACGATGAGAAACATGCAACAACAACGACAATACATCATTAATCTCATTGCTTCCTGGGCTTTCTGGGACATTCAAGATCAACGATTAAATAATTTACAATCCTCCATAAAGTAACAGAGAGAGAGGGGGGGGGGGCATCTCAGAGCCTGGGAGCGTGTTGTGGAAACATCTTTGAACACTGGAAAGAGCCCGACAGTGGAACACAGAACATGAGAATGGACCGCTGATGAAAGTACAGGAAAGGTAATCCACATTCTGGCCTTCCTGGAGGAAAAAATATTTACATCCAGTACATCAGCTAATATATCTGGGCTCACAGACTGACCAGAGGCTCTGACATGGACATACAGAGATAGGAGAGAGGGACAGAATAAGAGAAAGACTGAAGAGAGAGAGAGAGTAATAGAGAAAATAGAGTAGTAAGTCCATGTTAGAAGAGGTTAAAGATCACAGGTTTGGGGGAAAGGCAGAAGCGCAAAGTGGACAGCTTGAGCAGAATTCTGACAGGATCTTGACAGTTGTTGTTGAAATCTAATAGGCTCTCTGTTTTCTGTCTGAGTGAAACACTTGAAAAGGAAAAGGGTCGGATGAGGTTCACTGAGGAGCGAGATATGGATAAGGGACAGGGGGTTACAAGAGCAAGTTCAGGAGCCAAAGATGGACTTGCTGCCAAGGTAACAGGAGGAGGAGACATTGGAATGGCTTCAGATCTGTGCTGAGTTAACGAAGGTTCCTGGTCAGCTGATGGCAGGTTAAAATGGAGCGGAGCTACCAAACGTAGCCGATCTCGTCATCCTTATCGTCTTCCTCATCCTCGTCGTCCTCAATGGCTCCTCGGGGGTGAATCCGGCCCCGTCTCTTCTTCTGCCGGCTCCGCCCGCTCTGTGATGGCTCCTCCTCCTGGTCATCGAGAAGGATGACTGCACCGCCGCTGCCAAAATCTCCCGATGTCTCTTGGTCCTCATCTGTACGAAGATGCACAAACACAAGGAGACGGATTAGAAAAGCAGAAAGATGCTCACCCTCTCTCTGCAGATAAATGTTGCTGGTGACGTTGCCAGTTCAATACACTCACATCTGATGAACTTCATACTCGTGTGTGAAAACGCTAGTGTTGTTTTTAGTTTTTTTAGTTTTTGAGCTGCCATTGTTGAACTGGTAATGTAATGCGTTTTACAATGCTAAATATAATGTGGAATAGTGCATTAGCTTGCTAGCCATTGTACCTTTCTGTGCTGCTTTTTGCTCCACCACCCAACTATTAGATATACTGAACGGGAATTGCCAATTTTATTTAGAAGCACATTTCATTACATGGAAAGTTAATGCGCGATGTGCGACACCATAAATACACAATATAACAACATAAACATGCGCCACAGCTGTAACTGACCTCAAGATGTGAAGCCCACAGTAACTAAAGGCACCCTCACTAGACCTGGATCAGCCCAAAGTCCTAAGAGACCTGAATGTGTTATAATCAGTGAGCAAATCAGAAATGCACTGAGGAACCTGTAGGACTATGATGACACTGATGAATGACGTCCTAGATGATCAGATGAATCCTCCTGACCTACAGTCCTAAACAGCTAATCAGCCATTGTCAGCATGCTAAACCTTTGTGCATACAAGCCAAAAATAAGATTATATATATATATATATATATATATATATTCTGACCCACCAAAACTCCAAAGTTAAGTTTCTTAACTAGCTAGCTTTGGTGATGCTCGACTTAGCTGAAACACACCAAATTACACCTAATGCTGAGTCCTATGTAGCTGCAGGAGTCATTACCTCAGCTGCTGACTCCAGCATTTTGTGTGTGAAAATGGCACCTGAAAATGGTCCTCAGTTCAAAACGGCTCATTTGGACCTGGATACAAGTGAACTCTAGTTGAGTGGCATTTACAGTGTTAAAACCAATTTGGGGTCGTTGTTTTTTAGAGATTCGAGCGTAGAGTCGTTGCATTGCTACCTGTTTGTTCTATGCAAGGCCGAATGGGAGAACTCCAGGCTGCTCCAGCCTGAGGCCACTCAGCCAGAGTTAGATGAGCTTGTTAGACTGGAGACAAAGGACTGCTGCTGTCAGTGTTTGTGTGTGTGATGACCACAGAGACACCTCATCAATATTGGGAGCTGCAATTACTGGCTTTGGACTAGACTGGCATTCGACTGAGCCATAATCTGTGACTGTGAGTTGGCTGTTTGATTGGTAATCAGCATGTCCGCCTGGATTCTTTCTTGCTAATTATTGTTCTTTTTTTCCCACAGTAAAATCCCACGGCAATTGATTTACAGCAAAGTGCATCTATTGGCTTTTTGACCACTCTCTTTTAATTTCCGCTACTAGCTTTTAAATATGACTTTGACATATCAACACACTTAATTACACATATTCTTTGTCTAAATGCATCCTCTCGAATGGCCACATCAGCCAGCAGTTCCGAGGTTTATTCTCAACCAAAACATGCTATACAGTCACTGCTATAAATTCATGTTTATAACAAATCTTTTGACACTTGCACTCTGCTGACAAATGTGATGGATTCTCCTACTTGACTTGCAGGGCGCTGGTGTTTTATCAAAGGTACATGAGCAGTATATCAGAAGGAAATGGAATCAGACATATGACTGATAGAATAGCAGCCAGACTGGCTCCAGAGGCATGCCTAATGTTATCTATTTCCTAAATGATCACTGGTGCGTAGATATCTGTAAAGATAAAGAGAGAGAGAGAGAGAGAGACAGCGATGCTGAGCAAAGAAATGAAGCAAAGTTGGAATTGTGATGCTCTCTGTGTTTCAGGGCTACGTTGTGTTTTGAAGAGAGGCTCCGCAGTCTCTCTCGTGTGTAACAGCACGGGATTACAAACACAAAGAGAAGACAGACATACAGCACTCCACCTGGATCAAAGCACTAACTCCAGACAGCCAGAGAAATGGGAGCCAAGCAGAGCAAACAGAACACAGCCAAAACCTTTGTTTAGCTATAAGTGAACATGTGGGTGTGTGTGTGCGTGAGTTAGTGGGTGTTGTGGTCTCGCTCAGTGGTGGAGAGAGTACTGAAAATCTGTATTTAAGTAGATGTACTGTCACATTTCTGAAATATTACTTAACTACAAGTACAACTACTGTACTTTTATAAAAAAAAGTATTCCTCTCAAAAACTACTCAGAGTTGTTTTGTTCGTGGTTTTCATTGGCACGTGATGTTCATGGTGTGTGGAAAAAGCAGAACAGACAGCAAACCTAGATAAAAAAATAAAAAAAACTGAAGCGCTCTGTCTGAACGCCCCAATTGGTTAACACGGATGCTGAAAGGAAGCAGGCAGCACTTCACGGTGCTTCTGCTTCTGTGTCCCTGGTGTGACTCCAAAAATACAGATGGAAGGTTTGGATATAATTCAAATTGCAGGCATAGTCAGCAGTGAATGATTAAGAGGTAGCAAAGTATGTTACATCGTGTAATGCATACATAAGCAACTCGCAATAGTACGATTACCCTCCACAAAAAAAGACACAATGTGAGTTGTTGTAATCCATTGCTTCTCCCCCTGGCCTTACCGCAGTTGGGGTTGCCTTGTTTTCTGGAGCCAGCGATCTCGTTGCCATATTTGTCCACACACCAACACTGGCCAGTGCTTCCGTGACACTGGGTTGGTTTGAAGTAGCCCTCCTCAGTACAACGAGGAATGTAAGAGCCTAAAGATAGGGAGAGGATGCAGAGGGGAAGAGAGCAAAGAAAGAGGGAGAAATAATGTAAGTAAATAGCGACATGAAAAGGGGAGAGAGAGAGAGAGAGAGAGAGAGATGAGCAACATTAAACCGACAGAAACAGAAGGCCGGATCTGATCCCTCCTCAGCAGAAGCTGTATGTCCTGTGACCGAAGTCCTTGTGTATTCACAGGGGGAGATCAACAATCAATTACTGCTGTGAAGGTTGCAGGACAACAACCATACATCCTGCTTAAAGGGAAGCCGCCACTTTCAGTAACACACACATACACGCACGCCCATGAGCTCTCAGAAAAAACTCTGTTACCTTCATTTGACCCAGTAACACACACACACACAAACAAACCCATGCACGCACGGAAAACACTGTTACCTTCATTTGACCCAGTCCAACCTTATTTTTCATGCTGTTTTTCTGTGAGCGATCTGCCCATTGGGGATGGATGACACATGTAGAAAGTTTCAGGATGTATTTTATAGTGTATGCCGCATGTTTAATGCTGCAGATTTATGTGTTTGTCAGCATTAAAGGTGACTATGTTGATTTCTTAGACAGGAGTCAGTGACTAACACCTGGCAATCATTCGGACTGACCTATGAGGCTCTTCCTTCGACTCTGGTTCTGGATCTTACTCTTCTCGGTTTGGCAGGGCAGTCCTACAAGAAGAACACACACAGTAATTTAATCAGTAGAGCTCGTTTATTCTTTCCATCAGCGTAATTTTCTCATATTGGTCAAGCTGAAGCTGAAACTGCATCTGTCCTCACATACTGTGCTAAGGTTCTTCTTTTAGTGTTTAACAGCTTTGAACCAGTAAGTTATCTGTCACACCTACTTGATAAGTACACGTTACACGCTGATCTTTTTACTGCTTCTCCTTTGGCTATGCTGTGCTATAGTGAGGTCACCCAGTCATCAGACCTCAAAAATGAAGTTAGGGATAATTATGACAAAGTAATGGGCAAAACCGTGAAGATAAAATACAAAATGATGTTAAAAATAAAAACTAGATTTGCCGGCTTTTCATGTGTGCATTGGTTTCTATTCACTAACTCCAGATTTTCTGTCTGCCTTTGTCCATCTTCTTTTAACATCAGTTTCTTATTCAGCCCTGTCCCCATCCTCACCTTCAGGCTTCTGGAAGCAGTAGCACCACTCGTTGTTAGACAATTTGCCATCCTTGAAGGAGTCGCAGGAGTTGAAGAGGGGCTTCATGCACAGCTCATATTTGTCCAGGTAGATGGCACTTAGCTCCGATTGGTCAAGCAGGAGGTCAAAGTTCATGTCTAGCTTGTTGAACATCCATCCCAGTGAGTCCTTACAGATGGGCAAGATGCTGGTGTCGAAGTCTGAGGGAGAAAAGAAGAAATTAATGAAGTGAAGAAGATGTCCAGGTCGCTTATCTGTTTTCTTATCTGTTTCAAATAGCACACTGAGATTTGTGTGTGTGTGCGTGTGTGTGTGTGTGTGTGACAAGGTGTGTGTGTGTGTGTGTGTGGACATGTTGTCAGACATGTTGACATTACAGAGAACAGAGCAGGGTCGCTGTCAACATCACTGCCAGCCCTCATGAGAACTGAAAAGCATGGCTGCTCAATAGAAGCAAACACACACACACACACACACGCAAACATATTGTGGGGGGATGTACTCACGTCCGGTGGCAGAGTCAAAGCTGTCAGAGGATTTGAGGTCTCTGTTGGCGTCAAGGTGGAGAACTCCAAACCAGTCCTTCAGTCTGGCAGCCAGACTGTGGAGCTCTGCGTCAGTGCAGGCTACGACACAAACACAAAATAATGAGGAGAGGGGAGGCAGTCAATCTACTGCTGCCATCAGGGGGGAAGAAAACTCAGTTCTTTTCTTGCTCCTTATCAAACATTCATTTCTTTTTTTTGCCATGTATTTTTGCTCTGTGCTCTTTCCTTTCTTTTTCTAATCCAGCTCTTCTCCTTCAGTAAGCACAGCAGAGCAATAACACACACACTTACTGACCGTACCGATCTATTGACAGTTATTATAGGAACCCAATCTGACATACGTACACACACACACAGACAGACATACATAAATCACATGGGAGTTTCGTTGCACCATTTAGTGTTCTTGTTCAAATGAATGGTTTTATCCATGTGTGTGTGACATACACAGACACACAAACACACACACACACAATGGACAAAGGTCAGTTTGAAATTCCACATTTCATCTTTCGCCCAGAGGAAAAATAAGCTGATGTCTTGCAGGGAGACGCCACTTGTTTGTTGCATTTTATCATTTTATCCTCAGTCGAGATAAATCTCTCTCTCTCTCCCTCTCTCACTGTCTCTCTCTCTCTGTGGGTGTGTTTGTGTTTTTATGTATGACCACACTCCTCTGCACAACTAAAAAACAAAGCTGATCCAACACTGTCAATCAAGCTGATGCTACTCGCCGTGCTACTACCCAAAGAGAGCACAAACTGAACAATATGTTAAATGATACCCCTGATTAAAAGTATAAACCAGCCTTCGACGCTGCCTATCAAATCCCTCGTTCCCTCAGCCATGTGGGACTGATGGGGTCTTCCTGAAATTCAAGCAGACCTCTGCCTCTGCCTGTCTCCTTCTGCATCTTTGTCTGTCAATCTCTGTCTCCCTTTAGCTTTCTCTATTGAGCATGATTGGCATATTTTTTTTCCCCCCGTCTTGTTTCTTTTGCGAGCTTGATAAATGTGCCTGAAGAACAAGAGCCACTCTCCACCTCCAGCTTTGTGGCACTCTTATTCAGAATGGAACAGTTGTGAGAGTCCCTTTTAAATTTTTAATCAAGATATTAGTATTTCATCCTGAGAATGACTTCTAATTCTTGTATACAGTGTTAGAAATAATAAAAGAGGGAAATACATGCAAATACACCTCATGGACACATCAGGCAGGCAGAAAGATAATGTCATCTGAAGTAATAGAAAGAACAGAGCTAACACACACACACGCACAAACAAACACACGCAGACACACATACCTATTTCACAGTTATAGTTTGGCAGTGTGTCATTATTGCAGCTACTATAAAACAGAGGCCACCTCAGGTAACAGATTGAAGCTGCAGAGGACAAATAACATTTATCTGGGCTAGCTATCCATTGTGTGGCATTGCCTTTGTAATCCCACGGCGGTCTGTGTGTGTGTGTGTGTGCGCGAGTGACAGAGAGATACAGTATAACACTTCAGGACCAGACAGATAACATTTCAGAGTGCTCTTCATTTTCACGGTCTGAAGCAGCGAAAGAGAGAGCAAAATACCAACAGCCAAACATTATCTGTCTACAATTAAAATTCTTCCCTTGGCGGAAGTGGAATTTGGAGCATTTAGCTCTCACTTTAACCCCCCATTCATTTGACCTTCTTCATCCTCACACCGACTCATCACTGATCGCTATCCCGCTTTCTGTTCCCACACATAGCCAATTGAAGCATTCTCTACTTCTGTGATTCTTTTGTTACCTTTGAGGACATCTCGCGCATTTCCCTCTCTTGCCTGTTCATTGCCAATCTCTCTCGCTCTCTCTCTCTACTCTAATTCTGTGAGTTTTCCCAGATTCAATAGAAGCCACTTATCACACCTGGTTGTACCTAACTCAGCTTCTCTTGAGACTTAAAGGACCACTTTAAAACACCCTGCTCTTCTATTTCTTTCTCTCACCTAAATTGCTTTGAATGCTTCATTTCCCATCTCTCTCCTGGTACATCCCCCTATAGAGTCCAAAGACTTGAGTGTTTCTGTTTTCCCCTTTGATATCCATTCCCTTTGTCCCTCTCCACTTTTTCCACTTTTGACTTCGCTGCTCTCTCCATCTTTCCCGCTCAAGTCTTTCAGACTTTAGCACTACGGCCCACAATGAGTCTCGATGGACCCCTGTTATCTCTCTTTCCCAGTGTGACCCAAATTGTATTGGACAGGCCCGACACAGCTGCCTGTGTCCGGAATCCTTTTCTTGGGCAATGAGTCCGAAAGCTGGAGCTGAAGACATTCAGGACACAACACAGAGAGATAAAATGGCCTATTAACTATTTTCTTTCTCTCTCTCTCTCTCTCTCTCTCTCTGCAGGCCACAGCGGGTCAGGCAAGCTTAAAGATGTCTGACACGCAACACAACAACATCAAAGCCCTTTCACGGGCAGATACAAAGATGATGCTGTTGTGGCAGAACTGGATTTGATGTGGGACTCAACAAGTGTTATTGCTGTCAGCAGAAAACCTGATCAAGCGTTTCAGAATCACTTTACAGGATGACACTGAAGGCGTGACTTAAATCATAACAGAGACAACAGGTGTGTGAAACAAAGACCAAGGTGAAAGAGTGGGTTTGTGAAAGGCTTACTTTAAAAATGTAATATGATACAATTGTTAAATACCTCTTTAACATAATCTAAGTATCCAAATATTAGGATAACTAATTTCCTCAATACTAAATATGCACATAATATGTATTCTATAAATGAAGACATCAATATAACCTTAGAGGATGAGGAAAACAAGATTTTTAGCTTCAAGAATGTTACATTTTTTCTGTGTATTTTTTAAAGAAAATGCTGTTTTTTGTAAAGAAGTTTTCCCAGCTCGAAGGCAGAGCTTGCACTCTACTGTATTGTTGTTCCACTTTTCTGCTTTAAAGGCCAAACGGTGGTGAAATTTTCTCCCTGTAGAAAACACTTTTGGCAATTATAAGCTATTAATAACCTTGGCTTCACTAGAGAGAGCAGAGTGTTGTGATGTCTGTACACGGCATTTTAAAATTGTAGTCCCGCTTTTAAACCCATTGCGTGTCATCAGTCCTCAGACCTGCAAAGCTGGCAACTCATTAGCTTCTAGGAACTGGAGGGACTCTTCGATTTAGCCACGTGTTTTAGCAGCAAACTTTACTGTTATATGTAACCGAAGCTACAATTGATGGCGAATATAAAATTGGCAGCAGTAAGAACAGCTAGAAGCCTTTGGCTAAGAAGTTTCCATTTCAGATCTCCAGGTCTGAGAGTAAAATTCCCTCTCCACTCTGAATAATAATGCTGGTGTATCCTTCAGCCAAACAGCTGCTACCTAATTGTTCCAGCAGATACACTCGTCCACTGTGAGACTGACGCTAAAGACGCCAGGACTGAATATCAGCCCGACAACTCAACTCGTTGGGAATGGTTATTGGAGCAGCAGAAAAGAGTTGGAGTTTGGCATTCAGGCTCTGACGTAATCTCTCGCCACAGATATTCATACAAGAAGATACTGAGGAATGAGGAGCAGATATCTTAAACCCCTCAAAGCCCGCAGGTGTGAGCTGAGGTGGTGGTGGCTGAAAGACAGGTGGTAAGTAATGTCATTGAGGGAGCAGAGTGAGAGATGGGAAATTTAAAAGCTTAAAGAGACTGCTACATAAGGAGAGTGTGTTTGTATTTGTATTGGATGATTGTGCAGTGTGAGGCATGTCGCAAAGGTATATGCAAGTGCAGTTTGAGTTGTCTGTCTGAACTAGTTTGCAGGTGTCACTCCATTTATCAGCTGCTTCCAACCCATCACAGACTGTTTTGACAGTGAACTTTTACCCGGGGTAAAGCGGTAGTAGACAGCGAGGCAGATGCACCGGCTGCTTTCACGCAGGAGATGTAGAAGAATCGATCAGTATTGCATCATAAATCAAACACTGAATCACAGCTTCTTATCCTTCTTCCTCCCTTCCTCCTCCCCTCTCACCCAACATTTCCTCACCTCTTTAATGTCTCAAATCAGATCAGATCAATCAATCTTCCATAATGTAGAAGTAAAAGTTTTCCCTCTACATTTCTGGCCAAAAATAAAAATAAAAAACTTTTTAGTTGGTTACTACCATGCAGTGTTTTATTCCTCATTTTATTTGTTGTGAAGAGCCACATAAAAGCTAGAAGAGCGCTTATTTGTTGAGTTAATCAGAAAAGACAAAATGCCACGAGAGAAGCAGCTTTAATTTGCATTTCAGGGAAGTTCAGTCAGACAATTGGAGTGTTTTATTGCAGCAGCAGAATATATTTAGAGTTTGGCGTCTAGGCTCCGACCTCACCACGTCCCCGCAGATATGTATGCATAAAGCTATTGAGGAGTGATAAGCAAAGATCTTGGACCACTGGAGCCTACAGGTGGCTGAAGAACAGCCGCTGATGCTGATGCAAGGCATTGCAGTGCAGCTGACTGCATGAACTAGCTTGCAGGTGTCGCTCCATTTGTGGATAACAGGGTGAAGACAAAGTCACCACAATGAATCAGAGCACTAGTCACTGAGATGCATCAGCAACTGTGCTTCTGAATTACAACAACAACTCTGTCACAAAAAAAACATTTTTATACTACAAATTGACTTCCAACATTCCAGCAACATCCAGGATGTAGTCCACTATTCACATCCTGCACAGATGTCAAAGTGTTTAGGTCTGGACGGGCGTACAATGCACAGCGCTTTGACACTACAGACAGTTTTGAGAGTTTTGTGTCCAACGTTCTGATTCTTGTTACGTTCACACAGATAATATGGAGATGTTCAAAGTCTAACATTGCGGACTCCCCTCAGACAAAACTGTATAATGTTGTCAGTCTTCTTTAGCCTACATTTGTATATGTTCTAACAAATTGGCATCATTAAAAGTATGCTGAAACAGGAATAGTTCTTTAGAATGTACCCATGGATGTACAGACCAATAGAGTATTTGAATACTGCAAAAAAGTTGATGATGTGTCATGCAAGTTCTGAAGTCATTACAACTGTCTTATTTCAGTGATATATGGATGTTAAGTTGTGAGTCACACTGAAAATATGTGTATGTCTGCATGAATTGAGTTATGACTCAGACTAAGTGCCATTTTTGACACACATTGCTGCAATCGGGCACTAATGAAGTACCTTCATCGCCTCCATGAGCTGGGTGTCACCGCCATAGCTCCGACTGCTGCTGGTGTGTTGATAAGTGAGCCAAATCAGTGTGCCAAGCTGCGATAACTAACTTTAACTTCTTTCCTTTTCACCTCACGTCTCTTCTTCCACACTTCCCATTAAACTGTCCCAGAGTGGAGGCGCGCCTCACAGATTGAAAGCCTCTGGGATAAGGTCAGGGAAAGATCACGGTATTAGCTGAATATTAGAAAGCGAATGTATCCCATCTCATGCCTCACGTTGGCGTTGATCCCACAAAATTCTGACGCCAAAGCTTCAGATATTCCACAGATTTTAAATAAAAGGGCAGCTTTTCTGAGCATTGGGCCACGATAGCCCGGTCTGCAGAGATTTGGTTTGGGACTCAGAGAGTGGCTGGTTCAAGTCTGGCATGGACCAAAGAATGGAAGGTGGACAGATAGCTGGGAAAAGTGCCAGTTTTACTGTATTCATTTCTGCACTGTTGTATCAGTGCACAATCACACAGTCTATAACTTATGTGACCTTTTTTTTTCATTTTTAAATCTAAACGGTATATTCAGCCACATATCAATCAATTACTTCAACATTCAGTTTGATTTAACTTTGTCCACCCTGTGGAGACAGATGCATCCTCTTTGTTCCCTTTTAGTGTGGCACAAACATGCATCACCATGTCGGTGGTGGTTGCGACTGCCATTAGGATGTGATTGAGTGCAACTTTCCCAAGTTACATGTGGTGACATTCCCTCCGGGCCAGTTTAGGTTGTGAGATAAATGTGTCCTCCAGACTTCCTAATATACAACTCCAAGCATCAGGAGAAAGCAGGCTTTGAATCTTTCTATGGGTCTCCTTTATCATTTATAAATGATTAACTACGTTTGTCATATAAAAGAGAAGGAGTGGCTCTAAATCCAGACAGAGGAAAGGTGGGCGGTGATCACCTTGAGACATCAGGAGCGTGGTCTAATCAGATCAAGATGAAAGGCAGATGGAAAGAAAGACAGGAGAAATAGGAGGCGGTGGAGTGAGGTGACACTTCTTAACAAGGTAACAGAGGGAGAAAGAAATGGACTGAGACAGTTAGATAGGAGATATGAGGAAGATAGAAGGTCAGATTCATTAAAAAGATACAGGCTATGTTTGATTTTCCTTGCCCCAAGCTATCAGCTCTCCAGAACATTCTCACTGGCAGCGAGTTAAGGTTAGCCTAGATAATGATCAGTAATACACTGTCTGCACGGACAGGGAGACAGGTAGAGATAAAACTGATAAGAGTGCAAAGAGAGAACCAGGCAGAGTTTAAGTTAAGAGTTAAGAGTAAGACTATTTTTACAAAGTGAGATCGTTTTACCAAGTATATGCTTTTTGGATTTAAATGATGTTTTGAAAGAGGTTTAAGCATGAAAGTTAAGTGTAGTAAATGTTCTAATCAAGGTCGCGGGCTAATCAAGACAATAACAGGATCCTGAAATTAAAGAAGCCAAATGGAGTTCAGACAAAAGGTGTGTAGTAACTTTAAAGGTCGATGAATTTTGACCAAACGTCAAAAGAATTGGAAAAAAATATAGAGAAATCTATTTGATATTGCATCTTAGTAATGTCCCAGCTCAAAGGAGGTTAATTGCATTGCTACTATCTTTATAGTCACACCAGAAACCCTAAATAAGCTACAACCCAATAACAAGTGAAATCAGGTACACATATAGAGTGTACTGAAAATGACAGATGAAACTGATTGCAATTGGGAGGTATTGCAGGCATCACAAATTCTAGATATATAAGACTCGGAACAATGTAGACATTTATGTGAACCATCTTCTCTGAGCGAAACACGGGGTGTGACTGTGTCGTGGTTAAAAACATTGACTGTTGCTCGGGAAAGGGCTGTAATAGTAGTATCTGGTGCCAGTGCTGTGCGTCCAATCACACACCTGACATCCTCCTAGGAGGTTTTGCATCACCATAACAATGTCCTGACCACTCAAGGTAGCTTGTCAGCTGTAAACAGAGTTTGTTTTCTAAGCGTTGAACAAATGACCATGCAGCTTTTTTATATTCCGGACAGTCTCCATTGGACATACTAAAAATGCTTTACAGGCACTCTTCACACCAGTTAGCAAAAATCCCTAAGCAATTGGCATGTGCTGGTAAAGGATAGGAAATGTGGAGGCAGAAGAGAGGACAACACAATCTGTCCTCCTGCATGCTCTCTGCGGAGCTGTGAGACAGAATTGCCAGGAAAAATTAAATTTAGCAAGGGGATTTAGCCCATTCAGCCTCTAACATTTCGTATTGTTTTGAAAAAGTCTTTGTTCAACAGTAGCTGAAAGAAATGTAACTATTATTGTTGAAGACAAAAGCTTTTTGATTATAACCAGTGAACGCTTTTAACTATGATTCACCAGCAGGATTGCTTTGTGTCCGTGCAAGTCTTTGTTTTAAATGAGGCAGTAATGCTCAGTGTCACAACAGCACTGCCTCAGGGATGCATGAAATTAAATTAAATCTCAGTGCTTCTGTGTAACCGTTAACCTTTGCTGACAAATAAGGAAAGTAAATCAGGTTCATTTGATCATTAAAAACTGTCTTAATTAGTGATTAGAACAAATATTACACAAACTTTGCAATTAATATATGGAATTACCTGTAATTGTGGTCTAATCTTTGACACTTTTTATCATTTCTCTCAGTCCCAGATTAGTTTACAATATTAGAGAGACTTTGCTGGATCCATTTGTGCCAATCTGACCCAAAGTCAAAAGCCATGGGTTCAACTCTATTTGTAATATTAAAATATTCCATCCCTCCTGTCCTTTGTGCAAAGAAGAAAGGGGCAGAGAGACAAAATGTGGAGGTGGGAGTTTATCCAAACAAACACACAGTGTGGAAATAAAGGTTATTAGTGTGACCGTAATACTCAAACAGCATGATATCTGAAGCCTTCCACTTTGCCTGTCATGTAGACCACAATATTTACCCTGCACTCCAAGTAAACTGTAAACTGCAGCACACACTTATTACTGTATCATCTACAACTATGAATGCATGAGTGGGTGAGTGGGAAGAGAGAACATTACCAGTGAAAGATGCTTGTTGCTTTTGCAACAGCTCTTTCTCTTCTTCCCCCTCTTCCTCAATTCTTATAGGAGAATCAACAATTTTCAAGATGTCATCTGTCTTTTTACTGTCTGTTGAATCTGGAGACTCAGTGCTTGCTTTGACACACAGTGGTGAACCATGTTAGATACTAACTAACTGTCTCAGTATGGGAGTTGGCGTTCATGACATTTAATTTAATTTCATTTAATGATTTAATAATAATATTTTTGATATTGCAAATTTCTCATCATCTTGGGTTCTGTTGGCTCTGTCCTGCAGTCTGTAGACAGTTGATAGAAGAGACATGACACGCAACAAAGGTACCAAACCAGGGATCTGGCAATTACAGTATGCACTTTAACCATTCCTATGGTATATTTGAACACAACCTGTGTTCCCTGATGTATGATGATAAACCAAGTTGAATTATATTTTTCTTACCAAACTCAAAAGACCAACTGCTGTTGGTCCGGTCCAGTTATCCTCAGAAGCTGTAGGCTTACATCATAGATTTGACTGTAATATTTTATTCAGCCATTTATTTAAAACATCCAATCAACTCCTTAATCAAGTACAGCCCCTTCCAGTTAACAAAATCACTCCAGTCACTTCCTTTCTATTTTTTTAAACAATCACCTCCTTCCTGTTGTACCTCTGGGCTGTGTCTGAAATCACTTTGTATTTTCTACATAGTCACTTCATTTGCCTGACATCATTTTATTTGTGTGTTTCATTTATATACATATACATTTTATGCATGATATAATTCCCTCCAAAAGTCCAATAATGGAACATGTATTGTCCACGGTATGTATAGCTTGGGAAAAGAACTTTGTGGTGAATGAAGGCAAACCTCTCCCACGTGCATGCTATTTCCTTCCCATGTAATACTTTACATTTGTTTAAACACAGTCTTGGTCACACCCTCATGAGTGAAGTCAAAACAGGTTCTTTCAATCAGGCTATTGACGTGCCCTGACATCATCGTAAGAGGTGCAACAAAATTTGAAGCTTTACCTGAGAGCAGCAGCCGCGTGTGATGCCATGTATGATTCAGTTTGATTTCAATCATAATGAACTGAAAAATATTCTTCACGTCTTCCTCTTCCTTAATTACTGTAATATCTTACACTCTGATGCCACTTAGATGAATGTGCTTAATAATTAAATTCACCTAAACAGATGGACTGCATTTGACCACAGATAAACCATATAAAGTGACCACAATTAGAAGAGATCATAATAATGTCTGAAAAAATAAACTTCATTCAGTGATCTCAGTGGCCTCACCGAAACCATTAACACTGTTGCAAGGATATTGTTATCTATTATCTAATGAAATCTGTCTATGATTACTATTGCTTGATTTACACAGTCTATCTCATTTAATTGGCTTAGTTCTGCCTGTCCAACTTTATTTCTCCTGATGTCAACTAACCACACTTACCTCATCTGCCCTCCATCCACACAAACATTTCACTGAATATTTACACTTGTTGATCTTGTTTTTTTAAAAACAGCTCTCTTCTTTCACACAGAAAATAAAAGAAACGTCATCATATTGATGTGCTGGATCAAGATGACATTTCAGGAGGTAACCGGTGTATTTTTAAATAGAACTGAATCAGCATTGTCAATGAAAATGTGAACAAATTATACCAGTTTCCCAGTTGTGCAGGATTGTTGTGACTATTAATGTATACACAGTGTCTATTTCTATTATGTATACTTAAATTAGGCATTGTCCATGCTCAAGGTTTTATATTGTACAATTCTAAAATGAGGACACATGTCCATGATTTCCAAAAAGCATCTCTTTGAAGTGTTCCCAAGCCCATGTAGTAATATATTTAATATAGTCATGTCAGTTTTTAATACACTGAGGAAAAGTCTTTTATTGATGTTATGGATTATAGGTGGGAAAATCCTTAAATTTCTTGCACTTTGTGGGTTAAAAAATGTTCTTAAACTGTTGGACCGTTCACCCACTTACTTAAGTGGTAAACCACAACCCATCCTTACTTGTGGACAATCAAACTTTTATGGCCCCATTCATGGTACTATCACTCGTAAATAGTTAATTTGTTAACCTGTGGAATATTTCAAACAGTTTTGTTGCCCCTGTCCCAACTTGTTTGGAAAATGTTTCAGGCAATACATTCGGAATAATCCAAATATCTCCAAGAAACAATCAAGTTTACCAGTTTGAGGATAAATATATTTACTTTACACTGTATTTCATAGAATATCATTTGCAAATCTGTTTGGATTTGCATATTTGACAGCATTCCAACTGTTTTGGTCGCAAATTCAGAATCCCTGGTGTAAAAGCAGCGTTACAACAAATCACTGCTTTGGTGTGGAAACAAAGCAACCCTGTTTACTGTAAATGTCACAGGTGTTGTGTGAACAGGGGTATTTACCAATCTGGTATGAATGAGGAGCGATTGCACATACCAAACTTGTGCAATCCTTTGACTGTTACCATAGGAACACAATCTGACACACATAGTGTTTCCCTCACCTACTGCCACATCCATCTGTTTACCATTTTGTGTTGTTGATCTAATGAGAGATTCTGCACACACACACACAGACACGCGCACACAAACTTCACTCGTCGCTGCTACTTCTGAATGCACAAACATTTGGACTTGCTATCTTACTGATGGTCTGAGGACAGGCTGTGCTGAAAAGTAGAGTCACATTCATGAGAAGAAGATAGAGCCAGAAAGAGAGACGGTTAAGGAATATGAACAGGAGGAAAGACTAAGTTCAAACTGAAAACTTTGAGAAAAGATTGAACCAGACAACACAAACTCATCCACTCTGTTCGCTCCCACTGCCAAGCTTTCAGCAATACCAAACACATAATTAGAGTTTCTATTGAGCAAGGATGGAGGGGAATACTAGGCAGCAGTCAAGCTGATAAAACACTTGTACATTACATTACATCATTCTCTCTTCCCTGTTTCCCATCATTCAGGCATAAAGTAATGAAGGAGAATGTAAGATAGGAGAAGGAACTGACATTAATTAGCACTTAGACACTTTTCTTTTGTAATAACTATGCTTGATGAACCTTAGGATGCTTATAAACGCTTCCTAATCTGCACGTAATAGGTAAAGACCTGAGAGGGCAGAGGATATGTGTGCTTCTGTAAGTTATATATTCAGATAGATCGCTAGATAGATAGATAGATAGATAGACTCACAACAAACACACAAAGTCACAAAGTAAAACCGTCCCACTACTCCCCCCATCTCAGAGAGAGGAAGTCTGTAACGATAACAATCCATCCTTTTCTGTGCTGCTTTCCTTTAGATTGCATTTCTCCTCCAGAATCTCTCCATCCATCTACTGAAATCCTATTTTCATGACAAACAATAAGACACACAAACTCACTCCGTCACTGCTCCCTATAGCTGTCAGAAAATGTGTGGGGGTAGGGAGGTGGTGATGGGATGGGAGGGGGAGAAAATAACATGAGTAAGGGGAGAGGTGACAGGAAAGAAATGGAAACACCATGAATCACTGGAGAATTTGAGGGATTACCTGTGAAAGGGTGTGTGTGAGTGTGTGTGTGTGCGTGAGTGTGTGTGTGTAGGTGTATATGTGTGTGTGGCATCCAACTGAACCTGAAAATGGCTAAAATGCAGCAGATAACCTTCTCTCTGTCTGCACATTCATCCCTTTGAGCTATCCAGCCTCTATCCACCCATCCAACCATCTACATGCACACATCCATCTCTGCCGTGCACTCATACACATTGTTAGAAAAAGATTAAAAACAGGTGTGACTGGGCCAGTTTTAGTTTATGCTGCGTCACAGAAGATCAAGGCACATGAAACCCACAGAGAAACAAAGACGACTAAGTATGTCACAGCCTGAAAGACAAGAGCTTTGACCTAAATCAAAAGATATTGTTTCCCGTGTAGCTAAAAAGGATGGCTCCATCTAAACAGAAAGTCACTCATCGGTTTATTTATATGAACGGAGAGCTTCAGTACTCACCAGCCTTTTCAGTCTTATGGTCATGCTGCGGTTTGTTGAGCTCTTGACCAGGCAAACAGGGGCACAGCCCATCACACTTTACTGAGATTGTCTTCCCAGACAGGCAGCCCTGAAACTCCAACTTACACTGTAGAAAAGAAACATAAATGGAGACTTTACTTCACAGACCTGAGAGAGAGAAAAAGAGGCAACCAACTGACTTCAAACATAAAGATTTGTTTACTCATCACAGGGAGTACTTGGCCTGTAAAAAACAGGTTAATACTTCTGTGGGTCTGCTCTCTAAAGTCTCTGAAGAAAACAAGCCCTGTGATACCATCAGGGTTATCTTGTCTCAGATACTTCGACTTTATAGGAAAAAATGAAATGTGTGGAAAACTTTATTGAAGTGGGAAAAAGCTACTTTTGATCCCCACCAGGTTCTCCAGGTCAAGATATTGTCCTTTTGTGAATCTATTCTCCTGCACCCGAATGACTAGAAAACGGCAGCAAACCTGTAGTCTATAAATATGCATGACGTTTAGTGGACCAGGCACTGAAGGTCTAGTAAAGAGGTTGCTTGAACCTACTAGGAACTAAAAGTCAGGATATTTTGGGCTCTGCTGCACCAATTTTGTCCTTTCGTATCCAGATTCGGATCCAATTCTAAGAGTTTGCATGTTACAAGTGTGCTCCAAGTGCTTGAACAAAACCAAACAAAAACTTCCATTATTGAACTTTGCTGAGCTGATTAAGGGAAAGATTTGCTGAGACAGGATTGGTCATTTGTCTTCAATGAGCAGACGTGTCCATTAGGCAGCCATGTAGACACGCCATTAGACACGGAGATGCCCAGTGTTCTATCATTCACTGTAGCACAAACCTAAACCCAATGCAAAAATGCAAGATGGACTACTTCAGAATGTAATTTAACAGCATAAATTTCATTTCAGGTAAGTGAGGGGTAAAGAATTGTTTGGACTAGTTGGGCAGGGGGAAATCCAATTACAAGATCCTTCCAAGAGGAATAATGAAAACTGAAATGAGTTATGTAAATTCTCTTTGCGAGATGATGACGATGTTTTGTCAGGGTGGGACCATGACTTTGCATAAACATCTATACACATATCATGCCATACACAGGCTTAGACTTATCCTGCCAGCATTTTCATTTCCCATGTTCTAATCTGAATCCATCATCTCCTCCCTGTCACCTCTTTGATAGCGCTGCTAATGTTGCTTAATGAAATTTGTTGACAAAGGAATAGCGCTCGGCCCTGTTCTCAACATATTGAATTAGCTGTCTGGGGAGGAGAGAGAGAGAGAGAGAGAGAGAGAGAGAGAGAGAGAGAGAGAGAGAGAGAGAGAGAGAGAGAGCAGGAAATGGATGACCTCCCCCAGTCACTGTCAGCACACTGAGAGGCACCATGAATCTTTATGTTTGTCTCTCTCCAGGGGTTAATGTGGTTTGGATGAAACAGTGTTTTAACACCTGACATGGCGGAGTAAAAGAGAGGAGAGGAGAGGAGAGGAGAGGAGAGGAGAGGAGAGGAGAGGAGAGGAGAGGAGAGGAGAGGAAGGATGATTTAAGAGGAGGGAAGTAATGGACTTAACTTAGTGGGCTGAAGCCTCTCAGGAGATAAGAGCACTGTCCTCTTAATAGGATACTGAGTGTGTGTATGTGTGTGTGTGAGTGTATGTGTGTGGTTAAGATGAGGGAAGCATGTAATGTAATAATAAAACATGAATAAGCTTGAGACCGGCAGCTCACTGGTGAGCAGAGTTTAAGTTGGGCCATAGGGACCCATCACTCCAACAGGCTAACTGAACCCCTCCAACTAAATTACCGCAGAGAGCAGAGGGACTTCCCTGCCCTCCCCTTCCTTTTGTTCTTCCTCTTGTTTCTCCTTCAACACTTCCCCTCCTCAACACAGCTTCAGGCAGGTAGGTCATGAGGAAAGTCCTGTCTTCCTCATACACTAGGTATTAAAGCTCCCAGTCTCAGGTTGTTTCACACCTCTGGGTTGGAAGCTTAACTGTGAACCTAAATCCGAAAACAAAGTGATCGACAAATGTCTTAATTTCATTGCAAAGCTGAGCTAATAGGAGGTCGGAAAACCAGCTTCCACAACCACAGCTGAACTGCATCTCACAAATGTTTGCTTTTATTGACCCTGTCTGCTCAGACACTATTGTTTTAGGAATGTCCCTGACTGAAACTCTGAAAATTAATAAATAATACTGAACACAACAGTGTGCACGTGTCCTGCAGGCTCATAGTTCGCTCTGTCAATGTTGCTGTGACAAACATTTTCACTCAGCTGTGCAAGACACTCAAGAGATGTCTCATATTGTTCATTTGTATGAGGTTTCTGTGTATTGGATTGTGCTTCACCCCTGGCAAGCAAAATAAATATATACTAATACGAATGTGGTTGTCAATAAAAATCCACGTTCAGTTAAACTATACCAAGGACAGACCCATAATGCTTCACTTCTTTATGTCTTTTCCAGCAACTTGATTTCACTCCCAGCTTGACCTTCCTCTGCTCACTTTCTTCTTGACTAATCATACAGGTTAAATCTTGATTTTTTTCCTTTTCTCCTCTATCATGACATGACAGTGTGAGTTTGTGACTATGTTTAATTTATGTAGCACAGAATAAGATTATGAGCAGAGGTCAGAGGCTGAAAATGGGGCTACAGTCAGATGAGAAAATGGAGGTTGAAGAGCTCCTTTCAAATCATTGAAGGAAGATTTTTAGCTGCTGCTAAGACCTCTGACAACTGACCTCATTCTCAGTCATTTACATAACAGATGGGAAAAAAAAGAGCTGCTGAAATCACCACAGTGGAGGAGGACAGGAGTCAATACATAGGTGGTAAAATGAGACAGCAGGAAGAGGAGAGAGCGGAGGCAGCGAAGCAGAAGAATGAAAGGTTGACAGATGAGGATAATTAAAATATCTCTCATGTAAAAGAAAGAGAAGAACACATCATTTCAAATATTTACACCATATATTACATAATTCAGCCACTCTTTCGATCACTCTTTCTTATGAATCCTGAATCAATCCTGTCCTTGCTTTCATAGATGAAAACAAACTGAATTAGTAATAAATAATGGTGGCTTCGAAACTGAAAATAAAATGCTACACTTCAAGTAAGAGTGTGAAATTTAAAGACGGAATGGGATTTTTACCTTGGAGGAGTACGTGTGTCCATCAGATCCACACACAGGACTTGACTGGAGTGCAGAGCAGAGCCTACATTTCCCATGAGCACCAGCTTCAAGCCTGTGTTTGTGGCCTGTACTGCCTTTCCTGGGTTTCACGCTAACAGACACAGACAGAGGAAGAAACAATACTTCATTTCGTCATTAATCTATATTTTGACATTTCTCAGTATAACAAAGAGAAAGTTTCCTGCACGTAATGTCCATGAAAGGGCAAAACAGAAAATAAAATCTCCAGTGCTTGAAGCCAAAGCCTTTAATCATGCATTTTTTGTAGCATTTTCATCGACATTACTGTCATAATTTTATGTGTGACACAAAAATAGAAGGGCAGTAATGACTTTCCAGGCGGGACTATTATAGTAGGAGAATCAGTTTTCTCCTGAGCAGAAAGTGTTTCTGGTTGTCAGGGTCAGCTGAAGCATAGTGAATCCTGATTGGTCCATTGAGGCCTTTTCTATAACAAGTGTAATTATGTTTGATCCAAATCTCGCAGCAATTTTCTGTCTAAGTGCTCTCACTGAACACCCTGTTGCATCCTGATCCATTCAGCCAGGTTCGGAGCCAGGCAGACTCTTTAATGAGAAAGTAATGTGACGACAACAAATGATGCAAAGTCAACTACTGAAGTGAAGTGGTCATACAACATCTTTCACATCAACACTCTAAATTCTAAAAACGCCTATGAAAAAGGAGACCTGCCACAGACTGCACTGACTGCTGCGGTAAACAAACTTCTTTCGTCTTACAAAAGTGACATGAATATTCTCAAAATTATCCGGCCACTTAAATTGAGAAAAAAATGAATGTTTGGATACATCATACACTTTATTTTTAAATTGTTTGAACACTGGAAAATAAAAAAAATAAAACATTGAAACAATCTGAGGCCAAAATCAAGTGGATAATAACATCACATTAAATAAGCATTTACCATTCAGACCCTTGGAAGATATCTACAGTGTAAAAACTACAAGATTCAAACCCGTCACACTCACTGACCGAGAACCACAACCTGTGCCGCGGCAGATTAGATATGTACACTGCACTGATAACTACACAGTGCTGGCAGATAATATAAGATGAAGGTAGGATTAAATGTGTCGGCTCGCTTCTCCATCTCTCCTATCAAGTTCTCTTTGTTTAACTACAGCAAAGCAAGCAAGTATGTGCTCAAGTTATTAGCATGATTGGAAAGGAGGGATTTTATTTGGCCAGGGAAATTAGTGCACACGTGATAAATATTCACTGGGAAGAGACAGAGACAAGAGAGACACATGATCTATATAGACATATTAATCTTGAAAAGAAACAAGTGAGCCATCTCTCTCCCTCCCTCCCCTCCAATTATACCACTCAACCTCAACCCCATGCCGAGGATTTACATGTTGCTTTAATCGGGAAAGGCTCTGATTTGACGGCACCACGGCCCCCTCGCAGCAGGACGGAGGTAAGCACAAATTAATACTACAAAACTCTGCAATGTGTATAGCTGGCTGCTAATGTAGATGTCCAGGCCTGCAGCCAAACAAAATCACCCAAGAAGTATAACAAATCAACTATATCACTTTCAACAAAAGGAAAAAGTTCTGCCTGGGAATTTCGTGTTGACAGCTTCTTAGAAGAGAACAAAATTCATTTGCTTGTGGATTTTAGTAAACACAACAGTAATGCCAAAGCGTGTACGGGGCATCTTCAAAAAGGCAATTTTGCTATAGCAGTGAATAACAATGATGTCCTCGATATACAAGCTGCAACCGGGCATATTAACTGTATTTCTCACCACCTGCTTGCAAACATCTTGAGAGCAAACAAAGTTTGGATTTGCCTTCTGAGAGGAAACTGAATCTGTGTTATGTTAATTACTGCAACTAATTTAACACGTAGATAAAAAATAATATCATGGTCCAAAGCTTCAGTAAGTGATGCTGTTGGGGAAATATGGATTTCAGGTGAATCGTTTGACATATTAAGCAGGAAATAGGACGTGTAATTAATACAATACGAAGAAAAAGATTAAAAACAAGTATCTTAGGAACTAATGAATTGAGGAAATCAATTAAACCCAGGACAGACAAAAAACATTCACACGTCTTTTGGGTGAAATGCTCCTTGAACTGAAAAATTGAAAAAAAAAACTTAAAATTGGCAACATAACAAGGTTGAAAACACAGATAAATTGGGTGCTGACAGAGTCCAAAGAGCAGAAAGTTTTATTGAAAGAACTGGTGTTGAGAATTAGTGTATGTGCGTCTGTCACCGAAGCGGATTGGATTCTTGCACATTGTTAACACACAAAACGCAAAAAGCCACTTTATTGCATGCTTCTGCTGGCTGTAATTTGTCTAACCTGCCCTGAAGGCTTTTAGCATATTGACGTTCCACTTTGCATAGTAATTTTGTTTACTTCAACTTATTAATAATTTCATATTTAAGGAGAGGCAAAGTGTTGCATCAAAGCAGCAACAACTACGCTGTCTTGTTCTTTTGTAGATCACACTGATTCTGAATCAACCCTAATGTTGTGTCTGAGCCTTTAACCACTCAGAAAAAATATTTTTTCTGAATTTTGTGCAAGCACAGTTTGTGTCAAAGAGAAGACTTACAACTTCAATACTTTTCTATCTACTGGGTTTTAGTAAGGCCGGTGGAATAGAAAAAATATTTAAAGGTTAAACATTTTGACATGGGGGACTAAAGACTGAAGCACTAAACCTGTGGTTAGTAGACAACTCACTCCTCATGCTACAACTTCAGCTGCCCTCTACAATAAATAAAGCCAATGAGAAAAACAAACAAACTGGGGATTAATAAAATGGCACATTACTGGTGTGCACATTACCTGTGAGTGGGCTGCTTGCGATTGGTGCAGATGGCTGTTTGGTAGTCGTGGCTGACACACACCTTGTGAGGAGGGCAGCGCACCTTCAGACAGGGGTCCTTTGTGGCATCGGCACCTACGAAGAGAGAGCATGGATGAACTTCATCTCTCAGCAGCGAAAATAAGTTAGTGGAAACATGCAGAGCAGGCACACTGTAGTGGTGAAAGTTGATGCAGCAAAACATCAAGCTGTTCTTTTGGTTTTCCAGCTGGCAGATTTTTGCGTTCTACTAACTGAAGCAAGCAGAAAAATAATTGGAGTTAGAGAAAAAGACGGAGAAGAAGAATGGTGAAAGGTATGAAGTAAACGTGGAGTTTTCCGCAGTGTGAGTTGCTTAATGAGGACTATTCTTTCTGAGCGTCGACCTCATCTTCTTCCGAATCAATCTCCACGGTGACATTATCGCCGTGTCAGCCCGGCACAGCTGGCTGATGTCCATGGTGACAAAAGATCAAAGCAGCTCATTGACTCTGAGCATTGTGTCATTTCACACTAGGCTAACAGCACAGACCCACTTTCATCTGACAGACAGAAGTAAAGAGAAAAACAGGAGGTGAAAAAGACAAAGTGGCAGTAAAAAAAGGGAGAGACAAGAGCTTTTTACCACTTTGTGCCACACCACATCAATGTGAGTTTAATGGATTAATCAAATGAAGGAGTAGTGGATGTTAAGGATGGACATGGAAGACTTCATCCATTTAGGCCGGTGATGGAGGAGGCTCGATGTGGGGGAAATGTCTCAGGGTTAGAGTTTAGTCACCTGAGCCAATTATGGGACCCCAAAAAGACTTAACGGATTTAAATGGAGCTGAGGAGCACATGCTTGATGGAGAACATTTTGAATCTAGGAGTAATATGCCTGAGACTATACAGACTTGAATGGTTTAATCTGAGATGCCCAGTCTGGCTGTTGTGGAAGAAACGCATTGGAAGAGATGATGTGTGATATATGTGATGTGTTTGGTAAGCAGTGGTTATAAAGGCTGAGACACTGAGATCGGTGCTGTGGTTGAAGGGAATGCCTTTCTCTTTTAGAGGGCACTGGAGACGGCCCAAAACCCATCCCTTAAATGTTGGGTTCAGATTGTGGAGATCAAGATGTCTGATTGAGAGATGGAATTGATCTGGAGTAGGGGAGATCTCCGGGGTTTGTGCCTGCAGCACTGTCAGGAGGTTTCTGACTGCTGTGGGAATATCGTGACTGGAGGAAAATTGCTTCGAACTGATCATCACTTGAATCAAATGGATTTATTTGCAGTTTGGGATTCACAGCAAGTAGCCAAGTAAAATTTTTTAAGATAGATGCAAGAGAGTGAATAAGAACAAAGCACAGTCTAACAGCTGAGGTGAACAGGACAGGACGAGTCAGGCAAGTATAAGTAGGCCTGGTAGGGTCCCTGCTCCCAAATCTGTCCACTAGTTACTTTAATTAGTCCAAAGGAAGTGAGAGACCTGCCAACATCCGGCAATGGACTGGTAGTCATGGAGACCCTTTCAATCACAAAGGTTGCACCAGATATGTATTAGAAAAAGATGAAAGCCTTTATAATGAACAAAGCCACCAAACAAAGATAATAAAATGACATCAAAGACAAAGTGGGTTTCAAGCTACATACAGAGACCATGTAAAGTCAGCATGGCGAACAAGCTAAAAATGATTTCAAGTCCCATATTAATTAAGAATGAGCACACAGTGTATAGATCAAAGCGTTATGTACAAGTCATTAGCATGTGGCTGCTAACATCATAAAATGAGAGTGGCCTTGTCTCCATTAGGGGCCTAATGGGTTGTGTTTGGGCCACAGCTGGTGTCTGCTGCAAACATCAACCAGTTTCTGACCTGATCACACACTGCGCCGCTGTTTACACGCTGGTTTATCAGCGTTAAATCAGAGAGTCTGACGCCACAGTGGCTTTCTTGTCTCCGCTCACAGTGGTGCCACAATCTCAACAACCATCTACTCGAACGAATGAACGCACACAACACATAACGCAACTCTGAACATATCTGGTGCTGTCTAAGGATATGGGGAGACCTTTCTTTATCAGCGAGGTATAAGAACAAACGCACACAATAAAGATGGTGAAGCTTAGATAGTCCGGAGGGAACAGATTCATAGCATACTGCACACATCTGTCATAAAAACCGACTTGTTTCCTTACAATCTGTGAAACATATACACAGATACAAAAACACATTAACCAGCCAGCGTGCCCTCTTCTATTCCCCAGAATGCAGGGCGATGATATGTCAACCTTCCTCCTGATAGCTGTCTGCTCAGTTGTGTGTTTCTGTCGTTTGCTTATTTGGGCCTGTCCTCACCTCCATCTATCAGTGCTGGAGGAAACCCATCTTATTTCACTTCGCTGCAAAATGACTTTATCACAGCGAGGAAATGAGAGATGAAGGGAGCGAGGAGACAGGGAGAGAGGAAGGATCGGGGGGGGGGGGAGGCTCGTATCTGGTTAACAGAGGATTGGAGGACAATTTAGGATTAGTATGTGACCTCCACTCTCAGACAAATTGGAAATCAGACACACACACATACAAATGAGCAAGTCAGTTTATCCAGCTACACACAGCGATACACAAAGCATCACATGTAGATGATTACACAGATAAAACTTTCTCATAAACAGCAATAAAGTTAATTTGGAGAGACAATAATGCTCTGAATGTGAAATCGTTTTTGGCTGATGTGATTCAAATATTAATGGTATATATAAAAGGAGAGGAGAGGAGAGGAGAGGACAACAGTCAGTATAAAAAAGAAAGGAGAAAATGACAGGATGAAGAGAGGGCGTGGGAGGCAGGGAAGAGAAAAGAATAGAAGAGTGTTAGGGTAAAAGAGTTTTATCCATCTATTTAAAGCTTGAGTGAGCAGCATTGGCGGTTAAACCAGCCAATCAATGGAAATGCAGGAGCTCTGCAGCACACTCTTGCCACCTCTCTTTCACTTCCCTCAATGCGACGAGTCTCTCATCTCCTTTTATTCCCCCCCTCTTCTCTCTAATCTTAAGTATGACTTTATTCTCATCCGTGTGTGTGAATAAGTCAATGTGCGTGGAGCAATACTACTTGACATGCCTTATTGCTTATCCATTCATTCCAAAGTGCCAAGTAAAACTCCTTTTCACACTCTAAACCATGTTTTACCTTAAAAATGTTATTGATTTATGTAAATGAACATGGTTGTCTTCTGCTGATAAGACGTTGCCAAATGAACAAGTGTAAGGCACTCGCGCCTGTGTGTGCGCGCGCATGAATTAAGTGTTATGAGTCGTCATCGGACGCTGCTTAACGGAGAAACCGTGAGGGCGCATTGTTTTCGGAACCGGTGGCTGATAAGGGAGGAAAAAAGATGTGCGTTAATTTGTCAAACTGTTGTCCTTGGCCATATGTAAGGTAGACTGATGACCCCTTGGGTGCTGGGTTACAGTCTGCAGTCTGTAGGGGTAAGACAGATGGAAGAGTTGGCAGAGCCGTAGCCAAGGGAATCGTGGGGACAAGACAACAGCAGATCATTAACAAATGGACACAAATGTTCTCAGTTTGAATTCAGATTGAGCGCATTTACACTTTCTCAAAGTCGAACACTGACACATTCAACTGTTTGTGTGTAAAAGCTTCTTCAAAATGAAGGTGTATGTCAGCCGAAAGATTAAATATAGCTCTGAAAGAATCTGAACTGAAATGAGGATTTGGCTGGGAGAAAAAAAAAATCCTCATGAGACATACAGATCAAATTTTAATTCAACATTATCAAAAACTTAACGCACAAAGGAGCCTGTAGAAGTTTATTATTAGATCCATCCAATGTTTTACATGAGTAACTGATGCAGGCAGAGAAATGACATATTCTGGATTTTGGTCCTACATTTCTGACACTTTTGACAGAATCCTGATGAAGCCTTTTGGTCTCTGGTTGCCAAAGCTCTAAATTAGTTGCTGGTGAACTTGTCTTGGCCCACCGTTTTTGACTGACGACCAATGATTTCATCATGTTCCTCTCACGGTTGTCGACTTTAGTCTGCTCAGCGTAAAAGGGGCCATTTACAAAGAGGATGGGTTGGGGAAGTGCGCTGTGGCAGCAAGCAGGGTTAATGGTGTTACCAGAGTGATAGTGAGTGCATGAATGTGACTGATTTAACTAGTCAGCTGGTAGCCAAACAGCTGGTGAAGCTGGTGTGCAAGCACGACTTTAGCGCGCCGCATGAACTAAAGCTATGCCCCATTTGTGAACAGTTTCATGATCAGTTACACAGGGAAATGTGATCTCGTAGGTTCTGTTTAGATACAGCATGATCTGTGTATGTGCACTATCTACATCTTTTGTACATTAACAGTAAGGCTAGAAAGTTCTGGCCATTTGCCAGCTGTCTTGCTCCGTTGTCTGATTCAGTGCAGAGCTGAAAGACTTACAATCTGACTTTTACAATCTGTTAGCACGGGCACCTCGTGGCTGCTGCACACTGCTGCGTTCCTGCATGCTTTGAAAGCTCTGCTGTTGCTGCAAGGCCAGCATCAACCCAGCTACCATCTGGTCAGATCTGCTTTTATATACTGGGGAGGGGAGGGTGGGGGAGTGGGGGGGGTAGGGGATCAATATAGTGCTTGGTTGGTAGCTCATGCTCGGCGAACACAGCAAGTACATAAAAGAAAATACATTCCCTGCTGAAATCAAAAGTTTCACTGCATCTTAGAAAAATATTCTAACAAAAAAGATCAAAGTCATCTTCATCAAGCGAGTGAAAATAAGGTCCATAAACACGCATATGTGTATATATTATTTAAAAGGGATCAATAAGCTCATTGTGTAAACATGTAAAGGGATGTGTGAGTGTTCTGAGAGGTTTTGCTTTATTAAATTGTTTCAGTATTGTTTTTTTTTATTTTTTTGTTATGTATGAATAAATATTTTACAAGTCACCAGCTCTCCTAACCATCCTACTAACTATAGCTTCATTCCTCTGTGTTTGTAGGTGCTACAATAAACCTTAGACCATTCTGCCCTCGCTGTTACCACAGTTACAGTGCTCTCTTGTGCACATGGTGTGTCCATTTTCCCAACTGTAGATGAAGTAGGTTCATAAATTGACTTCCATCTCCCTCCCTCAAAGTCCACAGCTCAGAGCCCGCGGGGAGCAACAGTGCAAACACAGAAAGGCAGAGGAGGGCTGGAAACACGCTGTAATGTTGGCACTGGAAAATTAAGAGACCTATTCTTATTCAGCATAGCCTGTCGTTATAGATCCATAATGTTCATTAAAAATATGAAAATCTGCCCTTTCATGACATTATACAATATTCAGTGACTCAGCCGTCAATTATTTGTGTGTACATATATATATATATATATATATATATATATATATATATATATATATATATATGTATGAGAGGATATATATGTATATACACACACACACATACAGTATATTTTTATCATGTATGTTACAGTATACTATGTCTTTTTCTCATCCTTGTAATAAAGAGCAACAGGCAAATTCACTGGAGGATTGCACAGCCTTTGCAGCCTCTAATCCGCACAAATAAGACAAAGTAGAAAAAAAACAAAACAACATGTAATCCTCAAAGCACCTGCAAAGGTTGGAGTGCACCCTTAACTGCATGTGCATCGCTACAGCATGTCTCTTTCTCTTTCTCTCTCTGTGACTTTGCCACTGAAAATTGTTTGACGTGGACACCAGTACCCTTCAGAATCAAGCCACTGCAGACACGGTTGACATTAAATCACAATCAGTGCTTTGTAACATGTTTTGTCTAAATGGGTACTCTCAGTGGGACTTTGTGGGAGGAATTTCAGTGTGCAATTCTCTTGCAATACACAAGGTCATGGTTTTGATCCACGCCTTCAAAGGGAAAATGTAGAATCACGGTACAGAGACTGAATTAGTGTTAACTGCATTAGTGTGTCAGTGTTGCTATATCATTGCGCTATTATTTATTAGGGTGAGCTCCAAGTATGGCAGTTTATTGTCTGCAGTGTGCAAAAAACATCCTCCTCTCCTGGATGATCCAACCCTGAACATATCTTCCAGTCATTTAATTGCCGCAGACTTCCAAGTGGATTCCTGGCAGAAAAGCACATTGTACCTGAAGCTGTAGAATTTTATTACAATTAAAGTTGACGGTAAATTGCCCTGCATTGCCACTTTGTCTCCTCAAGAATTCTCCTCTACTTACTTTTTTTTTTTTTACCTTTAATGTTCCTTAAGAGACAGGAAAAAGTGGCTGGAGAAGAGAAGGGTAAGATAAAACAGTCTTCCTGTGTCCTCTAATACTGGACGGAGGCCAGAATGGAGTGCAGTGATTGGATAATAAAGATAGTCGTAGAGTAGAATAGAAGAGGCCACATCGCCAACAAGCCCTGTCAAAGAGTAGACGGTGACCTCAAATTAATTGCTGCCTGAGCCGGACATAGGTCAACGGGATGTTTTTGCAATCTGTGAGTACGGGTGTGTGCGCTTCTTTATCGACGCAGTGTCCTATCGCTCTCCATTGTTTGCTCTCCCCAGCTACCGCTTCTAATAGCAAATAAACAAGTTTGAAATTAAATAAACAAGAGCTTCAACAACCATTCCCAAAGGACAAATGCTCGACTGTTATTAGAAAAATGAGCATCACTTTCAGGCTTTGATAAACTAATTAAAAAGGTGTTTCGTCTCTTTTACCTGAGGGGGGCTACGGTGGCAAAACAAGAGATGGAGGGAGAGAACAGAAAGACAAACAGATCAGGAGAAGATAAAATCTGATTCACGCTCACGCTTTGTGAACACTCCTCAGGGTCTGACTGCTTGGCCTATGAGACGCACTGGAGCGAGGGTTGACAGAGAGCGATGATGAGGAATGATGGAGGGATGAAAGCACAGAGAGGGCCTCTGGGAGGACGCGGTGATAGAACGGATTCACCATCCATAAAATTAATTATTGAAAACATGGCCAAATCATATTATTGTGAATGTAACTGAGGAATGGCGACGATAAACAGGCTGGTTCTGTTTGAATGTCAGAGAAGAAACCACAGTGGCTTACGGGAGAAAAATATCTGGAGAGAGAGAGGGGGAGAAGATATTGACTATCTCTTACTGAATATTCATCACTGCTACACAACCATTATACACACACAACAGCACATGCAAACTCACACTTTATTGTGAAAAGCCCTGAAAGAGGATGTTTTGTAAAGCTATTGCTGGCAGCAAAGCATTTTAAAGGAACTTTATGAAAGCAAATAATCAGTCTTTGAAGACAACTTCAAAGCAAAGGAGCAAAGATGCATTTAAGGACAACATGCGCAAGCAGGGGGACATTATTTTATGTTGAAGTTGCTAATTGTCACAGTCTAAATAAAGTTATACATGGCCTGTTCCACTTGAAGTGTGTTTACAATTCTAATCATCTACACGGAGAAACGAGAGAGCAGAAATAGAATAGAATATGCATGAAATTGGCTCGGTTGCGGCGTGCACACACTCGGAGAAACAAACACACAAATGGCTCAATAGTTGGATGTCGCTGTCTTTTGGTGCATCCACCCTCACGAAGACAGAAGAGGAAATCAGCTGAAACAAACCCCCGATAACCAGGTCGCAAAGTCAGGTCCTCACTGTGGCAACAGGTCAGTTCATTTCAAAACATGCTGTCTGTTAGGCTTCCTAGAATTTTTGGCTCGGTCTGTTGGCACATTTCACTGTGTGAGTTTATCGCTTCACGGCTACATATTTGAACATGGCTGATGGCGTGTTCAGACAGATAGCAGGGATCATTTTTGTGCAAATACCCTGGACCGTCATTTGCCCCAAACAACCAATGTAACTGTACAGATGTCAGCTGTAAACTAGCTACAATGGATGCACCGACTGTGTGTGGGAGTGTGTCTGTGTGCATGTTAAACTCGGCGACTTACTGATCTCACCAGAAACTTCACTTCTTTCTGTTGTTTTCACTCTTTTTTCCTCTTGGCGATGTACAGTTTATGAAGTAAGGTCATAACGTATTGAGATATGCACGCATTTCTCTCTGCTGAAGTTGAAACATTGTCAATATGTTTCTAATTGCATCTTTCCGTTGACTTTGCGTTCAACCTGTAAAATATCCTGCAAACTGTCTGAACAATCTGTAAGAGTTATGCTCGCGGCTCGGTGAGGTTGCACTTATGCACAGTGGAGCTTGGAGCGAAATCTTGGCAGATCGCATCAGTGGCCAGATGGAAGCAACTTGAACTCCTTAGATGGGGGTGGTAAAGATCAGCCAGGATAGACCGGGCCTTCCTCAAAGACCTCACCTTGTAGAGGAGTGGAAGGTCTTTTAAGGTTGTGCCTTCAATTTTGCTGCACACTTTAACGACACCCTGTAATCCGTCCTTGTTTTTGAGGCTGAGTAACCCATTCCAGCTAACAAAAGAGAAGATGAGGACTGATTCAGCGAAACAGGAATAAAACGTTTTCATGAATGCGCTATTGTGATTAAGACCTCGAAGCTTTCGATAAAAATACATCTGCTGGTAACTTTTTTTTCCGCAGGAAGCTCAAAGGACAGCTTGTCATCAGATACAGAGGTAATGTTCTTACTGCTGGACAAACTCAACACTGATTATAAAATGTTAGATTTTTCTGATTGTTGACATTTTAATGCAGAATAAATGTATTCCGCAATTATATTAAAATTGAGTCGACTGATTGGTTTAACCTAAGATGTACTGTAAGATAGATTATATGGCAGGGTTAGACAAGAATGGTCTGCTGCTGTGCAGGAAGGGAAAGTTTTTTCATTCATTCAAGATTTTTCTTTTTTTTTTTCTTTTTGGATGCTTGTCAAGTGGTCATGTTTTCATCTGCTTGTAAAAAGATCCCCTCGCCTCTTAACTGACCACGTGCTGCTGCCAAATGAGTTTGTGTCAGGTTGACCTTTAGTCAGTTTCAGGAGAGGTCAAAATGAAAGACTTCGCACTCGACTTACGGGCTGATTTTTTTTTTTTTTTTTTTTTTTTTGCTCATTGACACACTGATCTCTTCTTCTTTTTCCTCAGTCCTCACACTCACACACACACACACACACGCAGGTGCACGGAAGATCTGGCCTCTTGCCTCACCTTCAGTGTCAGGGATAATTAAATGTTTTTGCACTGTCCTAGACTGAGGCATTCATTAATCTGCAGCTGAAAGGGTGTGTGTGTGTGTGTGTGTGTGTGTGTGTGTGTGTGAGCATGAATGAGTAAGAGTAGATTAGAGTCCCATACCTTCATTGATTCTCCTCTCCTGTTCCTACCCACTCATATTCACTAGAATATCTAAACAGCAGTACCTGCGTATGAAACACCAACGCTCTGTGTGTCCATTAAATCATTATTTTGCCTAAAGCGTGTAGTAAAGTAAAAAAACAAACAGACTTTATCTAAGATTAAAACCCCTTTTTCAATCTCGCTTTTTCTCAAAGACAAAATCTATGTGCTGAGCTGAACACGTTATGCCCCAAACACTACTACTGTACAACTGCCAACGTTTTTCCTGTTCTCCACTATGGGGATCTTGTGTACATGCGTGCCCCTGTGCAGGCATTGAAAGTGATTGACACAGCTTATCATGCGTCACTCAGGTTCATAACACAAAGTGTAATGCCCTGACTCACCACTGTGAGCTTATGCTCGGGTGGGATGGCCTTGTTTACTGTACCAGCCCTGCAGACATTCTCACTGGTATATTTTTATATACAAGGCTATTCGCGGGTTGGTCCCAACATACCTCTGTAATTTTATTTCTAAAAGCGTCAAGGGAAGACTGGAGGGTTTATACAAAATGCAATTTCAAGTGTGAGATTTTGCTCCTTTTAAAAGAAAAACAAGTAGTTTGTCCATGTAGCACACGAGGGGTCAGCATCGGAGGCTCGCTTATGAGCTGCGAAGATTTACAGCTTCCTCAATTTACTGTCAGTGACATAGCCACTTGTTTTCAGGAACAAACGCACTCCCAATCGAAATCAAAAGCAGATACTTTAATTTGAGTCTCTGAGTTGCAGCTCAACGACAGAGCAGCATAACCTGAAAACTGAAAGAGCTCTACAGTGTTGTTTCATCAGCGCTGACACCGAAAAACAGAAATCTGTAAATAACTAAAAATAACCAAACCCTCTCCACAGAGCCTAACATCTGTGTTTTTCGAACTGACTCAAGTTCATGAAGACATACTGAGGAAGCAACACAATTTATTCAGGCTGAATCTCCCAGCAGCATAATCTCACTGCAGCTCTTTTTTTTGCAGATTTATCTTGGCTTTGAAACTGTGGATTACTGTATATGTTACCGCACAGCTTATCTCCCACTGAATTAAATTAAAACATGTGTAATTGGTTTTGTAATTACCTAACGAACAGAACACAGTGTGTGCATCAGTCACATTTCAAATTGCATTTGATCTACCAATTGGTTCCCCATTTAGCTTTCCACTTCCCAACTCTATTATCATTTAAGCAGCGCTCTGGAGCCTTGTTGGGGCAAAACTAGTGTAACAACAACGCTCTTTGGCTGTAACTTTATCTCTGGAAAAAAAGAAGTCTTTAAGGTGTACTGGTGCACCATGTTAAGCCACCATTAAAATCTTCCACAGAGTACACAGTAAAGGGATCAGTTCATCTATTTCATATTACTTATCCACCATTTGGTTTATTTTCCTAATTTATGACTATCACTGTAACTTTAATTTGATAATTACTGTATTATCAAATTATATAGCAATCAGTAACTGTCTGATCTGTTTATATTCTTGCCTCTGCCTTACAAAATGCATTGACCTAATAACTAAACAAGACATTTCTCTAATGTAAGGTGTTTATAAGCAAGTCATGGAGTTAGCAAAGAATATCATAAATCCCACACAGGCACCAAAAATATTTGTAAATAAAAAAAATTAGCAAGCAACAAAATAAAAGCGTGTAGACATCATCAAAAACTGATCAAAACCCCAAAGTAAATCAACTGAATGCATGTCATGCTCAATATACTTTCAGTTTAATTAAATGTATTACCTCTTTCTGGTTACAGAGAAGAAGCGATTTAAATGTATTTGATGTTACTTACCACAGAGGATTTCAGCCCACTACACCCACATTAGCTGGTTAAATTCTGCTAAGCTGCAAGCACAAACACCAGAACTGACAGGAGCCTACTGTGTTCTGAAGAGGGAACTCTTTACTCCAGCATCTTACTGCCCACTTGCTAAATCTCAAATTACAGTTTTCATGTTAGCCTGCACTAACAGACCATGATGTTGGTATTGAAGCTAACCCCGGAAATTGCTCCATGTTACTGAAGGGGCTAGCTTTGATCATCCTGTGTGCATTAGCCATGCTCTATCTGGTTCAGACGATGAGCTGTAAGCTTGGTTATCTCTCTCTTCCACACTGACAACTCTGCACTCAACCTGAGACAGGATGGAGAACAAGTCGTGCTAAATCACTGCTGTATTATACCCACAGTTTTATGGGATTTGCAGCTGAGACAGCAGAGCAGAACAATTTTAACTCCGTGTAAAGTAATGCTACAATCTGATGGAACATTAATGGCCAGCTATCAGTGCAGTTATTTGTCGTTACACCTGGTAACGTGGAATGATCTGACTGTGGATCTCAATTTTATGAGACAAATAGATCAGCAATGAGATTGTTAGCCCCAAAACAGTATGATCAGCTGAATGAGATTATCCACATCTACTGTGATAAAAGAGCAGGAAGAAAATGTTGTTGCCTCACCATCCTGTACTGTTTTCTTGGCTGAGTGAGCTGGACTGGCTGGGTCTTCATATGTGCCAGGTTCTGCCTCTCGCTCTGATAAGAAAAAAGCAAAACAAAACAGAAAAAGAAACAAACAGATTCATTTGACATGTTAATTATTAAGTCTGTGAGCTATTTTGGACTTTTGACAAGTATATGCTAAGATGTTTAACCCAGCTTCAGTTCTTATGCTAAGCCAGGTTAATTGCCTACTGGCTCCAGCGCTGTACTTGCACAGACATATGAATGCCATTAATTATGTACTGGAAAGTAATTATTTCCTAAAATGTTGCTTTCAGGTCTCCCACTTCACAATCCAAAACAAATATGTTTTGATATCATGCCTTTAATCTCTTGAAAAACATTTTAAAGGATGATGTATCATGTCTGAAAGGAATAATTATTGCCAAAGCCAAAAACAAGTGGCTTCAGCCAAGGAAAAGCAAAGTAATGCACCTATCCATCTAGATACAAAAACACTAATCCATCCTCTCTCTGTCTAACACACACACACACACACACACACACACACACACACACACACACACACACACACACACACACACACACACACACACACACACACACACACACAGTTCAACACCCCATATGGAAACAGGCCAGTGGTGGCAGAGCCTCGGGGATGGAGCAGAGCAGCCAAACGCTGAGGTACAGGAAGTTTGTCATGTCTGTCTGTAGGCTGTGACATTAACACCCTGAGATGATTAACTCCCCAACTCATCCATCTCCTGTATTTATTAGCGAGCAAGGCTTTTGAGCCAGGACTGACCACGGTCTGTATATAATGACCGGGAAAAAGTGAGAAGATGTGTGTGTCTGGAGGCAAAAAAAAGTTTGTCCAACTTTGTTTCTGTCAATATGCCCTCCATTCATTACTGTTGCACTCTTTCCCTTTTCTCTCCTCTTTGCCAGACCTCTCTTGTCCTCATTATTGGATGACTTTCTTATCTCTAAGTTATCCTCTTTGCAAGCAGTCTCTCTCAAGTGCTGTCTGTAGGCCCTGCGTATATCTTTGTATCTCCCTCTGCCTCCCTCCCTCCCCTGAGACTCTCTGATGCCACTGTCACTTTCCCATGCTGGCATTTAGCCTGAGGGCTCCTGCTATGATCGCTAGCAACGGCTGTCTGCTCACATCCTCCGAATTTTATTTATCCTAATTTACGATCATCATCGGAGACTCTACTCGCTACAGGGCACAGAGGGCAGAATCAAAACACACAAACACAGACACACACACACACATTCACTCTTCCCCCTTTGTGATCTACTGTTGTGTGTATCTCCCCTTGAAAACAGCCTGTTCAGCACCGTTCACACACTGCAGTCCATTGATTCACAGCTTCATTTTGCTTTGAGCTTGTTGTTGGTTTTGGCTCTGCCTATCTAAACTGGAAGTGCAGGACAGTAACAATTCACACTGCTCCGTCTGCCAACATTTACCCTTTCTTAATCACCAATTCTCCTGGCTACTAGTCCCTCAGTGTTTATTTTTCCATACCATTTCCTCTTTTCCATCCTGAACAGAAGTGAGCCTGCTTCGCTGATATGATTGGCTTCATCTGTTTATTAAATTGACAATACCTTCCGTCTGGCTGTGTATTTCCTCCCTCTGCATCTCATCAGACTCCAGGTATCATTGATTACCGCTCATGTGTGCGTATGCGCGACTGCCTAATTTACTGCACACGCTCGAAATCACTGGAGCACGGACATGTGCGTTGCAGCTGATAGTCCCATTTATGTGTTAAGACTCAAGACTGTGAGCACTCACCCCTCTGAAAGAGGGAGATAAGAGCTGAGCCGAGGGTCGTGGATATTGAGTCACTTTTTATGATGTGGCCAACAAGCCATTAAAATCAGAGCAGTAAACAATGTTTAAAGAACGCCTGGAGAGCGAGCTACAAGCCCTTAGCACATTACACTGAAATGAGATATTTGTTCTTGCTCCAGCTCACACTCCATTTAATACACAGACCTGAGGTGCTCACTGTTGTATGTTGTCCTATCTGTCTCTTTTCTTATCAGTTTCTCTCTTTCAAATGCTTTTAGCTCCTCCAGGCGTGGATCAAAGATGGTTATATGAGAATGTATTAAGAAGCAGTGACAGAGTTAGGGGAGATTAAAGATGGACCGATGAGAAATGGGAGCAGACAGACAGCATATCTTCAGAGAGACACTGGCTTAGCGAGTTGGAGAAATATCTGATGAAATATATAACAACGACGAACACTCTGCTGGGAAAACACAATGTCACGTCTAATCAGGCTGATTGGCAATTTGGAAGCTCCAGATTTTCCAGGCTTTGTTTGTGGCTGCTACTGCCAAACCAGAGAGCATCACAAATGACTCGTGTTTTGGTGCCAAAACTGTTCCCATAGCAACCACTTATTCACTATGTAATCTAATTAGGCAAAGGGACAGGAGTAGTAAACACCTGAATCTTTGAATCTCTCTCCGTGTCCACATTGTGTCTTCTTGGTTGTGTCTCTGTGCTAGCTTGACTCTCTTGTGCTCCTCTGGACTGGCTGTGATAATGGGGCACTGGCTGCGATTTGTAATCCTCTCTTTGACTCCCGCTCTCTGGATAATGCATTGCAATCACAGCCTCACAAATATGTTGGGCATGTCCATATACAAGACACCAGAATGAAATAGCCAGAATACGGATTTTAAAATCAGTCTTGTTGACAGTACAACTATTATCGGCTGCCAAGGACTCTTTCTCCCTCCTCGTCTCTGTCTCTATGCTCGGGCTTAAAGGTCTTTGTAAAACAGCTCTCCAAACATTACGGGTGGGACCAAGCAGAAAATAATGCAGATGCAGAAAATCAGTAATAAAACACAATTCAGAGTTTGACTCTGGAAGAAGGCTGAGATGACCTGGAGGACATGTGGCTCTAACATGTTGCAAAATTTGTGGACATGCAGGCGTTTTTTTTTATTTTTATTGTATCAAAGCTTAGTTTAAGAGGGAGAAAAATGATTTTAAACTCATCATAAAAAAACAATCAACTTCAGCTTGTGAGCGAGCGTATGAGATTGTCTGACAGCAGGTATTTTTGCCTTGTAAATGGAAAAAGTAAAAGTAAATGTCAGGACGCGGCTGATATTTTAATGGCTACAAGGCAGCCGCTCTCGCTCCAGATTGCTGCAGTCAGTCACAGGTGGGTGGAAAGCGAAAGTAACAACCAAAATGTGTGTGTATATTTGTGTGTGTTTATGAGCTCACTGTGTGTATTGTATGCACACAAAAAAAGACTAATGTACTGTAGGTGCGTGTGCTCATATTCCTCTGCCTGGTTGTGATGGACAGAACTCTCAACATATTGGTTTTTGCCTCATTTTTAAATCTTGAAATAAATATCAAAATAAGTTCTGTGAAAGTTTTTCCACCAGCAGTTTATGGAAAAATAAACAACTAAGGAGAAGCAATTGCAACACAAGGTCATCTTAATAGCTTTTTTCTGGAGCTTTCAACTACATTTCACAGTGAGTTCAGTTTCTGGAATAACTTGGCAAATGAGAACTGAATGAACTCATGTGGTGAAGTTTGAAGCAGTGTGTTTGAAAAACTCAGAAAAAACAAGTAAATTGACTTTGGATTTAGATGGAAGTTTTTTTTTAAAAGAATTAGAGTTGGATTGGTTTCTGGTTTTGTCTTTCCAGTCAACAAGCTTAGATGGTCTGGTTTCATGCATACCAAGTCATTCTGGTAAATTATAAGGAGACTAGAAGCAGCTCCCAGTGGCATCAACTCTTTACACATTTGAGCAGACCAGGGTGCAGAGTCAGCGGCAGTCTTCGTAGTAAGTTGCTAATTTTTTTGTGAAATACATTGCCAGGAAATGTAATAAAGAACGAGCTTTCCACAGGTATGTTAGCACTGAAGCACAGCATCTGAGATCAAAACAAATGTCTGTGCATTGTGCCACCACTTTTCTGGCCTTGTCTGCAAGCTGTCAGATGCAGACAAAGCATAATTCTACATGGGCTGCAGGCAAACTACCCCGGCACCTGTATTAGTGGCGTGTAATGGACATCGTTTCCCATAAGACCACTACAAGTTAAATGTTACAGTTCAACATAAGATGGATGAATCAGTGGGCAATGGTTACTTCAAACCTTTTCCACATGACACAACTTCACACTCACTGGTCCTGGGTCAGCTTTGGGCAGTGTGTTGGCGCACCGTGCACAAATGAAGCCCTGATCTCAGTACAGCAGATGTCTGTTTAATCACACCCACAGGGCAAGCTGGGCTTTCTGGGATGCGGTCCAGTGTCACCCACACACACCTGCCTCCTTACAGAGCTATAGAATTCAGCCTTAAGCATAACAGAGGTCTAAAAGGTTAACCATCTACAGACAGGTCAGCGCACTGTCTCCATGGAAACAAGTTGATGTGGCAATGCAAAGGGTTCTCCAATCTTGTTCTCATGCATTATGGAGACAGGAAGGGTTGTGACATTTAAGTGCAACATGTAATTTTTTGCACCTGTGTTTAATTTAATCACTGTTTTCCTATCTTTTTAATATCACACACGCTTTTTGACCAAAGCAACGTAGACGAAGTTTAAAAGAAAATACAGTCAAAGGAAGCAACACAGTGTGGTAGTATTATTACGGAAATATAGATGCTGTTACTCTATTCAAAACTGGTCTATATCATTTCATCTATTCTGAAATTTTAAATTTGAACATTTTAAAATGCAAAACTCCTGCCTTGAAAATGTTAATTAAGGCTGATTAATTACAAAATACTTGAATATCTTCACGTCTTAGTCACAGAGATCCATCTGACTAGCTAGAAAGCAACCATACCATAGACACTCTAAGGTCTAAGGTCTGTATCTGAACTAAGAAAATTACACAATGTGCACTTAATATGTAAAAAAAGAAACCTGAGTCGCTGTGACAACTGCTGTGTTGTGCTGTGACATGGTCAGATTGTACCACATGACCAGTGCAAAAATGATCACGCACATACAGTAAAAGGATGATCCGTCAGAAAGTAGAATGTGTAAGTGGAGCTTGGAAGGGACAGCGTGTTGGTGAGTTTTTCAACTAAGGATTTCCCACAGGGCAAAAAAAGAAACTGATGAAAGACAAGAAAAGAGAGAAGAGACTACAATTACACAGGGGGGATGTGATAATAATAACCAAACCTCTTTAAATATTAATCAAACATGTACGAAAACAACTAAGAACCAATTCTCGCAGGCTTTCACAGGCTGTGTGTGTGTGTTTATGTCACTGTGGTATGTTGATTCACAGTCACCCATTGTTCATCATTATGTAATTTCCATGTGATGAACTCAATACGTCAGAAACAATGAAGAGAAACAAAAATGTGTTAAGTGAAGGGGTGGTGAGGGATAGATGGCCTAAAAAATCCAGTATGAAGGAAAACAAGTGAAATGTAGAGAAGGTACGGGTGATATTTTAAAAAAAAAAAGGCAGAAGGGAGAGTAAGAGAAAACAGTGACTGCAGTGTAGGGGACACATAAAGCAGGGTTGCAGGCTATACTGTATTCTGCATGAATATATTTCGTGGGAAGCAGCACTTTATATAAGATTCTGTTGGTTTAGTAAATTGCCTGCCAGTGAAAACTGACAGAAAACTTCACCTCCTCAGAATGTTAAGTTTGTGACTTCTTCTGCTTCTGCTTAAACTCAAAATGTGCTCCATCACGGTTGCCACCATTCACAATATATAAACAATACACATATATCAAGAGGAAACTGGGCTGGAGCATTCTGTGATACTGTTTTAAAGCATTAAGAGACCACTTTAAAGCATTGTGACTATTTCAGTCCCACATCCTGCTCTGTTTAAAATGCACTTACAGGATGGACGGGTTTCCTTTAGGTGCTTCAACCCTATCAAAACAGTCCAAACAAATCACTGGTCTCTGTGAGGACTCTCTCTGTGTGGACGTTTGGAGGACACATCACCCTGCAGATAAAGAATTCACCTTTTTTCTAATCCTCACAATTGTTATACAAAAATTGATTACTTTTTTTGCCCCCAAACAGCTTATAAAAATTGGCCCCTGCTCAGTTGGAAACATTATAGTATCAGACCACGCAGCAGTGTATGTGAACACTGTAGGAAACCCATGAGTTGTAGAATGGACACCTCAATTCTAAAGATCACAAGTTGATATCATATTTCACTACAGAATTTAGGCATTTCCTCACCATTAATCCCCCTTTCTTAATAATTCATCTCTGCTCTGGGAGACCTCCAAGGCCTATGCCAGGAGGTTGTTTATATCCTATACTGCTACCAAAGAAGTAAAAATATGGAACAACAAGCTTTATTGGAAAAAAGGTTGAGTATATAGCGCAGAGGGAATATCTCAAGAAACCTACAGCAGCTAAATTGAAGGAATTACTGCTATTCGCTCTACATTAGACTCCTTGCTAACATAAACGGCAGGGGGGGAAATTAGGATATGCAAAACAAAGACTATTCGAACACGAGGACAAACCAGGAAGATATTTAGCCAGTTTAACAAAAAAGCGATGGGCCAATTTTAGACGAGTCAGGGACTTGCTCCTCTGACACCTGTAGAAATTTCTATACAAAATTGTATCAGTCGGAACGAGCTAACAATGCTAAAACATTTATGGAAGCTTTTTTTCTCCAAACTTGATCTTCCAACTATATCACAAGATCAGAAACCTAAATTAAATGCCCCGATCTCAGCGGCTGAACTGCGTGAGGCCATTCAACTCCTTCAAACAGGCAAAGCACCAGGCAGTGATGGTCTCTATAGTGAGTTCTATAAAGAATTTCAAAGTCTTTTATCAGAGCCTATGATGAATATGTGTAACCACTCCTTTGAATGTGGCACCCTTCCACCATCATTAAGGGAAGCCAATATTTCACTGATTCTTAAAAAAGGGAAATGCCCTGAGGATTGTGAAACATATAGGCCGATGTTGCTGTTGAATGTGGATTTAAAAATCCTGTCCAAGGCAGTGGTAGCAAGACGCTTAGAAGGTCTTTTACCAAACATAGTGAAGGAACTGGCTTTATTAAGGGCTGTCATACATTCTTACATGTAAAACAACATTAGAAGATTGCTAAAAATGATTTGGACAGCAGGAAATAGATGCAGAAAAAGCTTTTGACCGCGTCGAATGGTCTTATTTTTTACACTTGATCGGTTTGGCTTAAGTGATAGCTTTGTTAGATGGGTAAAGGTTCTGTATAGCCAACCACTGGCCGCAATCTTAACCAACGGACTTAGGTTCACAAATTTTGTGGTCCAGAGGGTTAGCAGACAGGGCTGTCCTTTGTCGCCACTTTTGTTTGCGGTGGCTATTGAACCTTTAGCGGAGGCTATCAGGTGAGACCTTTAATGACTGGATTGGATGTGGGCGAAGAAAAAAAAATTACATAAAATTACATTATATGCAGACAATGTGTTGTTGTTCCTGTTAAACTCCTCTGTATCAGTCATTTGTCTTATTCAGATTATTGACCAGTTTGCTGCCTTTTCTGGATATAAAGTTAATTTTTCCAAATCAGAGGCAATGCCTCTGGGTAATTTATGACCATCAGATAATCCCAATCCTTTCCCATTCAAGTGGTCCCCTACAGGTTTCATATATTTAGGCATATATATTACACCTAATTTCAATCAGTTGTTTCAAGCCAACTTTAATCCTCTATCTGATAAAATCAAACAAGACTTGGAGAGATGGAACAATCTTCCCATATAATGGCTGGGCTGAATTTCACTTCTGAAATTGAATATCCTTCCACATTTGCTCCTATTCAATACAAATGATTCCCATCTTATTCAATCATAAAATAGTGAAAAAAACTGAATGGCTGGTGACACTTTACCAAGTGCTATGGGTGGGCTGGATCTCCCAGATATTAAGAGATAGATTGACTGCTCATCTTAAGATCCATAGCTAATTGGATTAAAGATGATGCTTTCGTCAATCTGGCTTGATATCGAGAAGTCCCAATCCAGTTGTCCTCGAAAAAAATATTTTTATTGATAAACTGAAATGTATTAAAAAGCTTTGCAGCAACCCAATTACAATTAATACCTGTTAGAGCATGGAGGATTACACAGCATATGGAAGGCAGATCAGGGCTTACGTCGTTTTCACGCTGATCGCTGATAACCCTGATTTTCTCCCAGGAACCTTGGACAGGGCTTTCAAATGCTGGACAGCTAAGGAAATTTCTTCCCTGGGTGATCGTTTTGCTGGTCGTACCCTCATGACTTTCAATCAAGTTTTGGAAAAATATGGCATATCAAGAAACAATCTTTTTCGTTATTTTCAGGTCAGAGATTTTATTATAAAAGATGCATCTCTGCTTGCTGATATGAATGTCACACAGCTAGAAAAAGAAGTACTTCTTTCTCAGGGCAATGCTTCCATTAGAACCTTTTATGCTGGTCTGAGGGATTGCTCAAATCTTGGAAAATATTCTTTAGCACTGAATCTCAGATAAGGCTCCATCAGTGATGGGATGGCATAGGACAATACTGGAATACATACTTCTGGACTTTCTCACCTGTCTTCTGCACTCCATGCCATTGAATAAATATGGAAACCATTTCTTGACTATATTGTAAATGTATTTATTTCTGTCTTCTTTCTTTATTCAGCTCCCATTGTATTCCACTCTGTACTGCATAATGTTCCTGTCACATTTTCCTGGAACCGATCATTCTGTTTGGGGTTTTGTGTTGTTATTCCCAGCTTGTTGTTGTTTTGTTTTTGTTTTTTAATAAAAAATAACTTACAGTACAGTTGGCATGTGGTCACCAAAGAGTTACAGGAAACATACAGGACTACATGCAGAACCAAATCAACAGCACATTCCTGACATGTGGATCATATCAGCATACTGATGAGCTGGAACATATGTTAATTTCAGTGAGGTAAAGCAGCCAACTGGCCTTACAGGCTGTGGCTGATTCTGAGGGTTTCTCAAATTCAGTATGACAAGTTTGGATCCAAATACATGTTTACCACAGCTCCACACGAAGCTACAAATCAACTGCTGGACCTCAATACAATCCACAAGAAGTCTGGAAAACATATTTACCACTGATGGATTTGATCACTTGCTGTTCAGTATCACCAACAAGTAATTTGTGATCCCACCCTCATTCATTAGATGCTACAGAAGGGAGCATTAATCTGCAAGTGATTCATCAGGAGACTGGATTTTGCCCCATCAACCTTCCTGTTGATGACTAGTCTCCAAGGGCGACCAGTCATTCATTAGTCAAACTGAGATCAGCAGGTAGTGACTGATACTGCTATGGTTTCTGTTGTACTTACATCGAACCAAGGGCTTAAGTCAGAGATTACTTTTGTAATGTGACTAAGCATATTTTATTTTGACCCTTTATTTTAGATTGCAGTGCCATGTATGCACACTTATCTGCCCAGTTCCTCAAATTCGATTCCCATCAATCAAAAACTTAAATGTGCTCTTCAGATAAAACAATGTTTTACAGGAAGACATCATTACAACACGTCAGCATTGTTTTGGGAAGGGATTTGTGCACTTCTCATATCAAGTCCTTCACTGGATGGCTCGTATTCAAAAGCCTGTCATTTGGACACTGGCTGGAGTCAAAAGGTGAAGTTAACAGCGATGAATGTGATGCCTGTAGCACCAGCTAGGAAAAATTGGCACCCACTAGAAACAATTCAGACACATGAAAACAACAAATGTTCCCAAAGCAGACCAGATTGCCTGACTGATTTCCATTATGTATTCGCTGTGTAATTGTTTTGTTGTCCATTACTCTCAGGTGTGCTGTATGAGTAGGAGTGACTGCATTGTGCATAGTGATGTTGGCAGCTCTGCAGCAGGGGAGCAGTCGTATTGCAGCTGAAGTGCATTGCTGCAGCAGAAGGGGCAAGACAAAAAGACGACTCCCATAAAGAGTCTAATTGGCACAAAGCTGCTCCATGCTTCAACTACATTGAATGTGTCTCCAGAGAAGTGCACAGATGTCACAATCTCAAGAGGACAAAGTCACCTCACTATGTCCTCGCAAAATGTTGCAGTGACTCACAGTGTGTGCCGTGTGATGTGGGCAGTCTAAGAGCACAGATGGATTTTTAGAGAAGTAAAGGGCTTTCATGGATATTTCAAAGCGTTTTTATACGTAGTAAATGTTGAACTGTCTCCCACCACAATTAACAACGGTCATCACTTACAGTAACTTTGTACTCACCAAAGCAGTTACTGAAATCTCTTGCTAAAAATAGGTCTAATAGAGCAATAAACATGCATGGTTGAAAACAGGCCCCCTGGGTTAGTGAAGCTTCAACAGCTCAATACATTCATGTCCAAGCCCTTTGGAACAATCAGAGGGACATCAATTGCCTGTTCCTTCCAAAACTGTCACACATCACTGTCTACAGTAAAGGTTTGGTTGGGTTTAGGCACAAAAACATCTTTTTAAGGTCTAGAGAAACTTCACAGTTTGGGTTAAAATGAGGGTTAAGTGTAGGGGATGATCGCGGAAATGCTGGCTGTCAGTTGGAAGCGGGAAACAAAGTCGGATACTCTGGTAAATCATCCATCCACCCCGACCTTCTCCCTATGCAGACTTTGATGCTCTATCACAATGTCACCCGACGTCTTCCTCTGCTGTCCTCATAACAAGTATAGAGGTGCTAGGGGGCTTTATCACTCCAACATAAACATATGTCTAAAGGCACTTGCAGACGGTGCTCTCCTAGACAATATGTTTGACTCCACCAGGAGCACCGCAGCACATTTCAGGAGCGGCTCTCCGCTCTGTGGAGTCTACTTATGAGGGATGCTGCGTCCAGTGGCACAGAGCAGATTGAGTTGGTGGAGGACAGGCAGAGACACAGCACAGAAAATGCAGTAAATTTTTAGAATAAAACACCTTGCTGAATCTTGACCATAAAAACAGACGGAAACAGATGGACAGATGGAAACTATTTAACTACTTATTCATGATAGAATGACATAAACCAAGGGAAAATGACCAAATCTGAGCAAGGAAAAAACGCTGCGATTCTGAAATTATATGAAGCTGTGTGGAGAACAGACCAAAACAGTTTCAACCTCAGAGCCACACCAGTGGCATTCAGCCAAGGCAGTGAGTGCCCTTTCCTTCTAGTTATTCCCTGTTACAGCATCAGTAATTTACCACTCTGTGTTTGGTCTCTGGCATAACTGAAATAAATATTAGTCGGGAGTAAAGTTGATTTGGTATAAAGCAGAGCCTCCGTGTTTGGAGGAATGTATGTGTATGTGATTTTTTTTGTTTGTTAGTACAGCATTGTTTTAGTACCTAAATCAGGCTTCTGTACATGTGCTACTCCTGGATTCTGTCACAGAGGATTCATAATATCATGTGTTTTGTCCCTGGTTAGAAAAATGAAGCTCTGTTTACTTTTTTGTCTACAGTCCAGCAGAGAAACTAGAGAATAACTATAGAATTTGATGCACTGAGCCGAGGCTGCTCTCATTAGGCTCAGTATCCACGAGGAGCTGGCCCAGATAAACCTGCTCAGCAAGTCTTTCCCTGAAGAGTTACAGTTACTGTGCTAGATATGCAAAACCAAGCCAGCACAGAACAGAACATGCTAGGTGGTAGAAAGATTTAAAGTCTCTTGTGCTCTTCAGAGAGCTGCAGTCCAATCAACCCCCCAAAGTGTGTTTGTGTGTGTGTGTGCACACATTTGTGAGACAATGAGAGTGAGTGAAAGTGAGTGAGTGTTTGTAATAATCGAGTTTAGTCAAGAGTTACTAGAGGTCTAAGAGCATTACACACTTGAGTGTGATTGATGAAGTGGACTTGGCGTCGTTGCCATAGTAAGTACATAAGCAGTATGTAACTGTGAAAAGAAAGAGCAGCATGTGGCCTTGGAAAAAGTCCTACACACACACACACAAATGCACACACACACACGTCTAAAGAGATGATTGGATTTTTGGCAACAGTTCACTAAACAGCACAATTAATTCATATGGAGTACTTTGAATTTACAGGCTGTAAACTGTACCACTAAAAAACTTCAAGAATGATTCATGTGAAGTAAACACAAAATAAGAACACTAAACCAACAGTGCTAACCACTACACCACCATGCCTCCCTCTACATTTAAGGCCATACAATAACATTTTAAATCATTTTGATGCTACGCTGATGTGAAGGATGTCTGTTATTCCCACTATGCACCCCACACGTCTGTTCTTGCATTATGTAACTAACCAGGAACAATCACCTGCACCATATGAAAAGTTTTTATGGTACTATGTCACACACAAGCAACTATTTGATTTATTTTGGTGAAACTTGATTATATTGAATGAAGAAAGTGTTTCCTGAGTGCTCCACCTCAAGATGTACAGTACAGAGTTTACAGATGAACAGTAAAGTATACTGCTACGAACTATAGCCGCTGAAGAGGACGATGATGAAGAAAGTAAAGAAGACTAAAGGAAAGTGAGCAAGAAGCCAATGTCTTTGTGAAATAAAAGTCTGAAAGACAGACGCAGACAAACATCAAGATCATTTGCTTGATGTTTGGCTGTTAGCAAAGTTGGCAACCTGCTAGTTAGTGAAGTAATAGAATCACAACCAATACACGTGCACAGCTGTCCAAATTTATGACTGGTATTAAACACTGAAATTGGAGGCGCAAAATCATATAATAAATTCTAGGAAATGACAGTTATAGAAAAATGGTTTTGCTCTACTTCTGTCATTCATTCAATTTGTCTGTTGCCTTTAATGGGTTATGACAGGATGCAGGTCCAACTATACTGGAGAATATATAGGGATTTATTTTTAAATGGTCAATTTGAACAGGAAAAGAGAAGCAGAAAGCAATTGCAACATTTCAATCTGCACCTAAAGTCATTTTAAATGTTGAATGGGAGTAAATGAAGCAAATCAATGAAAAAAATAGAACTACTACTAGTAATTACTACTAATTACTGAGGTCTGATACCCACCCCGAGTCTCATATACAATATGCATTAATATAAACACACTAACAGCAGAACTCACCTTGGTCTAGAGATTTGGCAGGAGCCCAGCTTTTGAAGTAGTCATCCTAGGTGGAAACACAACACACGAAACTGGGTTATGAAAAAATAACTCCATGCTGAGAATATCATTGAATTATTTTGTAGACCAGAGAGAGAACAACCCAAATACTAAACTACTCTACTGAAGAATCCTGTCTTCATTCTTCTCCTTTTGTTCTCACATACATTGTTTTTTGTAAAAATGAATGATTGCAGCAGAAAATGGAAAGACACCAAGAGATAGAGGCGTGTTTAGACGTTTAAAAATAGGACGCAAATGTAGAGAAAAAGCTGTGGATTAAAACGTTATCGGCTTTAGTTGGCTTTAACTAGGACAAAAACATTGAGTGTCAAGGTCAAAATGGACTTCTGCTTTGTTTAGAGAGAAGGTTTGTCGTTGTTATTAGGAAGAAATGACAGGAGGAGAAGACAGAATTTGAGGAGTGAGGCAACAGTGTCACATCTTAGTTGTTGTTATTGGCTACAGTCTACAATCATAGAAAAGCTTCATCAACTGGAAACATTAAAAGAGAAAATAATTGGCTTGTCTCAGCTAAGCTCAGTTGAGAAGACATTTGGATTTGTTAGGCCAAATACACTTTGATTCAATGGATCCATTCAGAGAGCGGATTTCCTGCCCAGCTAAAGACGTCTCCTATTCTGTAGACCATTTAAAGCTCCCGTCATGAAAAGAGCCACGGCTTAGTGTTACATGCACATAAAGCGTATGAGTGGAACAATTGATTAACAGTCCCTGCATTTCTCTCTGTTACATGATCACATTGATTCTTAGGAGCATCAGGTGATGGTCAGCTGATCTGTGGGGTATGGATGGCTTCATAATGAAACCTTCACTGTGAGCTCTGTTTGCTTGCTTTTATCAGTCTCCCATTTAGCATTTAAAGACACTATAAATGATTTATACTGCATTATAATGTAGTTGCCAGCCGATATAAGGACTTTGTAGGTGTTTGTTAATGTACAGTATCCATCAACTATTATAATATCTCCGTTGAAGGCATATTTTAGATGATTACAACATAGTTTTAGTATGTTGCTATTCATTATCTGTATCTGTATCTACCCCAGGCTCCACAGCTGTTAAAAATATATTGATACACACTGCATATAATCATATTAAAGTGTGCGCTAAACATGCTTGCTAGACATGCTAAAGAGAATAAAGTGTTGAAACTGAATTAGCGGTGCACTGAAAGCAGTCTGCGTTTTCTTTATAGTGTGAGCTACCTCCTCGGTGGTGGTGTCTCGATCTAAAGGAGTGCCCAGGGCGAGCCATATGTGTGTCAGCAGGGAGTGAGCCTGTGTCAGTGACACTACGTGAGTGAGGCAGAGAAAACCTGCTGAGTTTAAAAGCAGGATCTGCAGGTCCTTTATTGTTGGAGAGAGAGAGAGAGAGAGAGAGAGAGAGAGAGAGAGAGAGAGAGAGAGAGAGAGAGAGAGAGAGAGAGAGAGAGAGAGAGAGAGAGAGAGAGAGAGAGAGAGAGAGAGAGAGAGAGAGAGAGAGAGAGAGAGAGAGAGGGAAGGAGGCTAAATTAGGAAACAGAAAATGGACAGCTGACCCACTCATCCAGTCCTTGTTCTATAAATGGTAACTGCAGACACTTGAGCCAGCACAAAAGTTTGAAAAGAGGAGATGAAACCTAATTAGTTTCTCCCTTAGGTCCTACATCACTCATGTCCTCACTTCTTCTTCTTTCTTTTTTTTTTTTTAACTTATGTTATGTCCATCCCTCCTGCTCTGTCTCTGATAGGAAATTATTCTCTATGACTGAGATGTAAAGATGTAAAGTAGGATGCTACTGTGGCAAAACTAATTTCTGCAGTAAGTTCTAATGAGGCCTACACCATGAAACCATTATTGTTATTGTATATTCTATGCTTAAACAGTGACAATGACTTCCCATGAATCTAGCACTCCAGCCTCTTTACATGCATTATCATCACAAAGGTGATTTGTTAAGTACAATTATGATGAAAAGCAACATTAGTATGTTTCAATATTATGTCTGCATTAGGTATTCAACATGTGATCAAGTAGTTACATACATACATACACCTGATTAAAGCCAGGTATGTACAAATGCAGCATTTTCCCGAAAGTGTTGAAACCTATTTAACTGTTACAGCAACATTTTAATATGCAATACTAGATCACAATGTGGCTGACTGGCCACCCAACCTGCTGCGCATTTAAATCAGCAATCTCTGTAGATCTCCAACAATGCCTTAAGTATGGGTTTGCTGCAGTGTCAGACAAACACTACAATGTCTGGGACTTCCAGGAAGGTAACTCTGTTTCAGAATAGTATAATTAAATTACAAACACAATAGATTTACTCACCTCCGCTTCCTTTAGATGATTGGAGAGAAGAGGCAGAGCAATGGAGGGGAGAGAGAGAGAGAGGAGAGAAAGAAAGGTCAGCGATAACGGCACAGTATGCAGTGTCTATCAGATCTATTACAACCCTGTGTTACTCCTTCTGAATACTGAGCTCAACTCTAGAGATTCATTTAATAGGAATCTGATTCTGAAGGTGGTAGCATACCAAAGGACTCGCGCATACACACACTTGCGCTCACGCTCAAAGCCTTACGAGATAGCTTTATTTGATGTGGCATGTAATTTGAAACACATCGAGGGCAAATTGTGCAGGCTTAGAGTTGAGGCACAGCATAAAGGGTAAAGAGAAAGGGGAGGAAGAAAGAAAAGGAGAGGCAGGCAAGTTGTGCAAAAGTAGAGGCAAGACGAAAAAGGTAGTGCCTTTCTTATTTGCTAAAATGTGGCTGCATGGAGGGGAGAGAACTTTGTGGTGATTATACTCATTCAAATGATGGGCTGTAGGATTGAAGGTATCCTATGCTCTGCCCTTACAGCCAAAACACACTAACTATGCATATTTCAAAACAGAGTTATGAAAGGAATCTGACTTTTGGACTTTGTTATATACCACATAAAACTTTAATATACCATATAAATGTATGATTTCAGTGAAAACAGCATGTAATATAGTCAAAGAGATAGGAGGAAGGAAAGGAGAAATATGAATATAAAGCAAGATAGCCACAATTAGTGCATGCTAAAATGCCTACATTTATTATCTATGATCTTTATTAGGAAATCATTAATTAATTACAAATGAATCAGTCATCAATTTGATAAAAAAATCCACAGTAACTTTGGGTAACTAGCTCAACATATTTGAGGCCAGCAGTGAATAACTGTCTGTGCAGTTACATCTGAACCAGATTGGAACAAATAAACTTGTTGACTTTTGATTTCTATACCATCTGGACAATTTGCAACATGTTGTTTTTTTTCTGCTGAGTTCATTTTGACCTGCAGCTAGAAAACATGTTGTGCTCACAAGGAAAAGTGCTTTGTCTGTTATCATAAGATCAAGACGTTTCCCGGGTCCAGCAGAGGACTGCAGCTGATGTGCTGTTGCCGGAGAACCACTTTCACTGTTTTTCACTAGCTTGCGTTACTTAAGGTTTACAGCAGTTGCTACTAGCCCTCTTATTATTCAATCTAAGTCTCAGGGATGACCTTTCCTTGCCTAGGACCCCCATTAATATTTTAGTGTGCTCATCTCAAAAGCATTAACTGGCTGTTTAGCTCGCTGCGACACTGCCCCAATGTCATTCAAACCCTTTAAAGTGATTACAAGGAGATAAAACTTTGTCGTTATAATCATATCGTCTTTGTTGAAGGTGGTGCTAGAATTTAAAAAGAGTTTCACAGTCAAGAAAGTCTTTTACCCATGTCTATTTAAAGTTGCAAACACTGCAGGAGAGTGTTGGCAAGCAAAAATTTGAACTGTTTAATTAAGTTTTTATAGGGTTTAATTAAAATCTGTTTAAAATGTAGCACAACAGCTGTCAGTGAAAATGGAATTCCTGTATTATAAACCTCTACATGATGCAGTTTATTTAGCAGTGGCTCCATTTAATTATAGTTAATTGACTGCATGTCTGTGTTCAAACACCTTAATGTTTCACTGAGTAGTTCCATTAGACGTTATTTAGCAGTTGGACGATGAAGTTAAACTAAGCTGCAGTGTCAGACAGTTTCCCCAGGGAAAGAAAAGTGGCTCACATATCAATGAGGAAATGTAGTACGAGACGAGCCAAAACAACTTAGCCAATATATGGTACATCGGTTAATATTGTTACTTGACTTGGCTGTGTGATTTTGACTTTGTTTTCCTTCCAAACGTATAGGTGGGTTGGTACAAGCAACTCAGCAAAGTTTTGGTTCTCCTGAAGATGACAGTCATTGCATTATCTGCTTGCAGATTGTGATCCCAAAATCTGGATATGCTACAGTAGCTCAAGATTTTTCGATACAAAAAATATTAAGAAAAATATTAAGCCAGAAACCAAACTGGATTCATCCAAAAATGACTAAGTTGATGTATTTAAAAAAGCCAACTTGCATCAGTGCAGACATTTAACTAGAAAATTTCATAATTATGTATATAAAACTTTAAAATCTGTCTCAATGTCAGTATCCTGAATATGATGAAAACCACAATGACACTGCAGCATAACAAACAAACAGTGTTTTTGTTTAACTTCTGAGAACAGTCTCAAGAAGTCTTTCATTTCTGTGATGACCTCTTCAGTCATTCTGTCTCCTGAGTCTCCTCTCCTGTTTAAAGTGATGGGCCTGAGATCTCATCTGATAGCAGGTCTCTGAGGAAGTCCGTGACAGGAAAAGGTAGAGAAGGAACAGAATTGATTTAGAGAGGAACCAATGTGGGAACGGTTTCAGCCCGATTAGCTTCTCTCAGCAGAAGTGCCGTCCACTGAATGTGTGCGTGTGAGTACGTGTGTGTGTGTGTGCATGCACACAAGTTGGTATTGGTTTTTACACTAATACTCGCATTAACATTAAAATAGGTAAAGCCATGCCTGAAGTGCTGACTGAAGATGTCATAATCAGGGGATGAGGATGCAAATCTGGCCTCTCGGTGGAAACTAAACAGCATTAAAAATTTACTGTGTACTTTATGCATTTTATTCATGGGTCTGGAACCTTGCCGAATTCCTTCCCTCCCTCATCTCTTCCCTCATAGTCTCTAACTCATTCCCCTCTCCTCCTCCTCTCACTCCTTCATCTCCGCCAAGTCTCTGCTTTCCTCCTTAGGCTACATCCCACTTATAGTCAAGTACTGGTCTGGGATCTGATCTGTGTCCTGTGAAGCTGATATATGAAGTTTGCAAGCAGATAGCAGAACAGCTCAGAGAGTAGATTTTAGTGACACTTCATCAAATTACTTTACTGTTCAGCCTCTGCAAAAGTGAGTAATGCTGAGTAGGACCAGTGGATCCATTTTTTTCTTCAACAGCAATATTGCATGGTAACACAATCAGAAATAGAAACAGTGCATTTGATGAAGTTAAAAGTTTTTGTCCCCATTAGTTTAAAAAATGTAACGTGTGAAGATCTCTGAATGATGAGTACAGTAGAAACCAACCCATCAGCACCACCATTACTGCAGTGACAGAGTCAACACTTTAAACGGTGAAAGTAGAGCTGTTGATCACGTTCACCCGGCATCTGATCCAACACATGGTAGCCTGTGTGAATGTGGAAGTTATTCAGTCTAAAACAGACGTGTGAAAGTTTTGAGAAGAAAAAAATAACATTTCGTTTTCGTTCAGCCTCCGCTGTATGGATCTGAAACCGCCTGTATCACTTACTATCCATGATTCTGAAATGTGTGGAATAAAAAAAAGAAATACTGGCCATGAAACAATGGATCGCACCCATTTCACAACACACAACAGGCAGACTGTGTTGCATTGTCAGCATTCTAATCACAGTTGAGATGTGAGGAGATGGAAGGGTGGGATAGGTTTTACAGAGCAGAGAAGAGTTTATCAACAGCTGATAAAAATACAGAACATTCAGTGTGCTGTCATTTGAAACTGTCTGCTAAAACTGGACTAAAGTTGACTTTTTGCTTTTTATTTAAACATCATTTGATAACTATATTCTAGGGGTGTCACAATTCTATTTTTGAAGCAAATTTTAAGCCATTTTAAGACACAAGTCTTAATTTGTACAGATCAACAAATGCTCTGTCTCATTAGCTCAAACCATGCCTTGCAGTAAGAGATGGGCATGTGCTGTGACGTGCAAGCCAAAAACTGCAGACTGAGTGGCTTTTTCCACCGTGTGACAGTCTGTTAGATCTATCAATATACATACAAAAAATAAAAAAGACATCAAAAGTTTGTTATGATCCCTCTTACCAGCTGAAATACTGAGTAAGCTGCTAGATAACGGTAGTGACAGCAGGCAGCAAGGGTCAATCAAAAGAATTGGATACGTCTGTGACTCCAGCAGCAGCCATGGTGTCAAGCTGAAAAGTGCAGCTGCAGGCTACCGTTAAGCTACGCTGTGTTGTTTTAAGCTTTGTACTTTTTATCTTCTGACACACGCCTGACACGAGCAAGTAGCCGAGATGGGAAGGGGGAAAAAAAATATGGAGAATCATCTGTCCTTCTTTTGATTTCAATAATCGAAAACCGAAAGGTCATTTCAATTTACACCAGCAAAGGGAGGGGGTGCGTAGATTGAGGAAGAGGGAAAAGAAGAGGAGGGGTGCAAAAGGATGTTTGCAGGAACAAAAGAGAGATTGAAGATTAAGGAAGAGGAAGAAGGATGACTAGGAAACGTAGATAAGGAAGAGGAGAACGTGAGAGGAAGACAGGCAACTCAGAGAGAGAGGAAGACCAGAGAGAGGTGTTTGCTTTCCGGTAGGGTAGCTCCACCGTAGTCTATCCAGTATTCATGTCCACATCCTCAAGATTGACAGGCAGCAGCTCATTCATATGAACAGACAGGTAACACTGAATATTACATGTGGCGCCGAGAAGACCACACACATACATACGGTATTGTTCTCACACAACGTTTGCACCCGTGTCTGGGTATAACTTCACAAACTCGAACTAATATCTTACTGGAGTGTATTCAAACTTTATCACCTGCTCTCCTTCCATTAGTCGCACGCACAAACAATTACGCTAAAAACAAACGTGGCTCTAATATCACAGTGAATTCCTTCCAGAGTGTAACGCCACGCAGGATCCGACTAACCAATGACAACATTTGTATTCATCGCTAATCCAGCTTCTCTAAACTGAGACAAACGACTCCCTTTCTTTCTGCTTACTTCCCCCTTCTCCCCTTAGCTTTCTATTTTTATAGCCTCCCTCATTCATCAACTCTATGCCTCCCTTCCTCTACTCCTCTTTTCACTGCTGAAAACATCCCTCAACTAAACCATGTGGATCAAAGCCAAACATCAAAAATATGCTTCCTCTTCATTCTGTCTTTTCTCTTCACATTAATGAGGGGAAAACTTTTACTGAGCAGCCTGTTATTTCGAATATCTCTGCATTTTCATATTTCTTTTTTTCCATTCATTCCAGTGCCCTCTCCAAGCTGACTTCCTTTCCCTTTTCTCTTATTTCCTCCCAGTTTTTAGGATGCTGAACATGAAAATCAATCAATCACAACACAGTGGTACAGCAGTGGTGGAAAGCGGAGAGAGTTAGTTCAACTAGAAACTTAGAGAGGGGCGACTAGAGAGAATCAAAGAAAGATACAGATGATGGAGCACGACGACAATCTTTGCACATTAGCAGTGAAAGAACAAAGGGTTTTAAGCTGTTAATACAGAACGCAGTGAGAAACATGGATAGAGCAAGATGACAAACAGCTGGAGCAGAGGGGAAGAGAGATTAATTACTCATGGGACCTGAACTTGCAAAATCAAGATTAAATGATGCAAAGAATAAATGAAATGAGGAGATTTACTATTGGTCAGTGAAGAGATGGGCAAAAAAGCAAATATAAATAGCATTGTGCAAGGTTTTTGGTGAATCATCTGACAGCAACATCTCAATAATAGCAACAAACTGCATGCAGCAGCCAGCTAATGAGGGGTGGAAGAGAAGAGAAGATAATGAATGAGAAAAGGCCTCATTCTTATGATATCTAGCTTTTCAAAACAGCTTTTTAAAAATGTCCTTCTCTTGTCAATACTAGGCTCCATGAATCTAAAATTAAATTCGTATCTGAGGCCTAAAAGATTGCAGAGCAATCTGGAGACAAATATGTTCCAAGGATACGACTAGGTTGTGCTCCAGTAGAACTAGTTTGTTCGACACGTTGTTGGTCCTCTTTAAAGTGGGGTGACAAGCATGCCTCCAGAGAGAAATGTGAGACATGGTAATCACTTAATTATGGGGATAACAGCGCACATTTTCAGACAGTCCCTCTTGGAAGGCATTAGTAGCGCTGCACTTGCTTGTACACATGACAAGAAATAAGTGAATGTAGGACAATCTGTTTGGAAATGAAGTTTTCCCCTGTTCCATTTTGGGCTGCAAATAGAAATAATTTTCATGATTGGTTAATATGCCAGGTTAGTTTTTCTATTAAACAAATAATATTTTAGGATTTCAAATGTCAGAGTACTTGTGGGAAATTAGTTTCCCAGCCAGTGATGTCTTCACTTTGTTTTGTCTGACTGGATGTTTTTCATTTATTCATTTTAATTCCTGTTTATCCTCTTATCGTTTCAGAGCTAGCTTAAGCTTCATTATAATTACTCTCATGTTAATTTGTGTCAGGTACTGCACGTGCAAGAACCCGTGTCTGCAGTAAGAACCGTGGATATCAGTCACTCACATCACTGAGCTAGTAACTGGATGAACAACTGACTGACAGACAAGGTTAAAGGGAAGAAGGCAGAAGAAAATCTCAGCCACCCGTTCGAGTTAAACACAGTGACAGAGAAAAAAAAAAACACGATGCGAATAAGATCAAGGCAGAGGCAGAAGGAAACTGACAAGGAAGAAATAAAAAGTCTGGAACACTTTTCTTGTGATTCCAACATTTTTCTCCACAAACCTAGCTAAGTCTCATGTTTGTTACTTTATTCCCGAGTCACTTTTTGCCTGTCAGATCAGTGTTTTTTCACCATGTAAGCCTTACAGCTGCTCCCAGGCGTGTCGAGGTCAACCTAGATCTAAGCCTGAGGGAGACACAGTCTAGTGGACACAACACACAACACAGTGTAATAAATAATAGATAAGACAGCATGTCAGTAGATTAGCTTGACATGGCTACAGGTCTACTGCCTTTGGCTGTTTGATTGGCTGGGGAAGCAGGTTGGAAAGAAACATAATAGGAAGTGCTGCTTCTTGTCTTTTTGTCCTACTTGACTAGAGGTCTGTCAAACTAGTGTACTGCGAGTATGGGTCCTTGATTTTCTTCTTATCTGTGAGGTAAGCTCCAACAGCGAGTGTGCAGCCATAAGCTAGATGATGATGAATAGACTCAGCTGCTGCTGGCTGCTAACAGTCTCTGCTCTCACACGGTGCTTTTCTGTGGCTGCCATGCTTCCATAACCTCTCCATGGTGTGAAAAACAAAGCCATAGCTGCCTCATTCCTCCGCTTCTGGAAGTAGTAAAAAAAAAAAATACTCAACAGCTTGCTTTAAACATTTCAGTTTCCTTTTCACTCTCTCTCCCTCCTCTAGCTGACAGATGTTGCTACTTTGTCACTGCTGAGCAGGACATAGATATTTAGAGTGAAATTTATAAAGTGTTAATGGCCCACCTGCTTCTGCTGTGTTCCGCTACGTGACACAGAAAGTGTTGTTGGAAAATAAACAGTGGAGATCCTCAATTTGCTGAAATTAGAGAGAACCTATACCGATAAAGAAGAAACGCAGGCTACACCTGAGCGCATTTATCTGCATTAATGATGAGCGTCAAAAAGAATAGAAGACAGGACATGTATGTACATGGAAATTGTGTAGCAGCAAAAAAAAAAAAAAGAACAGTTTTTCTCCCTCGCTGTGTCTCTCTGCTGTAGACAGTTAGTACCCTAAATAGAAATCTACTGAATCACGCTGTGAAAATGTCAAAAAGCAGAGGAAGCTATGCAAAAAGAGTGGGATAGGAACTGTGATAGACGATTTACAGCACTGCATTTTCTAGTTCTGGTGAAAATTCGCACAGAATTCAAACACACTGATTTAAATTCAATCAACCAAGTTCCTGTACAAAAACTACCCCATCTTTTTTTAACGCCGTCCTATCTGACAAAATCCCTCAGCTACTGTCGGTATCCCAGGGTGATAGTGCAGCCGTGGCGACGGGCCAAGTGTTAAGCCAATCATACACAGGCTGTCTTATCTGTCTGCTCCACTGGGGAAACAAGGGACAAGCTCAGGAGGAAGGAGAGATAAATGTCCTTTCTTTACTCCAAGTGCATTGCTCTGCTCTGTTTAATCCTACTCGCCTCCTCCTCTCTTTCCTCTGCCTCAGTTCCCTTTAGTTAGAGTGCAGAGTTTCCTCCTCCTCTCAGCATATTGGAACTGTCCTGCACTCAGTTTTCCCTCACTTCCCTTTTCCAAACTCTTCCTCAGCTGCCTTCATTCTGCTCTGACACTTTGTCTCTGCCTTTTTTCTTATTGCCGGTGTTGTTGTCTGTTCACAGAGAAATGCCAGTAGAAAGTTCAAAAGAAGCCTGTGGGAAGAAGCCCTCACGTCTTAATCTGCGTGTGTGTGTGTCTGTGTGTTTCGTGTCTGCTGATACGTTCTTGTCTCTAAGGCTTTGTCAAACTAAATGCAAGTCAAATGAATGCAGACAAAACATCCACACAGGGCTTTAGACAAGCTCTCACACTAAACTTTTCACAAAGTGTTTTTATGTTCGCTGTATGTAAACAGGAAAACAGGGGGAAAAAAAAATGCAGTCTGGTTTCTTCTTTCTATTTTAAACCGTGTGGGTTTTTCTGGCCATCACCCAAACTATATTTACAGTAAAAGCTGAGCTCAGCTATAATCCAGACCTGTAAATATATTGTCCCCTTTACTTGTCCATATACAAAGGCAGTGATATATTGTTAGAGCTTACGGTGTGTTTCATGAACTCAAAGTGTGATATCGTTGCAGATCAATGCCCGAAGAACACTGCTGATATTCTAGCTGAATCTAAAAATCCTGTATAGACTATACCTGCGAGTTAAGGCTCACTTTGCAGGTATTAGAACTGTGACTATACCAATTCTTTTCTTTAATAACTGATGTACCTGTACATTTTCCCCAAGGTGATTTTGTCTTTTTTCCACTTTGTTTTTAGATTTTATTTCTGCTCAAGCATTGTTTTTACTCTTTAGGATAATATAGGAACATGCGCCATAAAACACAATTCGTATAATTAAATACTGTATTTATTTATACTATTATATTGTTCTAATTATATTATTACCAACCCACAGCTGTGCAGTGAGAAAGGTTAAAAATATGTATTCAAAAAACTCCTACAACTAAAAACTTAAATCTAGAAAAAAGTGTTAACTCACCAAGCTCTTTTTGTATTTCAAACTATACTTCAATAGTTTACCCACACTTATGGACCTGCATCACAGATCAACAAATTTAATTTTTTGTTGCATCTTTGGCGGGGGTTTGTTTGAGATTAACTAGTTTGTTTGATGTGCCGTTTGACTACATCTGAAGGCAAAAGTATGTTAAGTGCATATTCTGAAGAGCCGCTCTCAAATGCAGGGCAAAGAGGCTGCCATCATGAAGATAGGCGAAAAGCAATAAACACTGAAATTGGTGTAATATTTTCCCCAAAGATGTTGCAATCATTTGTGCGTCAGTGACAGAAGTAAAAAAAAAAAAAAAAAACGAAGCACATATTAACCCTTTTAAACTGTGAATCAGGGTCTTCATTGTGTTAAATGTATATTTCTTGCCAGACACAATAAAAATACCAAGCAAAAAAAGCGGTTTTTGTGCGTGTATCAAAACTACATATTCACAAGAATACTGTAGATTTGCATTACTTTCTATATTTATCACCCAAGGGTGCACCTTGTACGTGGAAACAGCATTGCGTGGGCAAAAGTCAAGCTCTGACCCACAGTGACGCAATTTGGCCATAACAACCAATCCAATGCATGCACACACACACACACAAACACACACACACAGATAGACAATAATGTGGAAATTTTTAGGCAAACACAGCACTGCTGGCGCTTCAGGGAAGAGGATTTTAAGCAGGACAGCACTCCGGACAAATATTATTCTCCTTCACTCACCCATCCACAAACACAACATGGAAACAGCAGCCATTATGTCTGATCAAAGTTAGTAGTAAAGAGTACTAAGACTACTCACTGACACACACACACACACACACAGAGCTCTTCCACCCACAACAGCTACAAGCTAATTTCACACAGTCTCATGGGAGTTTAAAAGCCTTACTCAGGAACAGAGTCAGTGAGGGAAACAAAGGGAAAAGTCAGAAAGGTGCTGATGAAGGGAAATAAGGCGGAGAGTGAATTGGAGAGGCGAATGCTGGGTGAAAACCAGAGAAGGAGGAAAGAAGAAGAGCATGAAAGAGAGCTGAAGCAAACATGGTGGCTGATTTAAGATGTTAAAGCAGAGAACGGCAAACTAGAGCTGAGAGACGTCTTTATTTTAAATAAACTCCGAAGCCTACACAAACATTGCACTTGATCCTTTTCTTGCCTCAGGATGAAAAGTGCAGATATTGTTCTGTCAACACTCTTCAGAGCTCAATTCCATTGTGTTTTGTTACATTACAGCTTAGTTTATGAAAGCAGAGCGTTATCTTTGTTATACTGCTGTGATTTATGCTGGTGGGTCTTATATTTACTGACTATTTTTGACATTACATGACTTTCAAAACACAATGGATGTTCAAGTCTTCATTCATGTCTCAAAAGATGCTCATCTCTGATAACAACAAATAACTAATTCTCAGCCAATTTATTATAGATTTCACTGGAGCAGATTGATCAAGATGGTGAAAACTAAGTAACCATACTGTAACTTACTCGTTGGTGGAAGATCAGAAGCACGATATGATGGAAAATGCCTGATGATTTGGTGTTCTGAGAAGAAGCAATAGACTTTTTCACACAAGGACAAAATTTTAAGCCCCTTTGTTTCCCACACTGATGATTCAAGACTAGAAAGGTAAACGCGTCTGACAGAGTAAACCAGGTGTGTCGCAGTCAACACTGTGGTCCAGTGGGTTTTGATTAAAGAGAAGGAACCAACCAACAGAAGAACTGAGCTCTTTTAGGATCAGCAGGACACGTAAACCCAGATGGTGTTTGACCTTTTCCAGTCTAAGCGGGTTAATGCTGTCAGATCTGTTCCCGGGGGGTCTGTCTCCTCTGGATTGAGAGTGGAGCAAATCCCCCCCCCCCCCCCCCCCCTCTTACAAATGACATTTGACCAGCCAAAGAGATGCAAGCGCATCTGCAATGTACCATGATTTGCAATTTCTCTAAAGTTCTTGAACGCCTTTTGTGTTTGACAATGTAAATACTTAAGAACTTATGTTAAATGCCAAAAAAAAACAACTTCTCAAAGCAAAGAAATATCACTTTGGTACCAAATCTCAGAAATCCTTCTTGCCTCAATATCACAAATTTCCAAACAATGCCCAGCCATGCCACTGGTGGGAGAAGATGGGAGTCCTTCCAGACCAATTTATCTTTCTGTCCCTTCACATATTGTCACTGAACCAGTTCCCACATTGGACCAGAGCAGCACAGAACCAAACACATTACCCTCTTTAGACAGAGAGGAGACAGAGAGACAGAATCGCACACCACACAAAATTGTTGTATTTTTCTTATCGCCTCTATCAGTCTAACCTGCCATTATCTCAACTCTCTCTCTCTCTCCCTCTTGCCTCTCAACAAACAAACAACACCAGGACCCTAACAAGCCCACATGGGGATTGGCCCTTCCAACCGGGTGATCTCTACACTGATTGGCTGAAGGATGTGCTTTCACTCTGCAGGGGTGATACAATGATCCAGTGGGCTACAATTATTATTTTCTATCAGTTCACTGCGACTGCTGAATAATTGTTTTGTATAGAGTGATCCCAATACCATTACTTAAATCTGAGTTATGTCTGAAATGACATAGAGACAGGCCTTTCTTATTTATTTTGAGTTAACGAAAACAAAATCAAATTTAATGAGCCCTCCTGGGAGAAGAGCCCTCCCACTGCTTTGATTGGTGGATGGAAAACCTTACTTTACCCTTTAGAGGTGAGACAAGGATTTGTAAGAGTTCCTGATCATATACAAACCCAGTTATTTTGCCCATCTGTTGAAGATGATGTATAGTGCAGTCAGATACTGGTAAGAACAGTGTGTGCTTTGTAGTTACAGGTGTCAGTCAAGGTAAACATCATGCTTGGTTAGCTTGATGTACAGTACCATTAAGCTGGTTCACACTGAGTCTGCTGTCGATGATTTAATGAAAAAAAAAATAATAATAATTCCTTTGACTGATTTGCAAACCAAATTTGGTCTGACTAATAGAGTTTACTAAGATATCAATTCATAATGAGGTACTGCGTAATGTGGTACTGCACTGAATGAAAATGTGTGTTTAATTAAAAACAGATGAACGATGAAAAAATACTATTTTCGATAAAATAAACACGAAACAGAAGAGCTGTGTACATTCCTATGCAAAACACTCAGCACAGTTTTGGGAGTGTTCTGTATTCCCTGCTAGCCAATAGAGATCACTAAAGTTGCACCCTGTACCTGATATTCTGTGATCCATGACCACCAGTTTTGTTGGAGACTCTGCACCCTGTACCCGATGTCCTGTGTGCCAGCTCAGTCATTACTGTCGTCTTTTCACTGGGTTTTTCACTTTCACTTTCACATTCACCAGACCGTTTCTCAAAACACAGATACACTCACGGGTGACACTTGTCACGTGTCTTTGAAAAGTGGGTGTTCAATCACAAGTCTCACCTATTTTACCTTGAACTACCAGACTTCCATTTATCCGTTTATCCATCCTTGCCTAGTGAGATATGCAAGGAAGTACTGAACTGTTGGATTGCTAAAATATAACCTGTCTTGAGCTCATACAGGGTATGTGACAGGTGCATGTTGCTGTGCAAGGTGAAGCCAGACTCACCCATGTAACAATTGGTACCTTGGCTGTTGAGGCATCCCCATCCAAGTCATTTTCTTTGTTAGCCTTTCAGAGTAAAGGAAGTTTGCTGAGGCCAAAAGTGTGAGTCAGTACCTAAACTCATAGTAATGCTTCATAAGTGTATAGAACCAATGTTCTGTCCTTATACTGTGCTGGATCTAGAATGTGATCTAACTGTGATGTCACATTCTAAATATATTCCAGAACCAGCAGTTCCCCTTCTACTTTCTCCAGCTGGTAGTTTTCAAAGCCAAAACATGTGCTCTGATCTGAAGTCATTCGCAAGGTTAATTATTCTGGATTTTACATGCGCCCTCAAACAGTGAATGTCAACTTACTGGGGTAAGTGAAAGCTCTCATTGCTCTCTCTGCTCTCGATTCTGAAACATACCATCAGTCTGCTTCCTCGTCTTTCGGCCGTGCCACAAAGGAGGTGCTTTTACACGCACCATCAACTTGAGTCTCTTCAGCTGCTCACCGGAAAACCTTGTATTTTTACACTCTGTGGCAAGTTCACTGGCTTATTCTGTGTTTTATATCCACTTAGATCAGTCAAGTCAGATTTAATGCTCCTATTAAAATCCTTCTTTCTTGCTGTGTAATTACGAGATCAGTATAATTAGACTGAAAACATGAGCCTGATGCTAAAGATACTGAACAGATAGTCAGGCTTGAAGCACTCACTTTCAACATCAGTGAGTCCCCTCAGAGGAGGACTCACTGGATCTGCGCTTGACGCTTTTACACAGAATCTTTCTGGACTGAGACACGAACGTGAACCCTGTAAAGAACTCCCATCTCCGCTCACACACTCCTTCCTGTCATGCTGTTGGTACAGTAATTCAGTCGGGGTGACGGAGGAGCTTAATAACACTTGCAGAAACCCTGCTCTAAATGCATATTTGTTTTGGTTGAAGCACTCGGAGTCAGGAGTGTGACGTTTACAGAGCGGCTGTGAATAACCAACAGGATCTACATCATTCACTTAGACAGGCAGCCTGTTTGACATTCAGTACAATGACTGAGGCGTGCTGTGTAGGCCTGTCAGATGGGTTATCTGCAGACTCTGTCAAATAAGCTCTATGAAGAATGCGAAATGAAACACAGTCTGTTTTTCATCATTTTCATTTGCAAATTATACTATTCACCAATGAAGAAAACGACTCGGGACGCATTTCTGCTGCTAGTTATCACTGTTGTCATATTTTCCATTCACTGGTGATTTCCGTTCCCTTCTGGAGACCCAGCTGACGACACAAAACCCTAACGCATCTATTTATCTTGTCATCTTTTCTTCCTGACATCCATTGCTTCTTTTCATTTCTTGCTAATAGCTGTTAAATGAGACTTGAGCTTTGGCATGCCGAGCATGCAGAGAACGGCATACATTCGCAAGCTGACAGATTTTCTCTTTGTTTCCTTCTTTTCCGTCCACAAATGATTGTGCTCCGTCTTTGTCCTTCTCCAACCCGTGTCTGCACATTCAAGAATAAGCATAATGGCAAATGTACAGTGCAGTAAAATCTGCGTGGACATGACATTAAAGCTGGGCTATGCTACTTTTGAAAGAGGTAATAACGTTCCTCCTCTTACAAATGAAATTTTAAATTCATAAGCAATAAAATCCACCCTTGCTTAAATCAATACACTGAGGGGTTTTGCTGCAACAGCACTTCGTCTGGAATGCACCGTAGTTTATGATCTCTAACGCTAGCTCTTTATTAGCAAACATTTGGTAGCTAATGCTACATGATTGAGTCAGTTCATTTTCCCTACTACTGTAGTGCAAGATTATCACATCTTCTGTGGATGAAGCTGCCACTGGTCAGGAAAAGTTCGCAGTAGCATGTGAATGTGAATAGCGAGCACGAAAGAAAACTGTGTGAATGTTATTATAGATTGAAATGTCTAGTAATAGAAACTGGTGAACACCACCATCTCTTCTGTGAGTTGTGTCTGGATGACTTAAATTACGTAGTTCATAACTAAATACCACTAATATTAATCTCTCATCTGCATTTCCCATTGTCCCACCAGTACCGATCACATCTGGTGGTATTAAAGGAGGTGGTAAAGTAGTGAAGCCAGGCCCCAGCTTGATTTGACTTGCTGTCTGGGCCGAGTGTGACACTGATGAACGGTACTTTTTGCCTGCCTAAAACACGCCAAAAAAAACGTGGCACACAAACACACACCAGGGACACTGCTGTAATTCACAATAGTTATGTTGGCAATGTGTTTCTAGCAACGCATCACAGCGTGATCCCTGCCAACTCTGTTGTCTTACATCTTCATTCGTTTTTCCTTTCATTTTTATTTTTGAATTTTTTCTTCAATCCTGAGGGTAAGTTTAACTTTCCTCACACTCCCAGTTTGATGTTTTATCCATATTTTACATTGATATTTATTTTTAAAATAACATTTTATGCCAAACTCCTCAACATTTATCAAAATCCTCCACTTTGCTTTAACATCTCCCTCTCTTAATCTGGAACAAATCGAAGCAGCTCAAGCTCCGCCTTCCTTCTCTCCTCCAGACTGCAAATTTCACACGGAATGGGGTGGAGCGGTTGAAAGATTGCGTCTGTGACACGGCCACAGTCAATAAGCATGGTAATCACAAACACAATCATCATCACAATAGTTATGATCACCATAATCGGCATCATAATTATAAAGCTGACAGGAACGCTAATCACAATGCTGATCGTAGAGTGGAAAAGTAATTGAAATGGATGTGAAGGTATTTATCTCCATTTTAAAGCTGTAGGTTTTTTTTGTCCTTTGACTTCAAGATTTACAAATAAGACGGAAGCAGAGGAGCCTTTTAAAATGTGTCTGCCTATGAGGCTGCATGTTTGCTGTTCGGTTTGTAAGTGTGCATCTGAGCACGAGTGTGTGAACGGACAGAGAATATGTGAATATGTGAGGAACTTGTTATGACTGAAAGGTTTCAAGAAATACAGAATAAGGGGGAAAAAACAGTTCACATTCAGTTTACTGTCATAAAGGACTGAGAGACGCAGAAAATATTCAAATCTGAGGAGCTGACAGTGGATGATTTTTGGATGTTTTTACTGAACTACCTCAAGAACTAATCGATAATTAATAACTTACAGGCTACCGATGATATGTGGGCAACATTCCATGTAAAAGTAATTTCTGCTATTTATGCTGATGACACTCCGGCGTATGCATGCAGCGTAGTGAATTTCTTCTCATCGAGGTGACATTTTGAGCCGAGCTCGGCGGCTTCCCACCACCTAAAGCTCGACGTGTACTGCCAGAATCAAGCTGCTCTTTTCCCATGTGAATCCTATCTTCTTCAAGAGCTTTCCATCACAGCTGACAATATGACAGTGAGCCCTGGCTAGACTGCCAAGTGCCTTGGTGTGATGTTACACAACATGTCCAAACTCTTATCATCTCAAATCGTGAATACTATAACTTCCCTCTAGCTGGGCTGCCAAAATCTTCACTTCAGCCACAGTAATGAGTGAATGTTGCAGCCTGCTTCTTCCCTTGTCTACAAAGTTGCCAGGCGCAAGAGAAACACACTATCAAACCGGAGAAATTCAGGAGAAGAAAAGAAAACTAAACCTCAAGACAACAGAGGTTATAGAGCACACAGCAGCAGCTAATTTGTTTTACAAATTAAAAGGTACTGAATTATGCAATAACACAATGCTAGAAATGTGTCAAAAGCAATCTGAAATCTGTTTGCCAAAATCCAAGTGAATACTGTGAGAAAGATTTGTGTAGGGATGAAAGGGAGCTTATATTTCCTCTGGAGTGCACTTGTTAAAAGTGTAGATAAGTCAATGAGCTCTGTTTTATCTCTTTGGATGACAACACATTACACTCCATATGGCTGCAGGCTGACAAAATCATGCATTCACTGGTGACTTTTCTTGTTTAGAGGTCTGTTTCAAACGCAGATTTCAGTCCCCCTGCACCGTAACAATAACCCAGCAACACAGTTATGAAGTAACAATAGCAACTTGCAACTGAAACTAACTCATTTTGATACCTCGCTGGTATCAGGCATTACGTAGATTACTGCAAGACACATTTTTAGCCACAGCCAACTACACTGCAGTTACAACAGTTGCCTTTATTTTCCTTGCATACATAGACTGTATAAACAAAATGGATGCAGCCTCCATGACGTCACCTATGGATTTTTAACAGCAGTTATGAAGTGACTTTGGTTGTTTCCATCTTGGCAGATCTGCCAAAAATGGTCAAAAAACTCAAAATGGGCAAAGGCATTTAACGTGCAAGGAGCTGAAGCCCAGTTGTTCCAACAAGTCAGCTGCAATGGCACCCACCTGTCAATCAAAGTGGCCACGCTCTTAATTATGCACAACGTGAATATAATTAGAATGGGTGAGTTATATACCAGTACAGTTGTCTACAGAGATCCAAACTGTTTGTTACAGCAGGCTGTTAACACATTTAATTAGAGGGTTTATGGATTGACTCTTTCTGTAGCCGGCATTAAGTGGCCGTTTGAGGAACTGCAGTTTTTGAAATTTGCACGCCGGTTTGATTTTACGGCCTCCTCAGGTCATCATCATGGATAATGTAATGTTCCAACTCAACAACAAAATAAGAGCATTCATGAAATGCAGCCATGGTATTTCATTTGCTCTGTATGTGTATCATCATGACCAGAAAGTATATTTTTGCACTTCAAGTCTATCTTATTTGCACATAACTACAGTGATTGGTTGCTGGGCTCTGAGCGCTGCCAAAATGCGGGATGACCTACACTGACTCACTCAGCAGTGGAGAAACTGTGGAAAGCTAGTTGAGCTCCCGAGGGTTTAGAAAAGGTTGCAATCCTTTCCTTGTTGGGGCATTTGGTGTATGTTACTAGTAGTTCAACCTAATGTTAGTTAAATCTCACTAAATCTCTCTAATTTGAACGTTGATCTTTATTTTGCATCAGAATTAACTTTAGATGTTTCATCTGCACCCAAGACTAACTGAACGTTTTCTCTCTCCTCAGACCTATAAGGATAGATATGTTTCAATGATGTAGTGTTGCCCTGCCACAAGGACAGACAAACAGTAAACAAATCAAAGTGTGGCTCACGGCATATGTCACATGAGGTCAGAGATTATGACAAAGCTAAAAAATAGTGCTGCTGATGAGACCACTTCTCATCCATCCATTTTCATTTATCAATTTAGTATTGAAACAATACTCATTTCATTTGAAAAAGAGCGGACGGCAAAGGGCAAATGTATTCACGCACACACACACACAGATCATGATTAAATCATTTTTTTCATCCGGTCCTCAGGCTCTCCGCACAGTCCAGTCTCATGGGATCATCACAGCAAGCATGCAGACATACAGATAACACAGAGGTTCTACATGAAATATTCAGATAACATGTCTAACAAATATTCTGCAGAATTAAAAAAAAAAAAAATGTAAAGTCGAAGTAGTACTATAGAGACAAAGAGGAACAGCTCCAGATTGGGGCTGGAGAGGAACATGCTGAGACCCCTATTTCCTGCTGAGGCAAAGACTGTACTGCAAAAAAAAAAAAAAAAACGAGTTTTATTGTTCCATTCTTTTGTGCTTGTGCCTAAAATCATGGCTTCAAATGAGCCATTTTACAAAGAGGTGAATGAAGGTTGTGTTTATGCAAATCAGGCAGCAAAGTGCAATTTCACTTTCCCTTTTTCCCGTGAAAATTTCAGCTAGGTTTTTCCCTGCTTACACAGCGTCTGAACACAAGTAAAACGGGACTTTTTGCAGCTTTATCAGTGTGGCTGCGCACACGGCCCTCTGCAATATCAAGCTCTTTAATGTATGTGATATAAGCTTTGTGGCTTTCACTGTTATTTTCATTTTTCATCCAGTTCAATGCATGTAAATACACATGAATTTCGCGGTAAATCAAATACCATTTCTTTCCTTTTAGCTGATTAAATACTACTGTGATTATAAAAGCACCAAGGTGCTTTTCCAACTGCAGTTTGTGAGTTGAGTGCACACAGGTCAAACAGCATGTGCCCCCTCATAATTAATTACACAGCACTGGGTTCTAACAAAATAGGTGCAAGACCTTGTGTGTGATTCATGCAGCAGTGTAACATCATGGAGATGATGAAATATGTACTGTTACATACTGCTCAAACACTAGTGTACGTGTGCAGGATTATTGTTGAACTGCCAAAGTATTTGCATGAGTAGCATTATTGGGCATGTAAAAGTACGCAGATATGACTAACCGAAAAGCGACTCCTATGTTTTAATTACTTAATTAAACGAGAAATACAGACAGTAATGATGAAACAAAAGTTACTATAATTGCATTTCTCCCCGAGACGTTTTTCTGATGAGAGCTCGACCTGGACTCTCCTCCTGGCTCATTAGAAAACGGTCTGCTACATTAAAGGGGATGAGAGGAGCCAGTGTGATTGGCCATTATATTGAAGCTCGCCCCAACTCCACCTTCTGATACTGTATTGCTCCTACTAATAATGTGTTCATCCTGTTCGGTGCCAGGGCTGCACTTCTACCTCTGCACACCAAAATTGGAAAAATTAATTGGTCACACCTTTCTATACGTGTGTGTGTGTGTGTGTGTACATATTTGTGTGTGTCGGTGCGTGTGGTGACAACACAGTAATAAGGCTGCAGGCTGGCTTCAAACACAAATCCAATACAGACTCTGCACCACAAAGTAGAATCGAAACAGAATAGCCGCTCCGTGCATGTGTGTTCATGTATGAGTGCTGGTGTGTGTGTATCAGTCGTAGCATCACAGCTGCAAGTTTGCTACCAGTTTGCTGTTTCAAGACATAATCAAAGAGAGAGAAGTAATCTGTGTGTGTGTGTGTGTGTGTGTGTGTGTGTGTGTGTGTGTGTGTGTGTGTGTGTACAGTTTATGTATGTGTGCATCCCATCTGACTTTGGGTACCTCCTGGGATGAGGACACATTTTTTCAGTGGGTCAGGGTAAGGGGTAGATGCTAATGTTACCAACTCCACACAAATGAAACACTTTTAGCTGACTGATTAGGGCTAATAAAATATATATATATTACATAATCTAGGTTGCACATGTTACAATCACATTTGTATGTGTTTGCCAACATATTCTGTCATCAGTTGATGTGGGATGAAGTCAAAGAGGATTTTATGGCTCTGGGTTTCCAAAGAACGAAGCAGTCCCCTGCTGAAGTGAGATCTGCAAATCAGAGGCTCTAATTACTACTATCATACTATATTATTACTATGAGCGAAACACATTCATCTCGGGTCTTTTAGAGAAATCAACGTGCAACGTAAAAGAAAAACAGGCTCAAAACTGTACAAGCTGCGAGCCCAAACAAAATGTATCATGCACTGTATATAAATCCCCTCTAGCACACTATGATCTTTTGAAATGATTGGATTTAACCTTATGTTCCTCCATACATCCCTCCATTATTATTTATATTCTCTTTTGCTTTTGTATTGCTGTTGTTATTGCTCTAAATTTGACCTCCATGCCTAAATCCTTTCCTACAGTATATTACTATAGATGATGAAAAGATCCAACTTCCCCATGAGGATCAATAAAATCTGATATTGTCTTATCTCATTTTATATCTCATATATTCAACAACATCTGTACACTTGCAGTTTTTGCAGTTTTCAGGTCTTTTCCACTTCACTGTCATTACTGGCATGTGCATATACACGCACACAGCTTGCCCGAAGGAACAAGAAGTTGTACACTTGTCGGTTTTGTCCTTGCCCAACGACAAGAAACTTTGTTCTTGCAGTTCAGAATCATCAAGTACCATTGTATGATTCTCCCTTTAAGGACACAGAGACAGAAAGACCTGTGGGAAGTGTATAATGCATGAGTAGGGCTGATAACAGAGCAATTACACAAGGAAGGAGAATAATAATGGAAGAGGCAGTGACGGGCAGACATAAAAAGGTGTGAAAGAGAGTGAAAGAGTGACAGCTAAGAAGGCTAAGAAGTAGATATATAAGTGATATATGGGGTGAAAAATAGAGGAAACAGCTGATTCTTCCTGAAATGCGACTTACTGTCTCCCCTGTGGTAATTATGTAGCAAGGAGACACATGGACAGACCGCAGACCACTTCTTTCTCTTTCTGCTCCTCTTACAGTTTAATTATCACAAACACATGTGGCCGTTGATTGGCATTCTGTTTCATTCTTCTTCTTGAGATCAGTGCTGTGTTTGTTTGACTCCGTGCAGCAGGACTCATTTCTGCCGCTAATGACTCTCTTCAACAGATGTCGGAAAAAAATGAGGCTGTCATTTTTCAAACTTAAAGAAAGTCCTCTAACAGAAATCACAGCCAATTCCGCTTCTCTCCTTGCTTTCTCCTTTTCCTGAGCCTTCCCTCTTGCTCTCGTTGCCCTGTTATGATATCTTCTAGATCAGTTTCAATTCATCACCTTATCATTTACCCGTCACAATCCCTCTTCCCTCATCATCCTCTACGTCTCGCTTCCTATTTCTCTCCACCCTGACCTCTCCGCTCACTTTCCATTTCCCTCATTTATGTCGGGCTGTTGACACTCCGTTTGAGAACAGAGATTAGCATTGTGTTTGTTTGTCTCTTGTGAGCGCCTGGCTTCATTTCTCACACTAATGACCTGGCTGGTTATTAATGGATGAAAGCAGTAATAGAGCTGTCACTTTCAAAACTCATACTCTTCTGTTTTGTTGCTGGTCCTTCCTTCCTCTCATGCTACATTCTACAGTTTCCTCGATCTATCTCCTCTGCACTATAATGTACAGTATATGGTCACATCAATATTTTACTATATCACCATCTCTTCATTTATGTTGTATATACATTCGGCCACTATCTATATTCCTGTTTGCTGTGCTGTTACTAACACTACAAGAGCTGCATAAAAAAAGAAACACATCATTTTTTAATTCACAACTCAAAGCATACAGTAGATATCCATTTCAGGTTTCAAAAGCACCATCAGACCTCAGTAAATGTACATCAGCTTTAAAAGAGTAGCATCAAAAGTCAGTGGCTTCTTGTTTGATGCTGCTTGCAGGATAAATGCACAGTAAACAAGTGTTGACATGAAGCAGCAGAGTAGGTAAAGTTAAGGCACTGAAAAATGATGATAAAAACAATGCGCATGGGTTTGTGTACCGACTATAAACTAATACCTATGAACCTTTATCATACCCTAGATAAATGCTGTTTCAGTACTTCAATAATACAATACTTTTGCCCAATGTAGCTTTTCGCCAACTGCCTTTTTTCTATAGAATAAATGAATTGTGAGCAGCTTGGAGTTAAGTGTCAATGACACTGCTCTACTACTTGATCTATAGCCTTCCTCAGTTTGTTTCTAAAGTGGCTCATTTAACCAAGTTTATTTAATGTGGTATAGAAAATAACAGTCAGGCAGGGAGTTATTGCAGATCATTATACTTCTGTGGCATGCAAGCAGCTGGAAATGTGTAGTGCTGTACAGCAAGACTGCATGAAATGTATAATTTTATGCACCACCAGTAACCTATAGCCCTGATAGTGACTTTCTATTACTTGGATAGCATTCATCCATGGTATAAAGAAAAACAGAGAGGCTCCAAATACACTTTACAGCCTGCTGGTTCAGATTATGAACTAAACACTGTGCCACATTGTGTGGGAAAGAGTTTAACTACACTGTCCTAAAAAGAGGTCAACTGATAGTGAATTTTAAAGGCTGCTATGATAGTGTTAGTTTAGAGCAGGAAAAAGCTGATAAGCAATTAACACAACTGATAATTATTGCCCTCACCCTGCTAATCTCTAACTGTATTAGATGCTGCTGAACTGAAAGTCTAAGTCATGGTAATGCATAAATCAGGATCTCTGAATATCAAACTAACTGCAACAAAATATCTTTGAGTTACTATTACTTCTACTACTGCAGCAGTTTGACTCGGAGCTGAGGTACCAGTCATAGTGCATGTACACAGATAAGAAAGAACCATGATCTTTCAATGGCCACTGAACAATCGCCTCATGACACAATGATCTATAGCCGTAGATTGTCCACCACAATCTATTAAACACTTGATTCTCAATACAAAACCTGCAGTTCAACTAACAATGTATAAGTTCGTCTGGTATTTCGGGAAGCAAACAAAAATACTTGGGCTCAGGTTTTACCAGAGACCCTTCAGAAAGTAATGTCATTCGCTCTATCTGTGTCACATGGGTTTAGCCGTTGATGGTCCCCTTTACGAGACAAGTGCCCCATAGTCACTGAAGTCAAGACTGATCTACTGAAACTCTTTCAGACAAACAAATCAGAACTTTTTCTGGTCTCGTGTAGTCCAGACAATTTTCTGCTGAGTATTGTAGGAGCTGTTTGGTTTGATGGTAGGTCCACAGAGTTCATTGGTTTAGTGAATAATCCAATGCTAAAGAACAGGTGAACAATGAATTACATATTTGTTGGCTTGTCGCCACGGGTTGGCAAGAGAGACTGGGCTTATTCGACTGGTGCACCATTTTTGGTTTCAAACACCAGATTTGATAATCCTTGAGTTGACTGGTGGCTGTGTGTGTGACATAGCAGCATGCCGGCTTTTAGGCACCGATTGCTACAATATTATCCGCTCCCACATGACTAGTGAAGGTTGCACTATATCAGAGCCAATTTCCTCTGATCTGCATATTTGATTTACATACAAGTGTATCCTGGTGGCTTTTTAGGCTGTGTGACTGTGTTCAGAGGTTCCCCAGATATTAGTGTTTGAGGGTTGAACACTGTCAATAAGATATTCATATTCAACACCCACATCAGGGCTGCCACACCGAGTGCAGGGGTATAACATATGTTGCTAGCAGGAGGTTGCATCACACCTAAGTCAAAATCATGCAGCAGTGTTTTCAGACAATTATGCCGGTTCACGGCAGTCGAACTAGAGGCCACAAACAGTTTTTACTGTCTGTACAAATCAAGCCGTACTGTGAGTGTGGAAACACCAGGGGAGAGCTGAGCACAGAGCTTCAAATCTCAGCTGCCACACTTAAGCCTGGAGGCCAATACAGTATAAGCAAGGCTCTACCTGGTAAGACACACAGAAAACACACTTATATGTTCAAAGTTGATAAACCATCTTGCCAGCAGTACAGACCCTGTGTGTGTGTGTGTGTGTGTGTGTGTGTGTGTGTGTGTGTTCGTGTGTGCGCTCTGTGTGTTACCCAGGTAACAGAAACACACATAAATCTCTGCAGTCACAATTGCGCATCAACCAGAAAACATAATAACACACATGCACATACACACGCATTAAAACGCAGGCACTGCACTTGGTGCTGCAGTTTAGTGTTTCGCAACTATCAGAGATATTTTTTTGAAAAATGACTCCATGATTACAGCCTTTTGACTCTTTGTCACTCCCTCATACACACTAAACAACAACAGCACAATAAACAGGAAAAAGGAGGCTTACCTGATGTACCATCAGTGGAAGAAAGGGATCAGACATGAAAGGAAAACACAAAAATGAATATGTTAGGTCACAAATTGACATCCGGATGTTGTTTATCTAGCACACACACTAAACAGTGCCATGTTTTGTGCACAACAACATTCCTGCATGGCTGCAGTGAAGTGCTATTTTTTTTTCTTTCTATCAAATCACCATTTTGTACAGTATTCATTAAACACTGGCATCGCTTTAATCTTCATTCTAATTAACTGCAAATTGTTCAGAGGCGAACATGCACATATATGACACACGTTTCACGAGCGCTGAGATCAAATGTGTGACTAAGTCATGAATAATGAAACTACACCCGGCTGTATTTAACCAGAACTCTCTGACTCTGTTGAAAACGTCAGCAGTCAAGGGAAAACCATGTTCCACACACAGGAACACCACACACACACACACACACACCACACACACGTATATGTACCCACACCTTCACAAAATGTTGACTTTTATTTTGACCTTCGCTGCATAAGTATGAAACTAGGCCAACTTTAAAATCTGAGTCAGGGATATCACAGTCTGGAAATTCTGACCCTTTCTCACTCCCTTGCTGAGTGTCCTTGTTAAACCAGGAGGGGGGAGCAAGTATAATAAATGTGAATAAGACACACACACACACACACACACAAATACTTTCCTTTCCTTTCACCTACATGCATATCCTTATTTACAGTACATCATACCTAAATTATAATGTGTTAATTATCTTATTGTATCTTATCCATAGCACACACATCACACACACTCACACAGTGAAACGTGTTAAGCTACAGGCTTTTGAACTTTGAGGCACAAATATTGATTTGAACACAGTATTTCAGTGTCAAGCTATCCATTTCAAGACCTTCACATAAAGACAGTGTTGATAGAGGTTGTCACTGGTGAAGAGAACATGAAGCAAGTTAAAACACATTTCCTTTTCAGCACTTACACACACACACCCACCCACACCCACACACACACGATCATAGATGAAACCTTTCGAGTTCTTAATGACATTTTCTCCCCACCACTGCTGGATTACCCTTCTGTTTTTTAACAAATTAAACAATTACCATTATCCTGCCATGCAGCAGCCATGGAATAGGTTGCTGTGGGCAAGCTTTCAGCGGAAAGCCTCACAAAAGTCTCCACAGAGATCTTACAGTCATCGTGGCAAGGTAATGCAATCCCTGTATCCCATGAAGTGAAACAACTAAAGCTGAGCTGACAGATTTTTGGGTCTAGCAATCAGCATGCTGAATGCCATGTGGGTTAACACACACACACACACACACACACACACATTCTCGTATTTGTTGCCTTTTCGAGACCTCCAATTAAATACTACCTTACCAGGACCACCCTTTCTAGACCTGATAGGAACACATGAAAGACATCCCTGAACTTGGAAAAAAATCTATTTTAATAATATTACCTCAGATTTAAGATACACACACACACAAAAAAAGTTATTCCCAGATATTTACTGTACTGGTAAGGACCGCCTCAACATTTTTTATGTTTTTTATGTTTATGTTTTTATGTTTTGTCAGACAGCATAAAGCATGGTATAAAGCATCTCGTGTGCTCCTTCCTCTCTCTATTTGTGCTGTGGGCATAGTGGTGTTGTGGTAGCCTGCAATAAATCTCCATAATTTCACCTCACCTCTGTGCCCTGTATTTATGTCCACATTGAAACACCACCACAACAGTGTTGTTTAATGAAGATGAAGATTTAGACAATAATTATACAACATGTTGAGCTTGTGCTATAGTCTAAAGCTGTTACATTTCAAACAACCACGTCTTTCCCATCCCAAAGTGTCTAAGTGAGAGCAAAGACCACAGTCAACTAAATAAAGACTCAATGAAATCAAGGATACTTCTGCCAGAACATTAGCATTTAATGTTGCTTTTTTAGAGCAAGCAGCTCCAACACAAACCCATTGTACAAAGCAATTTTAAATTCAATGTACTATTTGTACAAACAACATCGTTGTATTTGTGCAACACAGCTTTTCTTTTTTTTACCTGAATTCCAAGAAAAGTGGTAAAAGTGCATTTTAAGAGGAAAACATGCAAACATTCTCAAAACTGCCTTGAAATATTTTTTCAAAAATAAAAGCAGCATTTGAAAAAACAAAACCCTCACGGCTCAAAGGCTTAGAACAGGTATGACTACAGACTACTACAGATCACATGTCAGAGCCACAACAGTACCTTCTCAGACAGAACACATACATACTTGTTGCATTGTATTGCATTGCATTATAAGTAAAAGGCCCTTGAACAGGTGGGGTGCTTTAATCAAACCCTGTAACAATTATTTGAGGAACTTTTTTGTCACAATCCACTCCGGTCCCCTGCCTGCTTTTCCCTCTTACCTGCACCCAGTAAGTGAGTGGAAAGTTACTGGGTGCAGGTAAGAGGGAAAAGAAGGCAGGGGACCGGAGTGGATTGTGACATTTTTGGGTTTTTTCCAACAGACTAACAGTTTCAGCCTCACTATGTGTGCAGCTAAGATACAATATATATGTGACTAAAGTGTTCCTATGGAAACAGAAGGCCTACTGTCATGGTGTGGAAGGTGTAGGCCTACCTTTGTAAACATAGTCCATGTCTACAGCTTCTGATCTGACACGATTCTATTGTAAACATAGAATTTCACACCTCTCCAGTCCCTGTGAGCGAGGGCTTCAGGTGAAGCAGCGATGCACCTCTCACAGTCTTGTTTTCCAGGGGTCTTGCCGATACGAATGAAAACCATCAGAGTCTTTTCAACTGCTTTCACCTCCTCTGTTGACCACTTTTGTTTGCCTTTTTACCACCTTGGAAAGGAGATTGTAAAGAACATTTATTACACAGGAAATTTAATACATGCACAGGTGTATGCGCTTGTTGTGTAAGAGGTCATTGACTAAAGAACATGGATTGGGTTGAGGGCCTACCTATGTTTTGCCTGGACAAGTTGCCCGTATATAAAATTGTTAATTTAATTTCATGTTCATATTCATTTCATTGTTAAGGAACTATGTGTTTGGTAATTCACTGCTGTTTACTTAGCTACCAGGCAGTGGTTTGGCCATATGTATATTAGTGTTCAACCTGAGGGGTATTCCAGAAAGGAGGTTCAACAACTCTGAGCCTAACCCTGAGTTGAACCTGTGAAGTGAAACTTCTCTTCACAGAGTTTTCAGTACCAGAACAGTTGATCTCAGTTAGTTCAGTCAACTCTAGTTTGTTAATTCTGAGTTTTCACATAAATACGTAATGACAACACATCATGACAACACCACATTCTTACCTCCCGACCCTCTCTTCTGTCCAAGCTGCTGCTTTGACGTGCTTTTCTTACGTCGAGTCACAGGTTCCTCTCCTGGAAAACATTTATAGGAAACAAAGTTAAGTATGTGGCGTGACTAGCCTACTGCCACAGATTCTGCAGAAATCTTCACAACATGCAGAGAAAACATAGCAGTAACTAGTAATATAAATATTAAATTTCAGCCAGTTGGACAACACTACTTCAGAAACATTTACAGTATGATTTATCTAAGAGAGAATTAAGTTATTAAAGGAGCAAGCACGCTCACTTCCTGGCTCTAGAAAAGGAGTTTGACTGTTCATCTATGTTAACACTTTGGAAATAAAAAACATGGAGAGAGCAGTATAGACCTTTTCCTCTAAAAACGATCAAGAGGAAATTTTCACTTCACACCACTTGTGAAGCAAAGGCATTGTGATGACAAGTAAATATCCCAGCCAAGCAGAGAGACTGGACAGACTAGCTGGTGTCTGGCATGAAAAGGGTCAATCAGCCTTTGATTTTCCTCTTGCTCTTCAGATACAGTGCATAGAAAACTGCTGCTGACACCAAATGTTACATCATGGTGGGAAAAGAAAGAGCCATGTGTCACACTTACCTTCTGAGCTTTGCTCTTCTGCAGACTGCTGTTTGTGTTGAGTCACCGAAGCTCCTCCTAGAAAACATTCATAGAAAATCAACTCATAAACAGGACAAGAATGAGCCTCTGCATGTTGTGTAATGTGTACAAATGCCCAGAGTTACTGTGTATAGATGCTCTGACCAAACACAGCTACAAGAATAATTTAACATACATGTGAAAATACAGGACACATAATGACAACACCACATTCTTACCTCCCGAGCCGCTCTTCTGTCCAAGCTGCTGCTTTGACGTGCTTTTCTTACGTCGAGTCACAGGTTCCTCTCCTGGAAAACATTCATAGGAAACAAAGTTAAGTATGTGGCGTGACTAGCCATCTATACAGTCTGACTGTATGATGTCCAGAACTACTGTGTATAGATTGAGGATGTTAGCATTAATACAAAAAAGGGTAATGTTGTTATGATCTAGACCACCAGTCAGAAGCATAGACATACCTGCTGGAGCAGCTGGATGATCTTCATATTCAGATGACACCTCTGAGCTTTCTTCCATTATTTCAGATTGGTTCTGCATGATGGCAAACAAAGGCGAATTGAATCAATTAAATATGTGTGAATTGAAATTATACAGGTGCACAGTCACATTGCCCTTATAATAAGTAATATATACATTGGGGCTGATTGAGATTTGGTCAAGACCTTTCCCCTTGAACTCTGCCAGTCTGCCCTGTTCACAGGCCATCAGTACCTTACTAATCTTTGCCAACTGCAAAGTTCCTTCAGGGAGGCGGTAGAACTTCCTGTGTACCCTGATGTCATGTCCCAGAAAGTCTGCCAAAAGATCTTGTTCAGTGTCATTTAGATTTAGTACTCTTGACAGAGTGGCTACTTGTTTTCTTAGTTTTGTCGATGACAGAGCTTCAGGTTTTTTGGCCCCACAGTTTTTAGCCAACTCACGGATGCAGTCAGACCCCCGAAGCCTTGTTTCAAAGCCTGCTCTGGCAAATAAGTAGATGTTTTCCCCTACTCCACATGAGCTTCTCTCTTCCACAAGTAGCTCCAGAGATTGCACCATTGCTGGAGTAAGGATGATAGGCACCTTCCTGCCATGCTTCCCTCGAATTTCCACACGTTCAAAATGCTGGCAGAGCCTTTTCTCCAATGCTGTCAGCGCTTCACCAATGTCTTCATTAAATGGGGAGTTGTCTCCCCTGGTGATAAATGCTTCTAAACGCATCTTTGATACCTCACCTTCTCTCCTTCGGTGAAAAGGATTATCTGTGCCAATATTACTTTGGCAAGATTGCTCCAATTCCTTGAGTTTTTCTCATCCGACAACTGCCTGTAATATTCGTTCTGCTTGTCAGTCATGTACATGTGCATTTTTTTCACATCCTCTGCTAACGGAATGAGCTTCGGTTTGTTCCATTTCTTCTCCTCAAGTGTACGGTATGCAGCAGAAGAGATCATCTCATTCCAGGTAAGAGAGTACATGCGTCTAAACTCTTGGACAACCTGCTTCTTTTCATTATTCTGGGATGAAAGAGCTTCAGCTTCCATGATGTCTGCAACTCTCTGGATGCTTTGCCCTAGCTTTGTGGCTAGGGTGGGTTTCTCAAACTTGTTCCTCTTTTCATCAAAGCCAGCTACTTCTTTGACAGCACGAATCACATGGTGAAAGTGTTGTGGATTAATATAATCCTCCATCCTTTTCAGAGGAGTCACCGTCCTTCCTAGGATCACGAGTCTCCCCAGACCTCGCATAATTTGACGAACATTGTCATGTTGAGAGGCCGTTTCACGTTGCCGGTTGTACATTTTCTCTCCAACCTTCATTATATATTGGTCTTCTTTTACTGTATCTGAAATTTCATCTTGAGTCATGCCATTCACGAGGGCCCATACCTTCATGTTCACATCTTTGGGTACAGGTTGAGCAGAAGCACAGAGTGTCTGTATTCTTGTTTTGCCAGGTAGTGTTCGGCGAACACTTTGAGCAAGTGAGCACCGTTTTGCGTGCTTCCACAGGGACTTGCGCTTGAAGTACCCAAAGCATGCAAAGCAGTGCTGATAGTCCTTTGGACTGCTCTTGTCATCACTTCGTTTACAAGGTACCAGCGTCCCTTCTCCCTTTGTCAGCGCATCAATGTTGTGTGCCCGATTTCCTTGCTTGCGAAGGAGATCCAGCTGATTTCTCCTTTCTTTGGAGTTCTTTGCAAGAGCCACTGCACTAGCAACTTCCCTTTTATCCCCGTGTTTACGTTCAAGGTGGCGTGCAATTTTTAATTGCGGTTTCCCACAGTAAAGACAGAAGTTTCTCTTCTGGTGGTATTTCTTGGACCCAGTTATTTTTGGAACACAAGCTATAACCACAGACTCACTTTTCTCAACTGAGACAGAGTCAGCAGATTTTTTCAATTTTGTGTAAGTCTTTCTAATTTTTTTTCTTTTGATTGATGCAGAGTCAGCTTTCTACTCGAGAACTTGTGCTTGTCTTAATACTCTTTTTGTATCTTGATTCACCTGATTCCTCTTCTTCACTAGAACTGTCACTTCTGTTGTATCGTTTCTTTGTTTTCAGTCTTGGTTCATCTGATTCCTCTTCTCTGAAATGCACACTGGCTTTCTTACCTCGCTTCTTTTTCGATTCTAAAGTCCTTGGTCTTTGCTTCAAACTATTTTGTTCTGAGTATTCATCTGAACTGGCCTCTGATGATGCTGGGACATACTCCTCTTCACTGATGCTGTTAGTGGAAAGTGAACAATCTTCGTGGTACTCAAGCATTTCTTTGGTCAGCTACAATAGAACAGAGACATTTAATTTATGTTAGAATCAAAAGTGAGCAACGTCATAATGCAATTATATGCTCAAGAAATGTACATAACAGATTAATCTGTTTAGCTGATTATTCAGGGCTTATGTAAATAACATTTGACTGCGACATAGACCTAACAAATAAACATGCACAACACGTGAGCTTTACTTACAAATACGCTGTCTGTTCTTGTTAAGGGTGGAACCTCAATGTCATCTTCTATCTGCAAAAATTGTAAAGGGAAATTTGTAAAATTTAAATAGAAGCATTTTGAAAATATCACAGGCAATTAAAGATTGATTACAGGTTTGTATTAATAATGTAAATTATGCGAAAACCTAAGGTCTGCAGGCTAACTTGTGGAACAATAGATACTTCATCAATCATATAGCTCTACAAGATCTGAGCCTCACTATGACAGCAACTGATGAAATGTTATATTTGCTGCCAAATCAAGTAGTTACAACTTATGCTTACAATCAGTATAATTGAATTTTTTTATGCAAGTTAGTGATAGAAAGAGGCCAGGTGGCTTTTTGCTATGTAAGTATAGTGGAGTCATGGAACCCTGAGCAGAGAGAAGTCACACTTTGACTGTTTTAGTCTGGCTGTGGATGCAGGTTAGTCCCTCTCTGTCCCTCTTCTCATATTAAAAGCTAAACAGTACACTACAATATGTTTCTGAAAACATTTTCATCAAGAAACAGGCTGCAGTAACAAGATCTTGAGTCATGTTTGATCAAAACTACTTAATTTGCAAGTTTGATCAGTATGTGTTCAAATGTTATCTTTTCCCCCCACAACTTTTCCAACAAAGTTCAACAAATGCAGTGTTTCCAAAGTCAAAGAGTAGTCGTGTTAAATAATCAAGATCTCAATATTGATTAAAATAACTGATTATGATTTTTGCCTTAATTGAGCAGCCCTACATGTCTTGATGTCTTTAGTAGTTTCTCACTGTACATCGTAATACAGTTTAATATTCATTTTTAATCACAGCAGTGTCCATAATGGGTATAAATGCATGTACCATCATAACTGGTCAGCATTTTGATGACAGGCATTACAAATTCCTCTTTCAGCTCAGACTACTGCAGTGACTTTCAAAGAGGTCACTGAAACTGAAGACATAAATGTATGTATATGAATATCCCTGTCATTATGTGTTTTTGTTGGTCACTCTAAAGTACATTATAAAAAGGGGTCATCCAACTAACCGCTTTGTTCAGGCTATGGTGGAAAAACAAGGTTCTCTCTCTCTCTCATTGTTTAATGTTTTTGTGTGCGCCTTCTCATAGCGCCTCACACACACTGTGATGTGCTTTGAGTTTCTGAAGGCGACTTATATAACAAAACTGCAAAACACAGAAACTACGTTTTACAATGTTCATCACTGTTAAGCCATTGTTTTTGGGACGTTTATGCCTTTCTCAGATAGGACCATATTTTCATTTCCACTATCGATTTTAAGAACCCAACGAAGATAATATATCTTACCTCTGTCGTCTGTTTAACGTGGAAGCCATCCGTCAAAGCAGCAACTTCAACTAAATTACAGAAGAAGAAAGAAAAATGTTTTAGGTTCAAGATGAGCGAACAACACCTGTAATTACACAGAAATCAACATAACATGACTTTATTTCATATAACCATAAAATGATTCATACTTGACAGAACTAAAACTAAACACTGTGCTGCCAGTGACAGCAGTGTGACCACTGAACCTGATGTTGAACAGGACAAGATGTATGGATCTGCACTGATAATTACATAGAGCCTTTATCTGCTGATGTGAGGCTGTGCAGAGATCATCGTGTATCCCTAAATAAATCTGAGGTTTTATGAAATATGCATTTTCACTAAATGCAGCAGATATAAATATATTTAATTTCTCTAAAGTTACAATCTTTAGCTTTAAGAATTATTGTTCAGTCACACTGTACACTACCACAAACTGCTTAATATAAAGTTTATAATGAGACCTCATTACATCTCCTCATCTCACCTGTGCAGTCAGAAGAGGAACCTGAGCTTTGCTCCTGTAAACACAGTGACACATCAGTCAGACTTCAACAGATCACAGCACTCTGCATTTCAAGCTGCAGTCTCACAATTTGGCATTTTATGGATGTAATTAACATCGTGACATGAATCCAAAATCATCTCAATGTTGATATTTGGTGTGTGAATGACTCATAAATGCATCAAACATACAAACACATAAGAGGGTCTACCACTGTCCTCTGTCCTCACACCCTTAGGCCCTCTGTCCTCACACCCTTAGGCCCTCTGTCCTCGGTTCGAGTGAGGAAAAACTTGCCCAAAACTATTCATGTGGCAGTGACACAGTATATTACTTTGATAAAACAACGGAAGCTCATTGTTCATGAAAAACGGAGGATGAAGTCATCATCATCATCATCATCATCATCTGTCCTCCTCACTCAACATGCATCCTATTTTACTACGACAGAAACAAGCTGCTTCATCATAAAGTGTTTTAACAACAGAAAAACTCAGTGTGCACAGACTTTAGTTTTAATTTCTATCAGAAGTTTCTCCGTCTCTGTTCACAGGCCGCTAATTGGCCGTAGCTGTCAGCTAACGTTACATTAGCCATTAGCTGCACAGGTGGTGAAGTTTGAGCACATTAGCAGTTAGCTGTTTTTACGTTGCGTTAACGTGTGGAAACAAATGCCAATGTAAAATGAACAGCGCACTTATTTTACAGGGAGCAACAATAACTCAAAACTTACCGTATTCATTCGAAGTCCCGCAGTAGTCCGTGTATGTGTGGCCCGCATGGTGCCGAGTCGCGCTGGTCTGAGGAGTCCAGAGGGCTCACGTGCGGAGACGGAAAAGGAGCGCTGGATTTACGACACAGCGCACACCTGAGTAACGACGCACATTTGAGTAACGACGCACTGACGGTTCGCCTCGGGGGAGGGGGGGGGTGGGCGCTGACATAGACACGTGATCGGAGCAGGTGCAGGAGGGGAGACGGTTTTTTTTTTTTTTTTTTTAGATAGTTCTTATTAGGACCGCGGTGTGTTACAGCCCACAGTCTGTGGATACATGATCAGACAGAGGGGTCTAATGTTTTTAGATAGTTCTTATTAGGACCGCGGTGTGTTACAGCCCACAGTCTGTGGATACATGATCAGACAGAGGGGTCTAATGTTTTTAGATAGTTCTTATTAGGACCGCGGTGTGTTTCACACACTCATCATGTGGGGGAAGGACAGCCTACAGGCTGTGGATACATGATGAAGACCACAGTTGCATTGTTGTGGGTGATAAAAACAGTAGAGACATTAACATATATGCATACATCCAACACGCTGCATTCCCATTCACACACAAATATTAAAGTAGGCTACAGTAAGCATTAATGCTCTGCATAATAGAAAGAAGGACTGTGTGACGGCCTCTCCTTTCTCTACCTCCATAGCATTTAAGCATCCTCCAGGCCATCAGTTGGTTGGCTGCACCTTAAACGGCCAGGGCTGGCAGGTATAAATAGGGTGGCCATTTTATGATCTTTCTCTCTTTTGTTCTGGGCAGCCAGGAGTTCTGCTACATGGTAAATTTAATTTGTTCTTGGGGTTTGATTATTTAGTTATGTAGGAGTGGTTAGTAAATCAACGCTTTCGTAGTGTCACAAAATACGTTCCTTTTATTGGTTATCAGTAACGGCAATATAAATTAAACTCGTCTTAAACAGAAATACTCGCTTTGCATTATTTTAGCCTGGCAATCTATGTAGCTCACTAAATCAGCAAACCTCGCTCTTCTGCCTCTTCGCTCTTTGATATCAAAAGCTTCAGTACGCCAGCGTTCTTTCATTTTGTAAGGCAGTTTACACACCACCGTTCGTAGGTTGGTAGGATTGTCCATCTCGTCTAAGTCTATGTCCTCCATAGAGTTGCGACATCCAACAAGAAACATTGCATAAGCACTCAATGACTTCCCGTTGTCCGACTTGATCTGTGGCCACTTTAATGCCTTATCGATGTATGCACTGGCGATCTGTAGTTCATCCCCATAGTGTTTATGAAGAAGACGCTTCGCTTCATAGTAGCCTTTGCTGGGTGGCATGTGGCACAGCTGCGAACTAACTCTTGGGGTTCACCGGCTGTAAACTGTTCCAAAAAATACAATCTGTCTTGATCATTATCTGTCTTTTGTTCTATTGAATGCTCAAATGCTCTACTGAACGATTTGTACTGCAGTGCATCACCTCTGAAGACAGGAATATCCTTCACTGGTAGCTGAGATTGCTTTTGTTGTTTAACTAGCAGTTCAGTAATCACATTCTGATTTTGCATGACTTTTATTATGTCCTCACCTCTGCTGGTTGGTGCGTTATAGCTCAAATCCTGTGGAGCCACATTGTGCAGCGTTTGTGGTGGTGCATAAAAGTTCATGCTGCCTGGTTGGAGAGGAAAGCTGGTTCTTTTTTGCTTCACGTTCCCACCTTGAAGCTTTTGTGCTAGTCTGTGGCTACTCAAACCATCCTCTTGAGTTCTCATACTCTTTAAGCACCTTCTGTACTGCTTTCAGCTAATGCAGTCTCTAGCTCAAGTTCCTCTCTTGCAACTTTAAGTCTGGTCATTTCAAGCTCAAGCTGCTGCCTTTTCTTCTGTGCAGCCACACGTTCAAGCAGGGCTGCATGTTCAGCTTCTTGTTTAATGCGTGTTGATGAGACTCATGTTGTGACTGACGTGCAACTAACCTGAGATCCACCTGGGCAGGGTACCCTGCATCATTGACATCAATCTGAGAAACACTGTCACTTGGTTTAACAGTATCTTGGGTGTCAACATCCTCATACTTCTCCTTTTGCAGTATACATTCTTGTATATCTGCAATCCATTTTTTAGTTTCTTTCATAAATCTTGTGATGGATGTCATTTTGGGTTCAAACCATATTTCCTCATATCACTTTCGTCATATATTTTTTCATCTTCAGCCAAAAGATTTGCAACTTCATCGTTGAGGCGACTAAACTCCTGTAGGTTAAGTGCAAAATCATTTTCCATCACTTCTATCACTCTTTGTAAGTTTTGAGCATCACTCCTCATTGTCTCCACCTCCCTTATTTTACTCGTCAGAGCTCCTAAGTTGTGTCTCCTCAGTACTATGTGCCTTTGTAATGTCTCCTGTAGTGCTTTCTTTGTCAGCTTGTGTGACCTTCCCTGTTCCACTGCATCCTCGAGATATCTTGGCTCCTTTTCATTAGCCATCTTATACTGCAGAGTTAAGGCTCAAGTAGTATGCAAAAGTTTAAAAGTACTTTGCTTCAAAGTCACTTTTCTTCATAAAAACAAGTGCAATACAACTTCTCCAAATTATGCCAAACTCCACGTTTTTTGTAGTTTAGACATTTTAGGTCATTTAGACGATGGTGTCTGTGACAGTTATATGTTAAAAATGTCAGTAAGAACATTAAAAAGCTGACACAAGCTGGCACAAGTTTGTGTAGAGTAGTGTTCAGGTGTCAAAGTAATTGATTCTTTTGGTTGATTTAGAACAGCATTGATAGTCTTGTTTAAAACAGTCACCATTGTTGTGTTCTTGCCTTTCCCCCTCTGTTCTGATGTGCAGCTTGGTGCTTCACAACAGTACAATAGCATTGGTCCTGCCGATGGTGAAATGCACTTAGACACACTAAATTTCATTTGAAAAATATAAGCATAGTTTGTTTTGCAAAATAGCTGGCTAGTATAAGTTCATGTTAAGCTCAAGCCATCCCTCAAACCACTTGTTTAGCCTTCTGCTAGCTAGTCGTGACTTGTGATAGACTTGTGGAGTCGAGGCAGAGAGGACCCAGTAAGTGAACCCGGAGTGTTGGGGATTCCTTTTAGTCTTTAGTCTTGCACACGTACATTATGTTAGGCATGAAAATTTTAAACAATTCCTAAGATTAACATAGAATTAAGATTTTAATGCCATCAAGTGCATTTTGGATTGAATAGAACCAACATTGATGCAAACAAAAATTATAGAATAAATGAGAATAAAATAAGCCTAACTATATACATAAATAAATAAAAAATAATAAATACTTCCAGTAGGCTAACAGGTTCTAAGCGCTGTGGCATTGGGTAGCATAATTACCTTTAAGCAAACAGGTTTACAATGACCAAAAATCAAAAGGTTTTAAAATCATTTAAACCTATGTCATCAAACAAAGTAGACATCATTTAACATCATCTCCTGGTGTATTAAGTCCTTTAACTTGACAAAGGGAGCCAGTGAAAAATGTAAACTGTTAATATTACTGGGAACATGAGAACAGAGCTACTCTTTGCCTGAAATTTAATTATGTATCAAAAATCATAAATATGTAAATAATCAAAAAATATATGATAAAATATAAATTAAATATGTACATTATTTTTACAAAATATAAAATATGTAATCATAATTTATTTATTTTTGTGGTCCTAAATTTGTTTTTATTAACTATATAAATAATGTATACATAATACACAAATATGTGTTGTTTTTTTTCAAATGTAAGCCATTTACAAAACTTGTAATTACATATGTTGGCCAGAGGGGGAGCACCTCTTAAAACCGAAACACACACACTTACCTACATTTCTCTAAAATCCCTCCATCTTGGGACCATACTGTTTTTTTTAGATTTCACCACTAGGTGTACTAAAAAGTCATTTTCTATCCAATGTAATGGTTTTCCTTATCAGGTCCAGGTTTTTGGTCCTAACTTGTACATCGGTCCTAATATGGAAGGTACTTTTACCGGTTGATGTCCCAAGAAGGGTAGAAATACAAGCACACACACACACACACACACACACACACACACACACACACACACACACACACACACACACACACACACACACACACACACACACACACACACACACACACACACACACACACACACACACACACACACACACACAACATACGAATAAAAGGCACACATAATAAAACTGGAGGAGAGCTGCAGAAAGTCTCGCACGCTCTTCTTTTTGAGAAGCCAGACAGAGAAAGTCAGAGTGGGTTGGTATTGGCTGCTTCCATCTAAATGTCAGAGCTCTCACCATGAAAAGTTGCAGTAATAAAAGTGAGAAGACATACAAGAAAGGGGTCATGAACTTTTGTGTGTGTCTGTGTGTGTGTGTGTGTGTGTGTGTGATTGCTTGTGTGTGCACCAATGTGAATGCACTGTAAAGTAGTTTACAGTGTTGCTGATTACTTAAAATGCAATCAACTTGAAGATCATTTAAAGTATAAAAGACCACTTAAAGTATATGAAATGTCAGCCTGATTACATTATATAATATATAACTGTGTGTGTCCGTAATTACTTGCCAAGAACTAAAGAGCTACAATGTTTACTTTTAACATAATCACAAAACATAAACAAGAACTTTTGGCAAGGATCCCTCAAATTTACAGTTTAACAATTAACTTTATGAGCAAACTTGACACTCACAGTAAAAACAGGATAACAGCTGATTCTGAAGTGTTAACAACTGGAAATTAAATGATACTAAAGAAGTGTGCCTTAAAGAAATACACCCATACGGTATGATCATTGAAAGAGTTATTGTTGGGTTTAATCTGTGGATTTTGTTCTCCAACACTTTCACTGGAGTTATTCTTTGAACGAATCACATAAACTAATAATAACTTAGCAGAAACAGCTATGAGCATGACACAGACATGTAGCATTATATAGTATAACTTGTTAACTTGACAAATATCCGCTGTCTACCGTCTTCTATTTTTCTATTTTTAGCTGTAACGGTCTCCTGTGGGAAATACCTGACCTGCTGCGGCTAAAAATGATGAGCAAGAGAGTTTTTATAAACAAAAACAATGATGTGAAAGCTGCTGTGATATAGTATATAGCTATGGGGAGCTGGTATTCAGAGCCTTGAATGGCCGGTATGGACAGAAGGAATGACTGATGTAGAGGCGTATCACTCAAATATAGGCAAATATCAGTTCATAATATCTGCAAGTGTATCACTCAGGTCGTCTCTCGTTCAAATGAAAAGTTCTGGCTAAATGGATCTCTTAAGAGCGCCTGTTAAAATGGCACTGTTCAAAGTGAAGCTATGTCTGCCAGTATTGGCAGGGATGAACCAGTTTTATCTGTCACTTCCCGATAAAAGAAGCCCCTAATATTGATCAGCAGCATCCCAGCTCACCTTATTATCCACCTCAAAATCCATGAGAAGGTCACTGGGAACGTGCCAAAGGCTGGTGTTTTCAAGGTTAGAAGTGTGTACACCCTCACACAGGTATACACACACACACACACACACACACACACACACACACACACACACACACACACACACACACACACTCACAAACCAAACGCAGACAGAGAGAAGAGGGTTTAAAGAGACGGACCTTATTCCTTGTGGGCTGCTGGATGTGTGGCTCATTAAAATGTGACTGAAGCTGCAGCTCAGAGGCTGACTCAGCTGACTTTAATTAAAGCTGTCAAACTCGTGTCACCCTCCAATATGCATATGCATAAATGTATTCATTTCCACACCCACGCCCATCTTAGTCTGCCTCTCTCTCTCTCTTTCCCATCAATTCAAGTGTGACATTCCCATAATCCATCTTCCTTTATGGGTCCTGAAGAATAGTGAAGCCGAATGAGTAGCCACGTCATTCCGCCGCTCACTGCTCGAACACTGGGACCGCCGTTATCAACACACACCTTGCCTGTGTCATCACAACCTCACAGCTATGGGAGATGGGGAAGAGGGAGAGTCAAGAAAATGTGGGGGCTGACTCCATCTCTCTGGTTGTTAAGTGGGAGGTTTTCCAGTCACGACCTGCTGGGTCGTGGTTATCACTGAAGACAATGACCTCCAGACCTTTAGTCATTTTTCCCCACCAAAAAAATGAAATGAAATTGCTTCAACACGAGAGAAAAAAAAAGAGCTATTCTTTCACTCTATTATCTGTCACTACGTACTGCTCTACAACATTTTCTGTCTGAATATTAGTTATGGACAATTCAACAAAATAGTAATTAGCCTTTTGTAGATAAGTAATATTTATTGTCATTATTCTGTTGCTGCACCGTCAGTGGTGTTACTGAAGCGATTTTTTTTTTCACCTCGTGGTGACTGAAGACTGCTCTTAGTTGGATATCTTGCTGCTGAAGCATTACCCATGAATAGAATTTAAATATGTGCTGTTAATTCAATTTTGTTTTGGAAGACAGCACGTGAGGATTGAGTTAGCAAGACTCAACAGTATTTTTTTGATTTATATGTTTTTTTCTTTTTGCCTTAAAAAAAGTCCTGAATGAAGCCTTCATGTAGTTTCATCAGCCGTGTGTGTGTGTGTGTGTGTGTGTGTGTGTGTGTGTGTGGTGTGTGTGTGTGTGTGTGTGTGTGTGTGTGTGTGTGCCGTTGCATTCATAACATCATTTACAGTCAGCTCATTTAAATTCTAATGACACGTTGGCACCTTCCATGCACCTTGGTAGCACAGCGTCCCGTGATGATGCGTAACATTGGACAGGAGCATCTTGTTTGTGTAGCGGCAAAGGGTTGTAAAATTGCTTCAAACATGATTGTAATTATCATATTCATAGACCAATCAGCAGCCCGCTGTTTAATTACTTTGCTTCAAGTCTTTATGACTGGGGTCAGCCACTCTAATCCGATACGCCTTTTGTCAAATTCAGCAGATATCTCTGCTAGTTGTTGGAGAGTAAATCTGGCACGTGCAACACAATGTGCTATACTGCACAACATGATCACATTGTAAAGAAAGAGAGGTGGTCGGGAAACAGCCACGGAGGAGGTCAGAACAACACATACTGGAAAAAGGAAAAGAGTCTTATCATGTTTGTTTGGCTTCAGCTATAAGAAAGAGACATTCACTTACAGTCTTACACAACTTGTGGTGTTTTCAGCTCTCAGGAGAAGTTAAAAGGTTTAACATCAGTAACATCAGTTTAACACAAACCATGAACCGTATGCCACCAGTTAACCCTAGAAGAACCCTTAATGAAAACAACTTAGCCAAAATCTCGAGTACCACATTAATTTGTCTAGTTGCCTGCTATGACAAATAACAAGTAATCACTCTCAATTCATCCGAATGGACAAACGGGAATAATGCAAATAGTGTCAAGTGCTTTTCTGCTTTGAGTTAGATTTTTTTTTTTTTCAAATGTGGGTGTTCAGAGCGCTTCAGCAAGTATCTGTGGTGTTCTGAGCATCTGAAAAGTAACTGTTAATATCTTTACCACAAGGACAAAAATATAGACTGAGAGAACAAACATTTGTTCAATTACTAACTGTGATGTTTCAGTTCGATTCAAGTCATTATGACGTGCATATTTCAAGTTCAAACAGTGACAAAATCCTTATAGGAGTATCTGAAAATATATCTTTATACAATAAAGGGCTTTTTTATTTTACCCTTTACTCTTTGTTGTGTTCATTCGTGTCATTTACTTGTAAAGAAATTGCCTCCATTTAGTTGAATTAGGACTCACATTTTAAGATTCCAAATCTCCCAAGATTTGTGTATGTTTACTTTGCAGACTGTGTTTAAAAAAGCCTGAAGCAAGATGGTGATTCAGAGATACAGGCTTAGTGTTTGTAGTCGATGCTAAGGTAGCTGAGATTAGTAGCATTGAGTGCTAATGATTTTAAAAAAAAAAAAAGCTCTAAAAAATCTTACATTCTGTTATTGTTAAATGTTAAATTATGTCCATATATTAGTCTTACTCTGTACATTGATCCAATTATAATGGATTCTGGTATACTGCATTTATGCAGCCAGGTCCACAGACCTCCATAACAACACCACTGTCAATACATTCACACTAAAAATACTATTAAAAATGAAAAATCACCAAATGACTTTTAAATTAGACCTTCTCCTTCAATCCTGCATCCATGTGCTCAAAATCAAAAAGTTTAAATAGGATACGAGGGATAAAAACACCATCTGGCTTAAATCTGGTTCCTTGTGTCTCTCTGGGTTTGAAAGTCAGCCTGAAACAGGACATCCAGCCAGCTGTTACTCTGACAACTCTACGGCATCTGACTGTAGAGTGGCTGTGTGACGGCAGCAAAAATGGGCACGGAGTTGGCAGTGACGAGCTAAAACTACCACCATCACCTGGACAGACAGCGGTCTCTTTGAGGGGTTACAGTCAAACGCTGTGTCCTGTTCTACTGTTTTTAATCCACTTGAATTTTTCATTCCTGACCTTCAGTACAGGGCAGGAATTACTCACTCACCCCCACTCTGTCAGCAAAAAAAACACTTCAACACAGAGAACAGCAATCAACTGGATGTTTCTACTTGAAGAGTGGACAGGAACAACAGCATTTTAGTTTTAGCCACGCTATGGGCATGAAGCAGTTAGACAAAGTAATGGTATGCAATAGTCAGAATCGAACTAAGGTTGGTGCACTAACACGATAAGAATCCAAGACGGCGAGACATTGAGACACCCGAAAAGCTCTTGACAGAAACTCTGTCCGAAGGAGCTCCAGTCTCCTCTTACAGTAGCTTCAGTTTCACCTATTTCTCAGTAAGTCTTGGGAGAAACAAACACTTTCTAACTACATTACCCAGAGGGCTAACTGTCCACACACACACATACCAGTCAATGACTTTACATGCGGTATTCACTCTTCAGGGCTGAACTGCTCGTTGCCATTACCTACAATTCCCAAGAGTTTTTTCTGTCATAAACAAGAGTGCAGCAGGGAGTTACTGTACTTAGAGGTGTAGAGAACTACAAAATGATGCAGTAAGGGAAACGGAAAGGCACTAAAAGCTACAAGGAACTGCCACATCTTTGTGTCAATCTCTCCCTCCCCTCCCCTCCTCTCACCCTGTCTCCCTTTCTCTCCCCCAGGAACATCACATGAGCTGCAGTAGCAGAAACCTCCTGAATTATTGAAGCAGACAAGATATCTCTCAAACCCACACACACACACATACACACAAACAGTAACTGTATCCCTGCCCTCAGGGGGAAAATGAGATAATGACCAATTCAATCTGACATGGTTTTAGAGACCATAAACATCAGAGTGAGAGAAAGAGAGGGGGTTAGAGGAGAGATCCTGACACTGATCGAA